>CM071875.1:25450284-25460429 GCA_036759665.1 Gynandropsis gynandra
CAGGGGTCCAAGGGTCGCAGAGGAACAAGGGTCGTAGGGGTCCAAAGGCTGCGAGGGAGACAAGGGCGCAGGGGTCCAAGGGTCGCAGAGGGACAAAGGGTCGCAGAGGTATAAGGATCGGAGGGAGATAAGGGTCGTAGTGGTCCAAGTGGTCGCAGAGGTACAAGGGTCGAAGGGAGACAAGGGTCGGAGGGGGAAAAGGGTTGCACGGGACAAGGGTCCAAAAAAATGTTTACTCGTTGATTATGGAAGATGTAATTTGGTACATTGTTCTTTTTTTAACAGTTTATTTGTAACATAATTTTGGGAATGGATAATTCAACTTTGTACATTGTATTTTTTAAAAAATTATTCGGAGGGGGAAAAGGGTCGCACGGTCCAAGGGTCTAAAAAATGTTTATTCGTTGATTATGGAAGATGTAATTTGGTACATTGTTCTTTTTTTAACAGTTTATTTGTAACATAATTTTGGGAATGGATAATTCAACTTTGTACATTGTATTTTTTAAAAAATTATTCATATTATTTGTAAATAATTTGTAAATAATAAATTATTTTGACAATATTGTTAGTATCGCTGTTTTTGTGGATTTAGTATTATTGTAACAAGAGTCGTAGAGGGACAAGGGTCGCAGGGGTCCAAGGGTCGCAGAGGGATAAGGGTCGCAGGGGTCCAAAGGTCACAGAGGGACAAGGGTCGCAGGGATCCAATGTTCGCAGAGGGACAAGACTCGTAGGATCGAACTGGGTCGTTGGGTTGAACTGGGTCGTAAGATCGCAGGGGTATTTTGAAAATATCAACATTTATAAGGTGATTTTTGAAGTTAAAAATTTTTCTTTTTCGAAAAGGGTATTTTTGAAATATTTTACTCCTACAAAATATTTTTGAAATTAGCCCACATTAGCAAATAAACCTCAAATAGATTTATAAATTTAATACTTCCACCTTTTTATACGTGAGATCGATATTTTCAATCAATAATTTATTTCAGGATTACCAAATTCATGTATTAAAAATATAATAATAAAAATATCCTTTATTCAAATTATCTCTAAAAGCTAAATTATTGGTTGAAAATATTGGTAAGAAATATTAAATTTTTAAAAAGCAATGTGGATAGACGAACTAGTACTACACATAATTGAACTACTTTAAAAAGAATTAAATATTCGTCCTGTTTTTTATTTTTTTAACGACTTCTTTCCGCTACAACACATTTGTGAATCGATTTTTCATTTTTTTTAGGAATTATGATATAACTAATGTATAAAGTATGATATTTTGCATCAAAATTTCATAATATTTGGAGATGTATAAATATTATTATAATTTTTTAACATATTTTGAAATTCATGTAAAAATATTAATGATTTTTTTTTTGCAGAATATCAGATATATCCTCGTAAGGTTAAAGTGTTTCAAAAATACCCTTGTAAAAATAATTATAAAATAAGAAAAAACTGGAAAAAAATCAAATTTGTCCTTAATTTTCGAACGTGAAAAACACACGTTCTGCAGTTTTTCGACGTGAAAAGCTGTCAAACCGTGTCAAAAATAAGAAAGATAAACAGTGTTTCGAACTTGAGAGAGATCGATTTGAATTTGGCAAGAAGGAAATGGCAGATTCGACAGCAATGAAGAAGAGAGCACGAGTAAATCTTCAATGGCGTCAATAAGTGTAAGTAGATCGATTTCTAGGGTTTTGCAGGCTGTCGAGTCGCAAAATGGTTTATTGCTTTAAATGGGTGTGAGTGTCAGTGAGTCGGTTGAGTCTCAGTGAGTCGGCTTGGGTCGCAATGGTCGCTTGAGCGTCGCAAGGGGTCCAAGGGTCGTTTGACTCGGTTGTCTCAGTGAGTCGGTTTGTGTTGCAATGGTCGCTTGAGCGTCGCAAGGGTCATTTGCGTCGCATGGGTTGCTTGATATTATGCCCCGTGGATCGTTTGATATTATACCCCGTGGGTCGCTTGAGTCGCATGGATCAATTGAGTCGCATGGGCCGCTTGAGTCTCAGTGAGTCGGTTTAATGTCGTAGAGGGTCCAAGAGTCGTTTGAGTCGCATGGGTCGATTGAGTCGCATGGGTCTCTTGAGTCGGTAGAAGTATAATGTATTCATAAGTATTTGGTCATTTTGCAGGTGGCGCCAAAGCCAAATTTTGTGTATGAATTCAAGAACATGGATAGAATGCCAAACATCACCACCAAGTGTTATCCTCACGAGACAATAACGACACTGAGAGGAATCTTAAAAGAATATGAGTTGCATTACTTCGAGAAGGAGTCACAATTTAGGCATTTATTGACGAAGGTTCAAATGTCTATCCTACTAAATCACTCCGTGATTGTATGGGATAAGAAGGAGTTGTGGTTCGTCTTAAACGGTGTTCCCATCCGGTACTCTATTGTGGAGCACGCACTAATTTCTGGATTGAAATGCGGATCATATCCCAAAGGATGGGAGTCCAAAAGGGGTGATACATTCAGGTGGAAGAATTTCAGCCATGGAAAGGTGACCCCCACATAAATCATTGAAAAGCTTGTGAAGGCGAAGAATTTCAAAGACCGGACGAGGTTGGCAACTTTGATGTTGTTGGTGCAAGTTATGGCTCACAAGCCTTCATCATACAACTATATCAGCCATGATCTCATTGACATGGTTGATGACTAGGAATTTTGTGAAGGCTTTCCATGGGGGCGTTACACATTTGAGAAGCTTGTGGATACTTGCCGCAAGAACGTTAGCGGGGAATCAGTGAAACCAAAATGGTATTGTGGCGGTTTCATGATCCCACTAATGGTAAATTGTATATATTATTCGCATAACTCGAATATTTTCGTACTTCTTTCATTCTTATCATTTTGTTTTAATGTTTCAGTTACTTCCATTCGAAACCATCCTTAGTTTGGGCGGAAAAGGATGATATGTTGATGTTATGGATGCGGATCCATCATGCCCAAGAATGTGCAAGAAGATGGTTAAATCCAGTACTAACCTGAAGTATGTAGATGTGATAAGGCTGATAAGAGATTCTAAGGTAACAATTATACAGAGGGTAATAATGGTTATTTTTTGTTCTTCAGGATATTCAAAGTATTCTTCTTGCTGAAGACGAAGAGGAAGCTTTACTTTTTGATCTGGACAATTATGAGAGATGCCACGATCCTGATGTTCAGATATGGATGGAACATCTTCGTAGAAATCCGAAGGGTATTTGTTGGAAGGACATCCGTAAGCAAGAACTGCTGATGGGAAAAACATGTCTTGGTGATCAAAAGAAGGGAAATGGAAGGGACTAAGAGGAAGAAGAGCGAGGGCAAAAAAATAATAGAGGTTGAAGATAAAGAAGACAAAGGAAGGGTAGGTGTTACTGGAGCTGATGAAGAAAGAGAAGGTGATGCTGAAGGTGATGTTGAAGCTGAAGCTCAAAGAGAAGGTGAGGATGAAGTTGAAGGAGAAGAAGCTCTAGTCTCTCGGACAGTGGAGCAGAAATTAATGAAGGAAATAAAGAAGTCGGAGAAAAGAATCATCAACGTCGTAAGAGATCTTCTAAGGAATGTCGGGTTTCATTTTCCTAATCCAAAATCAAAGGCGGAAATCCCAAAAGTGCTAAAAGGCAAAATCAAAATTTACCGAAAAAGATGCGAGCACCGCAAACCAATCTTCTGGCACTGTTAGAGATGATGATTTTGAATTCTTTCGACGTCCATATCTAGTGTCAAGAAAAGAGCCGGTTGAGTCAGAGGCTGAAAATGACTCTGGAAATGGCTTAGAAAAGGATTTGGCAAACATTTCGGGATTAGTTGAAAATCTCACATTTGCCGCCACCATTCCTCTAACTGAATACATTTTCGGAGAGGTTACTACAATTGTTTCTCTTGATAAAGTTCTACCACGTAAGTAATATTTAGTGAAAAATTTTATTTGAGTGGGTCGCAAGAGTCGCATGGGTCGCAAGAGACGCATAAGTCGCACGGTTGTATAAGTCACACGGTCGTATAAGTCGCAGAGTCGCATAAGTCGATGGGTCGCTAGAGTCACATGGGTCGCATATATCCCATGGGTCGCAAGGGTCACATCAATTAATGAATGCTGAGTCTAATGAATGCAGTAATCTTATGTAGATGCTCTAGTGGGTACTGTCTATGAAGTCGCCGACAAAGAGGTTCCTGACGAGGATCCCACTAAGGATGTTCCTGCGAAGTATACTACAGCGGATCTTGTCCAATACGTCCTCGATGAAAAGGTTCCTACCGAGGAAACTACATTGGGTCTTGTACCACCAAATAAGTACGGTCTTTTGAGTCACAAATGTCGCATTGGTTGTATGGGTCGAATGGGTCACAAAAGGTCGCATAGGTCGTAGGTCGCATAGGTCTGCATGGGTCGCATGGGTCGCAAAAGGTCGCATGTCCGCATAGGTCGCAAGAGTCGCATCAAGTAACGAACGATGAGTCTAATGAATGAAAGTAATTTTATGTTGATGCTCCTGTGGGTACTGTCGATGAAGACGCCGACGAGGAGGTTCCTAACGAGGACCCCGCTAAGGACGTTCCTGCGGAGTATACTCTAGTGGATCCTGTGGAAGACGTCCCTGCTAAGGACGTTCCTGCGGAGTATACTCCAGCGGATCCTGTCCAAGACGTCCCCGACGAAAAGGTTCCTGTCGAGGAAACTACAGTGGGTCCCATACCACCAAGTAAGTACGGTCTTTTGAGTCACGAAGGTCACATTGGTAGTATGGGTCGAATGGGTCACAAAAGGTCGCATAGGTCGTAGGTCGCATAGGTCTGCATAGGTCGCATGGATCACAAAAGGTCGCATGTCCGCATAGGTCGTAGGGTCGCATTTGGTCGCATTGGTCGCCATATGTTTAATGAATTAAATTTTATGCAGGTGTTGGACCTTTATCGAAGGAATCTGCGCCATATATTGAACCTCCGCTAGTACCTAAACGAGTTTTAAGACCACATAAGGCATATGTTAACCTTCGCCGGTGAAAAGAGCACGAATAGTGCGAGGGAGAGGGTGAAGGAAAGATGTTGGTGGAGAACCCGCAGAAAATGTATTTCAAGAATCCGTAAAGAAGGTGGTTCAAGAACCCCAAAAAAAGGTGATTCAAGAACCCGAAAAAAGGTGATTCAAGAACCCGATAAAAAGGTGGTTCAAGAAACCTTCGTTCTGGTAAGAGCCTAAGGGATTAGGAAAGGACGGGATAACCCGAGAACCTTCGTTCGTTGACGCTATTGGTGAAAAGTTGATTGCTCTATATATATTCCTGACGACACCTGGACATAAGAGTTGGTGAAAATCTGATCTAGATAGTCTCCGGGGGCCAGAGTTTTGGGAGACCATATTAAAGCCTAACGTATGGCTTGAATATGATGTAAGTTTTTTTAAACCTGAAGTCACATAGATCATTTTGTGTCATATGTATTCATGTGTATTAATTTTTTTTTTGTAGCAATTGGATGAGCCATTGTTTGTGCAGTATTATCGCATGAAGACATTCCCCACGATATTTAAGAAACTTTACGTTTGTCCTGTTGTTTTCTTGCAGATGCTCACATTGTGGATGTACGAGGATATGGACAGTTTGCTAGAAAATCTTAGTGATTGTTTGAATGGCAAGTATCAATTAAGAAGTACAGAATCAATGAGTGATTTTGAAGGCTTTGTCTATTCCATCGCTCAAAATTTGATATGTAGGATGTCATTGGGTAGCCATCAAAGCAGATTTCAAAACCCGATGCATTACGGTATACGACTACCAGTGCAGGGTCAAGGAAACGCATATCGATCCGGTGATTGAGAAGATAAGAAAAGCTCTCCTCAAGATGTTCATTCTTGGACGGTTTCCTTCTTTGACTTCTAGAGAAGATGAATGGAAATATGAGTATTATGAAGGTCTGACACAGAACAAAAGCGGGAATGATTGTGGTGTTTATGCTTACAAATTCGTAGAAGCCTTGGTAATGAAAGCACGTAATGTTTTGCACTACATTCGCGACGAAAGTGTTCCTTCCATGCGTGAGAAGATTGCGACTGAGATATTTAGTAATGGAAAATGTATCCCTCCACCCCGAGATTAACTTGATATTTGGTACATTGTTATTTTTCTTGGGAATGGAAGATGTACATATTTGGTACATTGTTATTTTTAAATATTTGGTTCATTGTTATTTTTTTAAAATTTCTTCATAATAATAAAAGGAGTCGCACGGGTAAAAGGGTCACAGGGTCAAGGGTCGAACGGGTACAAGGGTCGCAGAGATACAAAGGTCACAGAAATACAAAGGTCGCAGAGATACAAGGGTCGCAGTGGTACAAGGATCGTTCGACGATCCTTTTACCCGTGCGACCCTTGACCCTGAGACCCTTTTACCCGTTCGACCCTTTTACCTCTGTGACCGGTTTTGCTTGTTATGATACGAAACAAATTTTAAAAATAATAATTTATTATTTAGTATTTACAAATACAATTATTATTTACAAATAATATGAATAAATTATTGTTTATTATTTACAAGTACAATTATTTACAAATAATTGACTCAAATCCTTACGATCCTTGTCCATCTGCGACCCTTGGATCCGTGCGACCCTTGTCTATCTGCGACCCTTGGACCCCTGTGACCCTTGTCCCCCTTCGACCCTTGTCCTTCTGCGACCCTTGGACCCCTGCGACCCTTGTCCCCCTTCGACCCTTGTCCCTTTGCGATTCTTGTTACAATAATAGTAAATCCACAAAAACAACGATACTAACAATAATACTTACTATTGAATAATTGTGAATTTCAAGTTCAAAGGAATGTTCTTGTTCAAAGGAGGTTCAGAGCAATCAAAATACAACTGAAATAAAACTCTATAATTGTTAGGCCCTGGTTGAGGGAAAAACTGAAGCAGTGGTGTTGCTCCATCGGAATGCAGTTCGACTTCAAGGGTACAACCCTGGGTCAATCCATGATCGTGACAAAACTTTCTCCAACCCCTTCTGATGGTAGCGCCTCCACGCGCCACGGGCCTTAGATATGCCTCCCACGCAGTCCGTTTCCCATCATCAGATATATCTTACATCGTCATGACAAAGACCTCTCGACCACGTAAATCCTATCAAAAGTGTCTACAACATCCGTAGAAAGGAATAAAAATCGTAAAACTCCTTACCCAAGTCGCGACATCACCCAAGTTACATCACCTAAGTCCGTATTAAGGTCACTTACCAATGCATCTACGACCAGATTTGAACAAGTAACTGGAACCACCGTGACAATCCTCTGAGCATGAATGGTGAAGATGACGCGAAAGACCATGTCACCTTCGTGATGGAAAAGTAAGTAATCCCCAATACGTAAGTTTAGGTCGTTGGAGAAATCTTTCCACCCATCAATGAATCTAGAGCCATCCAACTTGACTTTCCATGTTCTGTTAGACGCATTCGATTTAAGCGTCACCGTGATGTTGTCCCTCATTTTCCCGTAAATATAATCATCGAAGAACATCTTCGGGATGTCCTGTAAACAAAAAACGAAAAACAATGTCAAATCTTTACATTTTCAAAATGTAACATACCGACATAGAGACAGATGTAGAAGATTACAATGTAGTTCTCCAGATAGTGCGGAAAAATCTCTCTAAAGAAAGAAGGGAAATGTGGCATTTTCGGAAAAAATTGATGGAAGATGATGAGAGTTAGAGAGAGAGTGTATCGTTATTTTAAAAAGGAAACAGCTGCAATTCGAAAAGACATGATCCTGATATCGAATCGTCGTCAGATATAACTCGAAAAGACATGACTACAGAAGTACAAGGGTCGCAGATGTTATGTTTCTTCAAATTTTTTCAAATTTGATGAAACGTATGACGTGAATTTTGGTGAAAAGATAAAATATCAAAACCAATCAAAATTGAGGGTGGCATGGGTTGTATGGGTCGCATATATGGATCAATAGAATGGGTCGCATAAATTGAGGCTGGCATGGGTCGTATATATGCGAACTTGACGAATTTACGGGTTAAAATGATAAAATGTAAAAGCCAATCAAAATAATACATTTACAACGTCAAAACTAATTAATGTCGAATGAGGGTCGCATGGTCTCTTATAAGGATCAATACATGCGAACTCGACGAATTTATGGGTTTATAATGATAAAATTTTAAAAAAAAACCAATCAAAACAATACATTTACAACGTCAAACCAATTAATGCCAATTGAGGGTCGCATGGGTCGTTTGGTCGCATATATTGATCAATAGATACGAACTCGACGAATTTACCGGTTTATATAGATAAAATGACAAAAACCAATAAAAAAAATACATTTACAACATCAATCAATGGTTAAAACAGGTTATGACTCATGTGTCTGATGCGTATAAGAGTTAAATATAACCTAATCTACCCGCAAGTGCACGGCACGTGTGTAGTATTTTAGGTGTCGATCCCACAGAGACTACGCAACACTACCTAAACCCGAACTACGAATCAAACTTGCTAACGAAAGAAGGTGAATAAGGAATGAAATACTGAAAGTAACTAAACTACTTGGGTTCTAACGATGAGACAAACGTCCTAAGAATCCGGTTTCACCACAAGACTACCAAAACCAATGATCAACCTATCTATCATGCAATCCCAATTAAAGCTATCTAAGGCGGACGATCCTAACATGATACCTACCCTCTCTCAAGGCATAGACACGTGATCTAGACAAGATGCCCCCTACTTTCGTGGCTGACACCATGAACTAAACCCATAAACTCTGTGATTCGCCCGTTCACCCTCAACCGTCGTTACCCTACTTTCGTGGCCTAACCTCGACTGTTCTAAACCTGATCTTCTAGGACTAGAATTCTCCTTTCGGTCCTTATCCTAACCCCTAACACATGCATCTACATGGCCAGCGCAAACACAAGTAAATTGAAGCATTCAGATAAAGAATAGATAAACTAAAACGGGAAGATGCATTCAAAATAGATCAAAAGAGGTCTCGGGATAGCCAAGGGCTAATCCCTTCTCCAAGAACAAACAAACTACTCGCTCATGCGTCTGTAAAGAAACATAAACATAGTAGAAAGTCTAAGGAACATAAAAACCAAACAAAACCGAAGTGGTGCTGCTTGATCTCCAATGCTCCTCGCTTATCTCCTCGCAAGAATCTGCTCTATCTTCGCTGAATTGTTCTCCTCTGTAAGCTTGCTGTAATGACGTCTTTTTGCCTCCTTTTAAGCCTCCTAAGTCAGTCCAATTGTTGCCTAAATTGCCCCACGAGTTCCCTTATGTTTTAAGTTAAGTTTACTTAAGTTTTGAGCAGTTTCGGGCCGCGACCCGCTCGGGTAGTGAGTGTACCCGCTCGGGTGCGGCTAGGGCAGTTCGTGCGCGTCCTGTGGTGCTGGAATGGTGCCCGATCGGGCATGGCATGTGTGCCCGCTCGGGCACAAGGCAAAATGCTCGGGAATGCTTGCCCGAGTCGTGCTAAATGGTCCACACAATTGGCCGTAGGTTTTGCCCGATCGTGCAAGGGTTGTGCCCGACCGGGTGAGGCTTTTCCATGCTCAATCTCGTCCCGTTTGTCCCGTGATGATCCCCAAAGTTGCTCCTTAGCTCCGTGCATGTTCCTTTAGCTCCAAAATAGTCCAAATACGCGTAAAAACCTGTAAGAACATGAAAAGCACGAAAGCAAGTAAAACGGATACGGAATCATACGTAAAACATCACATATGTATCAAAAACGTCTCCTAAATCGTGCAAGAAATACGTATGAAAACGAGATGATCAAAATCCCCCAGACTTGAATGTTTGCTTGTCCCTAAGCAAACGTAAACGTGGAATACATGGGGTGTGAAAAATACGAGAATTCCCCTTCTCCTAGAAATACCGCTAAAGCGAACCTAACCGATCAACTAGCAAATCGAGAGCAAATTCGGCCTAATCGAGTTTTCAGCCTTAATCCTAGGTCCACCACGGTTACCCATAAGAAAGTAAATCAAAGGAGACTAGACACGCTACCGTAACTCCCTCCACCAGACAAGACTTCAGACTATGCTAAACCTAGGTCAACCGAGGATACTTGTTTCTTTCTTTCCGAGCTTCTTCTTTTCTTCTTTTTTTTTTCTTTTTATGACTTTTTCTCTTTTTTTTCTTTT
>CM071875.1:25460505-25478389 GCA_036759665.1 Gynandropsis gynandra
CGGGTGCGGCTAGGGCAACTCGTGCAGATTGTGTGGGCTGGGATGATGCCCGATCGGGCATGGCATGTGTGCCCGCTCGGGCACAAGGCAAAATGGTCGGGATTGCTTGCCCGAGTCGTGCTATATGGTCCACACAATTGGCCGTAGGTTTTGCCCGATCGTGCAAGTGTTGTGCCCGACCGGGTGAGGCTTTTCCATGCTCAATCTCGTCCCGTTTGTCCCGTGATGATCCCCAAAGTTGCTCCTTAGCTTCGTGCATGTTCCTTTAGCTCCAAAATGGTCCAAATACGCGTAAAAACCTGTAAGAACATGAAAAGCACGAAAGCAAGTAAAACGGATACGGAATCATACGTAAAACATCACATATGTATAAAAAACGTCTCCTAAATCGTGCAAGAAATACGTATGAAAACGAGATGATCAGTGTCCCTAGTTGAGCTGTGTATAACCAATGCCTATGTTTCAAAAGCGATAGTAGTGTTTTAAGACTCGTCGAATGAGTTAGAAAAAATTTCAAAAAATACATTCAACATTTTGTCCAAATGTCGATATTATTTATATTATTGTCTATATTGATTCTAAATTAGACATATACAACTCAAATATATTGATAATGGCATGGTCGCATATAAGGATCAGTACATGTTAACTCGACGAATTTACGTGTTTATAATGATAAAATGTCAAAAAACAATCAAAACAATACATTTACAACGTCAAACTAATTAATGCCAATTGAGGATCGCATGGGTCGCATATATTGATCAATATATGCGAACTCGACGAATTCATATATATGGCCACATCATCGCATATATGTGGTCGCATGAGGTCACATGGATCGGCTGAGTCGCACAAGGGGTCATATTGGATCGCATGAGTCGGATGGGTTCCCATTTTAACTTGATTCTAATTTAATTCAATTGAGGGTCGTGTGGGTCGAATTATAAAGAAGAATTTATCGAATTATAATGATGAAAGTCAGAAACGGTTTAATCAAAATAATACAAATAATATAATATTACACATTAACTAACAAACCTTTCTTTTTTTTAAGTCGGCGTTATCTCGGTTGTCACGTTCCAACCACTGTCAGTGATGCTGGCTTTTGAAGATGGGGTTTGTCTTGACCAAGAAGACGTGGGTTGTCTCGATAAAGATGGAGTTTGTCTCGACGAAGAAGATGGGGTTTATCTCGACGAAGATGGGGTACTTCTCTGAGTCTCATCGGGTCCAGGATAACGATTCTCTTTAGATCTCCCGCTTTGCCTCTTCTCTACCAGCATAGGAGGTAGAGCCATAACTTCACTATATTGAGGAGCAACATCCCATTCATTGCAATCAGGAACCGAATACACGGTTTCTTTGTAAGCCAAACGCCATGTCTCCCGAAGATAGTATGTTGAACATATATCTGGTATCTTGTGACCTTTACCAACCTTATGTGTTGCCGCAATTGCGTGACTGCATGGATACTTATCCTCATCAAACATTTTGCAGTCGCACGTTCTTTTTTTAAGACTCACTACAAATCTTCTACCCATCTCATTTCTCGCCTCATACTCATCACTCAGACTGTTCAATCCAATAGCATCATACTTGGATGCCTGTCCAAAACCGTTCATGTAACATTTTCTTAACGTAAGGTGTTAACTTTTGAGAATCATCACCAGGAGTTGCTTCCATCCTATACTTATTGAACCATTTCACTGTCGTTCCCAAACAAATATCTAAAAGTCCTAGGATCGTAAACTTTTTTTACTTTTTCAACGTTGAATTTATTGACTCGGCGCCATTAATGGTTAATAAGTTGTACCTTTCCCCCTTAATTTTGCATCTTGCCCACTTAACGGGATCAGGTTCCTCCTTTTCCAAATACTTTGCAACATTAGGATACCTGCGCAAAGGTCACAAAGGTCAAAAATGACCACAAAGGTCACAACACTCACAAGGGTGGCAGATGTATAAGGGTCGCAGAGATATAAGGGTCGAAGGGGTACAATAGTTGCAGGGGTACAAGGGTTGCAGGGGCACAAGGGTCGCAGGGGTCAAAGGTTCGCAGGGGTACATGGGTCGCAAAGGCACAAGGACTGCAGAGGTACAAGGATCCAGAGGTCCAAAGGTCGCAACGGTACAAGGGTCGCAGGGGTACAAGGCTTGCAGAGGGGTGCAAGGGTCGGAGAGGGGCAAGGGTCGGAGATGGGTAAAAGGGTGGCAGAGGTGCAAGGGTCGCAAAGGGGTACAAGGGTCGTAGAGGTCACAAAAGTCATTTTTGTACCTGGCCTTCAAATCATTCAATAGCACTTCAAATTCGTTCTCTGTGAATGCTGCTGCACATTTGTAGAACATTTCCACCACAGTATCACCCTTTGAAGTCTTTCTACCATGCCTTTTATTGATGTAGCTCTTTATATTTTACGATATATGACACGTACAAAAACCATGATCAACCTTTTTATACACTTGTTTGACTACTTTGATCAAGCTTTTATGGCGATCAGATATCACAACGACATCATGTCCACCCGGTATCACCTCTTTCAACCTTGAAATAAACCATGTCCATGATTCGTCCTTCTCTCTGTCGACTATTCCCCATGCAATAAGATATTGGTGATGTTCACCATCTTGCGCGGTCGCCACAATCAATGCTCCCTTGTACACTCCTGTCAGAAATGTTGCATCCACAGCAACCACGTTACACATGTATTTTCATCCTCTTATAGTCGCTCCGACAACCATAAAAAGGTATTTGAAGCTTTTCCCATCATTGTCGAGCTGAAGATTTGCGACAGATGCGGGATTTCTTTTTGTAAACATGTGCAACCACCCTGGAAGCCTCCTATAATGTTCAAAGTCATCACTACGAATCTCTTTTTGAGCAACGCATTTGCCTCTTAATTCCATCAAATACGATACATTGGCACCGTATTTTGCTTTTACACGAGCCATCAATTCTTTTGCTGGAGTTGTTTCATAATTCCCGGCATATTCCTCATTCAAATAATCCTTAACCATTTGCGTTGTACCCTTTGTAGCTTCGGTCCATTTAGATACAGGTGAATAGTTATGGATGGGATGGTGTGTTCTCACACTAAACCGTTTGGAATTCGGGATTGCTGCCACGCATAATTTTCATTTACAACCACTTCCGGCAAACTTACATCGTACTTCCCATAGCTTCGTCGTATCAGATCTCAATGTTGTATATCTAAACGAAGCTTCAATTGAACCCTTCCTTACAAATGCATGTACATCCTTCTTGCTATCAAACTCTTGCCCAATTTTAAGATCCAATCCATCTTCGAACTCGAAGATATTATTTTTGTTGTATGTCTTCTCGTGAACTACCATTTCTGAGTTGTTCTCACCATTACCATACTTATGCTCTATTGGCACATCAGAATCAACTTTATTACTGCCACAAATAACTCCATCAACTACCACATTCATGGCACACCCACCATCTTCTCTTAACCCACTTGTATATTCACTATCAGAATTATCTGAATCCAAAATATTTATTGTTTCCGGATTACTCTCAACTCTACTTTTGTTATTTGAACCTACAATGACACAGTCGTCATAATCTACAACACCTCGATCCTCACCTTCTTTAGCAGTGCTTCCAAAAGCAGGAATTAGAGGCTAAATTTCCCTCTCAATTTCGATTTCACACTTCACACTTGCCGATTCTATCTCCACATATAGCAGTGCTCGAATTTCTCTTATGCAATCGAACAGATAACAAATAAGATGCTTAGGCAAATGTAAAGTTTGTTATGCAATCGAACAGATAACAAACTTTACATAGAAGAGGTTTTGTACCATCGGCTTCCTATTTTCAAACGTATTGGGCAAATAGCTTAACTTTAACTTTGTTGTATTATTTCCCACCATCATCTCTGCGCATAACTCATCAATCAGTTGCTGGTATGTCAGACTAACCGGAGGATAATAGAAAAATACTCTCTGGTTTTCATGAACTCTACCAACCCATTCAGATTCTTCATTTAGGTTATTTCCCATTTACCATCATACCAAAAATAAATCAGTGTGATTTTCTCATCCACCGTATCCATTACACCTGTAACAAAAACATAAAAAGAGGGGTAAATTATGTGACCCACTGCGACCGTACGACTCGATGAGACTCTGTGACCCAGTGCTACCGTGCGACCCTTGTACCTCTGCGACCCTTGTACCCTTGCGACCCTTTGACCAATCTACGAACCTTGTACCCCTGCGATCCTTGGACCGCTCTACGACCCTTGTACCTCTACGACCTTTGTACCCCTTTGCGACGCTTGTACCCCTGCGACCTGTGTGCCTCTATGATCTTTATACCTCTGCGACCCTTTGACCCCTGCGACCCTTTGACCCCTGCGACCCTTTGACCCCTTTGCGACCCCTTTACCTCTGTGACCCTTGGATCCCTGCGACCCTTTGACCTTTGATCCCTTTGGCCCCTCGATGAGACTCTGTGACCCATTGCGACCGTGTGACTCTGTGACCGAGTCATTAATTGCTATTATTTGACATTTCAATAAATATGATTCGTTTAGACTCGTTTTCAATAAACAAGTCTTATATTGACCCAGTGTTTCATAACTCACAAAAAGAAACAAGAAAAGCACAATAGAAACATGAAAAACTCACTATACATACCTGGTTTTTCTGCAGAACGTGCTTAATTACAAGCTTCTTTGTTGACAACAAACGATTTCAACCTATTGGCAGCGAATCTGATGCTGATTTCAAGCTACTCTCGTCGAATCTGTTGTGGTGTGGGAGAATATTAATTTTCGCGCCACAGGAGAGAGAGAAATAAAGGTGCTCTTGAGGAGAGAGAAAATTTGTCGACAAGGGTAATATGAGATTATCAGTATTTTAAGGGTAGATTTGAAGTTGAAACTTTCTTTTTCAGGGAATGGTATTTTTAAAACACTTTAGCCCTACGAAGATATTTTTGAAATTTCCCTTTTTTATTTAAAATGTTGTGTTATAGAATTTGAATTATCAAATTCGAACATTAATTTTTTTTGGATTAAAAGCTAATGAACACATTATGAATTTCTTTACTTTTGGATTGCGATTTTTTATAATAAACTTTCAATTTTTGTCAAATTTCACTCCAACCAATTTTTTTCATTCCTTACATTTCCTTGTATAAATTCGGTTACACGTATAGATTTCTCTTAAATGTTATTGGTTTAGTAATCTGATGACTTAATATACTAAATGGAGAAATTTTGATTGATGACCATTAACCATGCATGCATTTACTTATAGAACATTTAACGTAGCATTTAAATAAAAATAGTTATAGGTTTATTTTGAATACTAAATAAATTATGTATTTGCATAGTGAAATTGGTTATGGAACCAAAACTAACACAGTTGGATGCCAAAATCTGATTTATTAAATATTGGATGCATGTTTTGTTTCTTTTTCAAAACTTTGATCATATGACATTAGTTCATCCAAATTATTTCTCTATAAGCTTTTAAATTGTAGTTTCAATCGAATTAGTTTATATAAGCTTTTAAATCGTAGTTTCTTGTTTTTATAAAAGAAAACCTTGTATCGTTATATTGTATTTATAAACAATAATGAAATTACAAAAATCATCTTTAATCTCGAAATTTCATATTTTATTAGAAAGATGTATAAAATTCATGTTTTAACATTTTGATAGAAAAATATAATAATTTATTTAAATATTTTAATAGGATAATATAATAATTAATTTGAAATTTTGAATATAATGTTTGCATTTATATGAATTCTCTTAAAAAATATTGTTGTTACTAACAATATTTGGTTTGGTTTGATTGTTTTGGATTTGTCTGTTAAGTGAAAAAGATGAACATGAAGAGTTTAGTTGATAAGAAGGTTACAAAGGCGTAATGGTAATTCAGTGACATTAGTGAAAATCGTTGGTTTGGGATCATTCTGTAATTCATGAAAGTTGGAGGGTTGGTTAGTAAATTCGATTAAGTCGATTTTCATAGTTCAAGTATAATATAGAGTCTTGAGTATTGAGTTTACGATTTTACCTTCTTCCAATTCTTGTAAACCAAAATCTTCAAGTGAATAAAAACTTTTCTTTTTCCTTTCAGATAAAGGTCGAATCAATTCGATTCAATCGAATTTGTAAATCTTTATGTAATCCCCTCCTTCTCTCTTGTACTTTTCTTTGTAGCATTGAAAGTTTCACACTCAAAGATTCAATCAAATATTGATAAGATTAATTGTCATTCGAGATTTTTCAATTATAATAAGTGGTTCAGAGCTTGGTTCCATAATTATAGATTCTTCAAACAATCTCGATCATAGAATAGGTATTTGAAGAATCCAAGTGAGAAAGATCTTGGAGATGACAATGATGCAAAAGTCTTGATGTCGAAAAATTTGAGGGAAGAAGGGAATTTGGAAGGAAAATATACTAATCAGTTTTGAAATCATAGGTCTACATGAAGCACTCACAGATGATCTTGCAATGTGGGACATGAAAACAGATGATGAATTTAAAAATGAGCTTAAGACTCCAAAACGATCCTCAATTTCAGTTACTAAACCAGGATCGGTAATGGAAACTACTAGAATTACTTCAATTTTGACTATAGAATAGGGATCAAGAATCCAAGATAAAGATAACAAAAAACCAGTTCAGCTCACCAGAGTTGAGACAAGTAGGAGAGTTCGAAACCTCATCATCTTTGCTTATCGTACCAAATTTTGAGGAAAGTTATTCATGAGAATACGACGTTTGGATTTTGGAATCTGCTTGAAAGATAGTTTCTTGAACAATCTCTTCCTAATATGATGTATATGATTCCACGACTATCAAGTTTTAGAATGAATGAAAGGAAATTGATGGAGGATAACCTAGATTTGTTTTGAATCTTCAAAACCTACAAGTTAAGATCACATAGGAATATCTGGCGGTTTATCTTCTAAACTCATTACCAACACCTTACGAGCAGTTGAGAGAAATTCTGAAGTACTCAAGGACTTTGATTACTATAGAAGAGGCAAAGGAAACATCTTGATCTTAGAAGCTAGAATTCATATATCAGGTCAAAGATATAAGCCTAGTGTTAAATGTCTGGTGATTAGGGACCGGTTAAAAAAGCGAAACAATAATAAAATAGAAAAATAAATGGAGGTCTCGTTCCAAGACCAAATAAAATGGGAATGTTGGTATTGTGGGAAGCAATGACACTTCGGAAAAGATTGTAACGCCAAAAAGAGGAACCATAAGGATGTTTCAAAAGAAAGAGGTGAAACAACAATAGTAAAGGGTAACTCATTGGATTCAGAAGTGTTTTCCGTGACAAAATACTCTTCCCAAACTATAGCTAAACAAGGGCTAAAAGAGCAACAAATATTGGACTCAAGGAATAAGAAATATTCAATTGACTACATATGATGGAACTTTTCTAACCTTAAATCAAGTAAGGTTTATGCCAGAGCTCAAGAGAAATTTAATTTCGCTAGAAGCATTGGAAAGTCAAAGGTGGTGGTATAAATCCCAAAATGAGATGCGACTTAAGAGAAGGTCTTATTGTTCTACAAGGTTAAACAATCAAAGCTGAAGGGAATCAAGTCTTTGAAATTCCATATCAGACTTCATTTTGGTATAGTAGGTTCGACCACATGAGTCTAAAGGGTTTGAACACTTTGATAAAGGAGGGAATGCTAGAAGGCAAGAATATCACAACTATGTCAATATGTGAGGCATGTGTGATGGAAAAAGCACACAGATGATCATTTGGAGTGGAAAAACACACATCTAAGAACATAGGCATTCTCATATATAAGAATCACTAAATATCCCATTCTCTAAATAGGGATATCAATACTCACAACTATTCAAGGAGGGTATTGATCTATTTTTAGAGAATGAAAGATGAGATATTTGAACGGTTTATAGAATGAAAAATTTAGGTTAAAAATCAGACATACACGAGGACCAAGACACTCAGAACTGATAATTGAATGGAATTCTAAAATCAAATATTTAACAAATTTTGTAATGAATAAGACATACAAAGATATAGGACATGTGTTATACACTCTAACAAAATAGGATAGCTAAACGTATG
The DNA here is from genome assembly GCA_036759665.1 of Gynandropsis gynandra. Taxonomy (NCBI): domain Eukaryota; kingdom Viridiplantae; phylum Streptophyta; class Magnoliopsida; order Brassicales; family Cleomaceae; genus Gynandropsis; species Gynandropsis gynandra. The sequence goes on from CM071875.1 coordinate 25,468,618, forward strand.
AATAAGACGAATATGAAGAAGCTAAGGTGTCTCTTAAATGAATCTGGTCTACCACAAGAATTATGGACTAAAGCAAATTCTACTTCACTCTACCTAATCAATAAATCTCCATCTACAACTATAGGTTTTGATGTTTTTCAGAGGAAATGGACTGGAAGATCAGTTGGCTACAAGCATTTAAAGAAAATTGGTTGTGTGGCTTATATATATTCAGATCAGGGGAAGATACAAGAAATATTCAAGTATGAAATTTTTCATTGGATATTCCTTTGGAATTAAGGGATACAAAGTGCGATTACCAGAGGAAGAGAAGGTGATAATTAGCAGAAATTTTACCTTCAATAAATTTGTAATGTATAAGGATTTGTCAGCGAATTAAAGGGTTGATATTGAAAAGAAAACTAATGAGGTTGAGACAATACAACTACCATTTTTGGTAAAATATTCAGTGTAGAGGAATAGAAATCAAGGTGAAGCTTCTTCATCAACAAATCCAGAAAAAAAAATATAGAGATTAGCTAAATTTTGGTGCAAGAGGAGTCTGAAGGTACCACTCAGAATTAAGGGATTCATATGGGAGTGATGAAAATTGTCAAGAAAACCAAGAGGATTCTGATCACACATATTTATTAGGCTACAAACCGGAAAATGATAAGCTAAAAAGGAATAACAGACTTCCCTCAAGGTATGGAGAATAAGTTTCTACACTATTAGGGGCTTATTTTAAACTGAAGGTTACTGATAACACTGAAACTGTATCGATTTTAGGTTAGGTTTTAGTGTCATTTTCGCTTATATTTCATAGTTAGATTTACATATCCGATACGATTATTCGTTACATACGCCCGTTTTGTTGGTTTTCAAGTTTTTAGGCGACAAGGCCTAAATGAGCTTAAAAAGACGAATTCCTGAGCAAAACCACACACTTTGAAGATAAATTCACTCGGAGCCAAAATCAAGCCTCTGAACTCAACGGAACACCCGAGCAACGAGCGAAAAAGAGAAAAATCAAGATTTCAAGGGTGCTCGGTCGGGCACCATGGTCTGCCCGCTCGGGTAAAACCTACGGGGTTTGTTTGCACACCTTGCACGACCCGGGCACGAAGGCAATATGATCGGGTAGCCATACCCGATCGGGCGCAACAAGGATACCCGCTCGGGCGTTAATTCATCCCAAAATTCCATGAGAGTTTGCACGACTTGGGCCGCTCAACCACGCGATCAGGTGCTGATGCTCGATCGGACATAAAGGTTTACACGACCGGGCGCACCTCTGCACGACCGGGTAAAAGTGGTGCCCGAGCGGGTCGCGTTTCTCGCAACCAACTAGATCTTGCATTCAAATGACCTAATTTATAGACCAGAAGAGATCTAGATCAAGGGGGCGACGTACAGGGCAAGGAAAGGATTGGAAAACATCAGGAAAGGCTCGGGAGACGCTGGAGAAGAAGAGAAGCATCAATCCTCACATCGGTAACACAATAGGGAAGATCGAGGCGTCGAGTTTCCTAGAGTCTATCATGTTTAGGGTTGTGTTATCTTCGTTATCTGTATTCTCCATGAGTGAGTAGGTTCCCAACTATGGGTTAGGGATATCAGATTGTAACGGATGAACAATGTTATGCGTTAATGCTTAGATCTATTGATTTTATTTTGATATTTGGTTCTACATCCAACATTATCACTCTTATACTAGTGCTGTCCGCTCAGTAACATAGGAATTCAGACTTTGCTGGAAGGTTAAAGGATGGATCTGGATCTGTTGAGTTGTAGGTTAAGTTCGGCTAATGAGAATCTGACCGGTCGATTAGTCGACTTAGGAATTAGGATTGCGTTGCTGCCATAGAGTACGGGTTAATCGCTGCTGGAAGGTAGGGTTGCACGTATTCATGGTTAGGAGGTTTAGGCTCGGAAGAATCACTCCTCACTTTAGGGTATGAATTTCCCGTTATCAAGATAATTCGATAGGTTTATGATCTTTAGTTGTTTCATCCATACGATTCCCGGTATCCCGACACCTGTAGTGTTCGACATATCCGAGTTTACCCCAACCTATTATCGTTGTCACCACTTAGCTTAGTCTTTTAGGTTTCGCACCACACCTTCTTCTAATTTCATTCGTCTTAGTTTAGCGTTAATCTTAGTTTTTGGCTGCTTTAGTCCCTAGAGATCGACCCTGGTACTACACAAACCGTATACTTGCGGTGAAGTGGTCTAGGAAAATATATAACTCGAGTTTCCGCTCATCAGTTACCATAGAAAAATACATGACAAATAGTTCATATATAGAGGACTGTATATACTTTAATGCAGTTGGTTAAATTATGTATGCTAGGATCGACACCAAGCCTGACCTTGTATATCCAATTGCATTATTTGCAGAGCAACCCAGATGAATCTCATTGGAATGAAGTTAAATGGGTGCTAAGATACATTAATGGTTCCCAGATGATGAAACTAGTATACAAGAAAGGTACAAACTTCATGGATAAAGGTCTCTATGATGTTGACTTTGCAACAGATTTAGACAAACACAAATCAACAACAAACTTTGTTTCCATGGTTGGAGGAAATGTGGTTAACTAGAAATCCAATCTTTAATATGTTGTTGCACTATCAACAACCGAGACTGAGTACACGGTGTCGACAGAGGCTGTGAAGGAATCAATTTGGCTTAAGAGCATTGCAAAAGAGCTCATAATACAGTAAAAGATTGTACAGATATATAGTGATTCACATAGTGTTATATTACTTTCGAAAAATTATGTTTATCATGAGAAGATGAAACACTACGATGTTCATCTTCATTTTACGGGAGATATTATTATTCAAGGAGATGTCAAAATTCTGAAGATTGGGACCCAATACAATCCAACAAATGATTTTACAAAAATACTACTGGTAAGCAAGTTTAAATCAACATTAAGTATGTGGAGTTTAGCGGAACATTGAAAAAGAAATTATGCTATTTGGGAAGAAGATAACCAGTTTTGTTCAAAAATAGGAAGGAAATCCGAGATTGAGGTGAATAATTTGTTGTTTCTGATAATTTTCAGTTGGACTTCTTAGGTTTGTTTGTTAAGTGAAGAAGATGGTCAGAGAGAATTTTTGGTTGATCAAGAAGGTTAAAAGGGGCTTAATGGTCATTCAACGAGCGTTAGTTAAAACCATTGATTTGGGTCGTTTTGTAATTCATGAAGGATTGGCTCTGATTAAATCAAATTTTAGAGTCCAATTCTAGTAAACAAACATAAATGAATAACAACTTATCTCTTTCCTTGAGACATAGATAGAATCAATCTGATTCAATCAAATTCGTAAATCTTTGTGCAATCCTCTCTTGTTATTTCGTTTGCAGCATTCGGAATTTCACATTCAAAGACTCAATAAAAGATCGATAAATTTAATTATGGTTCAGGAATTCTCAATTACAATAATTATTTTGAAGTTCTTTATTTTGACACCAAAAAACAAATCCACATATATATGATTCGTCACTAGAAGAAAATGATTCAAACATGGTTTGAAAATATTGCAATATTTATACATGTTCAGAGTGAGAGACAGAATTATTGGATTCATGAACATATATTTCTCTCATCTCAGAATCCAAGTTCTGCAACACCTGCAACATGATGTAATGTTCATGGTGGCTCATATCCTCCATGAGAAAAGCCTGAAGCTTTCCATTCACTTCAATGGCGCTAAAGCCGGGAACTTTCTCCATCTCCGACCTTTTCATCATCTTCCTCACATTTGCCACTTCTTTCCACTTCTTCGCCATTGCAAAGAAGTTGGAAACCAACGCTTGAACTCCATTTTCATCAGAAGAACAAAGCTCGAGGATCTTATTCGCCGCAATATCCCCAACAGAGAAATTCTTGTGCTTGATGCATCCTGAGAGAAGAGCAACCCAAATGGGTAAACCAGGGTTAGGGTTTGTCGAGTTTATCATGTCCAAAGCTTCTTCTGTTCTTCCTGAGCGTGCAAGAAGATCAATGATACAAACATAGTGTTTTTCGCTCGGTTGTATGTTATATTTGTTGATCATGAGGCTGAACCAATGTTGTCCTTGTTCAACCAGGCCTGAGTGGCTTAGAGCAGAAAGAAGTGAAGCAAATGTTGCATGGTCGGGCTCTATGTTTGATTGTGTCATTTGAAGGAGTGTTGATAGAGCTTCCTGACCATTCCCATGGATTCCATAGCAAGATATCATCGAGTTCCAACAAACCAAGTCTTTTCTTTCCATTTGATCGAAGATAACTCTTGCACAAGAAAGAGCACCACACTTGGAGTACATATCCATGAGTGCTGTGGCGAAAACTCCATCAAGAACATGCCTTTTCAAGGTGTAACAATGTATAGATTTACCTCTCTTCAATGACCCCATTTGAGAACATGCTAAAAGTACACCGAGGAGGGACACGAGGTTCGGTTCAAACCCCTGGGACTGCATTTCCAACAATTTTTTAAGTGCATTTGCGGCAGAACCATTTTGAGCAAAGCCAGAGATCAATGCAGCCCAAGAGACTGTGTTCTTATTCGTCATCAAGTTGAACACTCTGCTAGCAAGCTCTAAAAGGCCAACCTTTGCATACATATCAACAAGGCTGGTTTCGACCATTACATTCATAGGAAGATCTCTTCTGATCATATATCCGTGCACTGAAAGACCCATTTTTGAATGCCCAAGATCAGCACAAGCTTGTAAAACACCCAGCATTACAATTGCACCACCATTCGTTCCTTCTGTCTGCATTTTCCTGTAAAATTCAAGTGCTTTCACTGGCTCTCTAGCCTGTGCAAACCCTGTCACCATTGTTGTCCAACAAATAAGGTCTTTCTTTGTCATCTTACGGAAAAGAGACGCTGCTTCATCCATTTTCCTGGACTTAGTATACAGATTCAACATAGATGAACAAACAAACACATCATTTCCATATCCAGATTCCATTGCTTTATTCCAAACTCTCTCGCCCTTCTCCATAATCATCAAAGTTACACATGCCTTGATCGTCACGGTGAACGTTGAGCTGTCGGGTCGAAACCCTTCAGCGATCATTTGATCGTAAAGGCGCACTACCTCTGCCGGATTGTTTCCACGGGAATACGCGACTACCATTGAGTTATAAGCAGAAACACTTGTCTGAGACAATACGTTGAACACTTTGCGTGCACAACAGATCTCTCCGATTCTTGCATATGAAACAATGACATTGCAGAAATTAGAACTGCCATGAAGAGCAATACCAGTTGCTATAATGAGTGCGTGAACTTGAGTGATGGGTCGCTTGTGTGTACAAGCTAATAACAGAGATTTGAGGCGTTTCGGACATTGAAGACTCCTGTGTAACATGCAGAGGTTGCCGTCAGAACGTATTCGAACCAAGAAAAAGTCGACGAGCAGCCAAAGTCTTCAGTTCTCTGCTGTTGTTGCTGTTTGGCACTTAGAGATCATAACCAAAAAAAAGAAAGTATTGAATTATGAGTAGAAGCACGGATACTGACAAGTGAAGTCTTCTCCTTTGCTTACCAATCGGAATGCTCTATGCAGATTTGGTTACAATTTCAATACATTTCATCTTAGTTAAGTTCCAAACTGCTTGGAACCAAACTGGTGTTGTCTGGTTTGCTTTAGAAACAACTCTGTCTCTTACTATTGCTTTAAAGCATAAATATCTTCACTTTGGAGCACCAGAGAAACAAATCAAGATTAATATACTATCATTGTTTCTTCAAGAATCGAACTTTATGATAAAAGAATGATACAACATTACGGGTTTTCCCCACAGAAATCAGTTATCTTCTGAATCGAGAAACCTTAGGTGGCACGGTGGCACCATGCTTCAAAGTCGCATCTTCCTCTTTCTTATTTCCCGATGATTCTTCTTCCTCTTTCTTCTTCTTATACCGAGCAACGTGCTTCTGATAATCTTCGAGCTCTTTCTCCAGCTTCTCTATGAACTCGCTCGTATGTTCAAGGGATTGCTCAAACTGATATTTCTCCAAGGCCTGTTGTATTTTTTTTCCAACGAGAAGACAAATCTCAGTTGTAATGTATACCTCAAGAACGAATCGGATAGTTCAACAGTAGGCACTGATGGTTTTAGCTTATACATGAGAATTCTTTTCTCATGGGAAAATGGATTTGCATCTTTACCTTTTGTTTTGAGAGGGTATCAGGAGGTGACATCACTTCTGGTCTTACGTAGTTTTTCCCACGGTAGAAGATAATCGTATTGTTAGGCTTTATGTCGATCACGATGCCTTTGCTTAGCCGAGCAAGCTCTTCTGCATACTCATGAATCTGGCCAGGTTTACACGGCTTGCAAATAACTTTAACCGTTTCGTGCTTTTTCCAATGGAGATGCATATTCAGAACGACACCTCCAAATACTCCCCGTCTCCCAACAATCGCAAAGTTCTTTCTCTTTTCACCTGTACGTTTTAGGTAATGCTTCTCTTCCTCTGTTAAAATTTCTGGATCGCAAGGTTCGGCTGGAGCTTTCGGGACTTCATATTTCTTCAGTTTCTCAATCAACCATGCTTCTTTTCTCTTAGCCTGTGGAGATTTAGAAGAAGCATGCAAACAGTCAATTTGAGCCCAATCAAAATCATACGAAATGTTTTCTCACCGAACGAATAATGATACCATGAAAAGCTCACGGTCATATGCATACTGAAGTTCCACTGAAAGTTTCTAAGCTTTTCAAATGCGTAAACACTTATGTACGACTCAGAAGGACAAAGTGCAATAAGCTTTTGCAAAAGCTCCACCGCCCGCTGAAGCTTCTTTCAAAATTTTACCATAAAACTAAACAAAGCATTGTAAGAAAAAGAAATCAAGAAAGGCAAAACTGTCCAAAGGTCTACCCTTTTGAGGTCTGAATGAATTACAGTAAATAGTAAGCATAAATAAGGACTATTCTCAAAGAATGATATATGACCTTTTCAAGCTTGTACCGGATCCTAACTTCAGGGTTTGGAGAATTCATCTTCTTTTTTGCCTTGAGGCGATAAAACCTCAGCTCATTCAGTTTAGCCTTTCTTGACATTTTAGTCCGCTTCATTTTCTTCTCTTTCCTTGTTGATACATATTTGCTCTCTACCTTATTGAAAGAAAATCGGACCACATCATCATCCGTTTGTAACTCTACGGTTGTATTACTCATGTATCGCCGTCCCAAAAAACATCTGCCAGGCATGCCATTGTACTCATGTACACCCACTCTCTGACCTTGTAAGAAGTCCAAAAAGAAGGATGCATTTGGAATTTCCCAAAGAGAACTTGTGCTACTGGGGTATCTCTGCTCTGCATTGACCAAATGAATAGGCAAATGTTCAAAAGATGGTGCACTTGGTAAGAAACAGATATCAGGCTCTTCTTTTACTTGGTGACTCAACCAGCATCCGAATTCCCTGCAGGCACCACATATCATTCATCACGGGCAAATCAATAATATACTCGTTACCTCTGAGCAACACTTGTAGAGCATATCACTCTGCACAACAGCAATGAATCATATGCAACCACATATAGTAAATCAGTTGATTGATCTTTCTTCGGTCAAATGTTCCCTTTTGATTGATCACTTTTCTAACAATGAATTCCCTTTGAATGCCGCACATTCATCTCGAGGGTTAGATAGAAGAATCGTCAAACAAAACCTAACTTTGGTACAGTCATACACAATGTGATCATCCTAATGAAAGAAAGGGCTAATCTTTTTCTCCCCCATCTCAAAACAGAGTATATTAACCTCCACGTTCCCATTTTAAGGTAATAAAGTTGTCCATCGGAGTTTATAGCTCAATGGAAGAGTTACTTTGAACTAAGGGACCAAACCACAATACCATTTATCAAAAGATTCAAAATATGATTAAAGAACCAAATAATAATGAAACCAGACAGCTAAAGACAGTGGCTTGGCAAAACTAATATGCAGTTTCAGATGAACAATTCGCAGAAGAGCTGTAATACAAGAAAAAGACGATAAAAGAAGGTCAACAAAATACCTATAAACCCAGAAACGGTTAATCCCATGGAAGAAGCTAATATGAGGAACACGTGTTTACCCTTTGAAGTTTCTGAGAAATCGACGAGTGATTCCCCTGGAAGAAGCTATAGCCCACATGACATGTTGTTAAACACTCGAAAAACAGAACAACTAAAAACTACAGAGGATGTTTTCCGGTCGGTGGAGATGACCAGATAACGGTAGCGTCGTGCGGCGAAACTGATGATCGGTGATTCCGGAGATGAGTGGCGGCGGAGGCTGGACAATGCCCTCGTTGAGAAAAGTACTCAGGGGCGTTAATGTCCTTTATTTGTGATCAAAAAATGAATTTAGAAAAACATTTTTCTGATAGTAACAAAATTTTATTTTTTGTTTTTTCTGAATTTTAGAATTATATATAATGAAAGTTAAAACTTTCATTTAAAATTTAAATTGCAAAACAATAAAAAAATACACACATTCAGAAAAAAAAATATTTATGTTTAAATAAATTTAAATAGTTTTTATATGATAATAAACTTTTTAATTTAAATATATTTTTATTTGATAATATTTTCTATTATAATTTCAAGTATAATAGATTTTTAGCATAAAAACATTTTTCCATGTTTATTACAGTATTATTATGTTATCATTTTAAATATTAAATCCGTATGGGATTATCAAATGGAAGTTGAAATTTTATACATCTTTTCTATATATTGATAGAATAATTAGTTTTATTTACACGAGATAGAATAGGATTTAGATACTAAATATAACATAATTATGATGTATATTTAGATATTGCTTTCGCAATTGAACATTTAGTGGTAAGGATGAGAATATCTCTACAAATCTTAACAATCAATAAAAATAAATGAAATATCGTTTTAGGTTTGACTAGTGAAATACAAAGTTTATGTTTGCGTTTTGCGCGGCGTTTCTATTAACGATTGGCGGCATTTTATTTTATTTTATCTGAGACTACAATTAAAAACGAATGATAGAAAATTGTTGCGAGTGCGTTTTGAATAAAATGAAAAAAATAGACAATCATTAATAAAATAATTTATTTAAATTTTTTGTTTAGTGTATATTTCTTATTTAATTTTTAAATATTTGAAATAAATTAAAAAAATTCTAAAAATATTTAAATATACAATATATATATATATTTACGATTAATATAAATTATAATAGAAGAGATAAGGGAAAGACACGATGGCATTTTAGTAATTTTATTCAAAACGCACCAAACGCAAACGTTACGCAACATAATTTCAGATTTTTAAAATCTGCGTTTCGGTGCATTTTCAGGTGACTACGACTCCACCACTCGGTTTTAATGTCGTCCGGAGCCACCAGAAAATGTAATCACCGCGTTTGCGTTTGACTGCGATTCCACCAGTCAGAGCCTTAATCTTTATAATAAACTAACATTCCACAAATCCTGACATAATGATAAAGATAAAAAAAATCCTACACTAACAAAATTCTAAATCCATCTACAAAACCTAAACTAATACAATTTTGTTATTAACATTCCAAACAAAAACTAGCAAATTTGACAAATATTTTGTCTTTGACTGTGAGATATAAGTTCTATCTAAACTAATTATTCAACCAAAACCAAGAGATATAGAAGGAACCTATCCAAACGAAGAAAATAAGGTGACAACGAGTGGAGCGAATGAAAGGCGAATGACGAGAAGGAAACAAGCCATCCAAAAATGGCAAAAGGTTACACGTTGATGTCAGTAAGGCGAGAGGTT
>CM071875.1:25478399-25515802 GCA_036759665.1 Gynandropsis gynandra
ATAGTGAGTGGTGCGAAGGCGCACGACAACACAGACAAACAATTTTCGAAAGATGGTGACAAGATGTGATTCTCATGTCTTTTAGATTTACACTCTTAACCATTAAAAACGACGATATTTGGCCCTCTCACTCAAAAGGGTGTATCGTTTTGAGTGGAATCGTTAAAAATCGTTTGGGCGTCGATTCTGATTAGTTGGCCTACCACAAGCCAACAGCCTAATGGGTGCGATTAGCTCAATTTTTGGGCGACCACCCGCTGTCGTCTGCTGAGCTACTAGGCGCACCTTGGCTGCCGCCACGAGTTTTTGGAACATGAGTTAGGTGTGAAGATAAACGTGTAATTTAAAGGTTTAAAATAAGAAATATAAAAAATAATTTAAAAATTTGTAAAAACTCGAAAAAAACATTTAAAATTTCAAAATATAATTAATTAAAATTTTTAAAATTAAACCAATTTAAAATTTTTAAAAATCGATAAAAAAATTTAGAAATAAATTATTTAAATTATTGATTTATATATATATATATATGGAAAAAGAAATAACTTGAAACTTTAAAAATTGAAATAAATATTGTAAATATAAATGATTAAAATATAATGTAATTAAATTTTGATTACCAAAATATAATTAATGTCAATTTATCAAAAGATTTTAAATATTTTTTATACATTTAGTTTTTTTAGAAAATATATTCTGTTTATAATGTAATATATTGAATATATTTATTATAAGGTATATCTTTAAATATACTAGTACTAGTATGAACCCCGCGCTTCGCGCGGGTGTAATTGTAAATGGTATATTTGAGAAGTATTATGAAGTAGATGGTAATTAAACACTGCGCTGTATTGGAATTTGTAACATAGCTATATATTATTAAATATTTCTTTATATACAACATTCGTAGTTTGTGATGTACATTTCCCGGTATCATCTAAAATAAGCAATTTTAATCCTTCTCGAGTTTTTGCTCGCGAAACTGCAACATATAATTGTCCGTGGCTAAAAACTGGCTTTGGTAAATATATGTCGATTCTGCTGAGACTTTGTCCTTGGCTTTTATTAATCGTCATTGCAAAACATAACATAACTGGAAATTGTTTTCGTTTAAAGTTGAAAGGTAAACTGGTATTAGTCGGAATTAAAGGGAGTCGTGGTATGAAGACTTTGTTTCCAGCATGAGTTCCGTTAATTATTTTTCCTTCTATAATATTAGTTCCCAGTTGAGTTATTTGAAGTCGTGTTCCGTTACAGAGGCCCAGCATGGGATCAAGGTTGCGTAAAAGTATAATGGGAGCTCCTTCTTTAAGTGTTAGACAGTGGTTAGGAAGACCTGGATATTTCAAACTGTTTAAAAATTCTGTACCGCCGACGGGAAAAAAAAAACGATTTAAAAGAAGAAAAGTGAACGGAAACAACTGGGCAGCCACATTTCAGTGGAGGGGCAAAACCCCGGCGGTACACGGACATAATACCCAGGTTACCGGCGGCGTGCGACCATGCAGTTCCGGTGTGTGAGCGGAAAATGAAGAGAGGACACGAAACTCTAAAATCTGTGCAGTAACAGAATTTATAGAGGAACCCTAAAGTGGACGAACGGCCAGGATTGGATTTGGTTTGTCGGTGAGCAAATCTGCCCATCCATTAAAGGCCAGATCAAAATAGGCGGACGGTCCAGATGTGGCTACAGCCGGGGCTCCGGTTATCTGGACGCGGGCCGTCGGGTTCTGAAGATGGAGTATCCAGCAACCCGTCTTTTACCCAGTCATCATGAAGCGTACATGTGTCCACAATTAAAATCGGACGAAAGAAATGCCGCCACGTGTTCCTCATGCACTGTTCACGGGCGTTGTGCTTTTAGTATGTGTATGATATCTACTATATAATAAATATTTTAATTTTAAAATATTGACTGTGTTATATAAATGATGTGAAATAAGTAATATAATAAAATAGAATCACTATAAATAAGTTTAATAAATACAAAAATATATAATATTTATACAAATAAATATTTAAATTTAAATTTCTATTTCAATATATACCTTTGCCTCAATAAAAAATTTAATATATTTAAACAAATATTAACGTAAATTTATGATAAATATTTTTCGTCTAAACATAATATATATATATATATATTAAGATATGAAATTCAATAGGATAATATTGACGATGTTTTTCAGCTACTTCCTTTAAAACTTTATATTGTTCACCAAGATTTAAACCTTAATATTGTTCACCAAGATTCTATATCTAAATATAGTAAATATCGTTGAATGATTATTTATATGATTATTTTTCGAACTTTTTCCATTTAAATCGCTTTCTGAAACTAAGACATCGTAGATGTCGTTGAAAAACTCTTTGTTTATTGTACATTTTGAAGAGTTTTTCAAAATTTAAATCAATCTACGTGAAATATGTGTTTGTTATTGTGATTCAGTTTTGACTAATTCTAGTAAGATATTTCTTTGAGATATTTATGGTTATGCTTAATAAAATAAAAAACAATAGTAACGTAAAAATGATACAAATATATTATTGTAAACCACAAAATAATTTAATTTCAAATTTGAATTAACATATCCCCATTCATCGACATGAGTTTGGCATGATCTAGTGTAAGAACAATACTTGCATATTCACATACGAACAACTTCGACCTCATATTTATACAACCGCAATTATCATTTCAATTAGAAATAATAACATCCAATAACATTGTTATCTTCTTGTGACAAAACAAATGGTGAGAAGGTGGACTTCACGATGTATTCATAACACAATGGTTAACAATCGCCATCAACAATATCGTAAGATATGTCAAAAATTATATATCTTGATGATCGTGCCGTCAATGGCTTAGTTTTAAGAATTCACGCAAACTTCATAACTACATTACCCATCTCAAATTGCCCATCAATTCAGCCTAGCTTAAAATTAACAACCCATAACCTGATTTGCCAACCTCAAACAAACAATCTACAATCCTATATAAAGCATCATCGACATAAAATCTTCATACTAATGTTCTTATCCTACTTAAACACTCGTATTGTCCATACCTCAATCTAGTAACACATATTCCTCTCTGTTTCAACCATTTGGATTCCCACGAAAGAATTGTAAGCAAGATTTTTTGAACTTTTGAAGTGATAGATCCGTCTCTTGCATTGCAAGTATTCCAAGTAATCTGAGATGGGTTTCTTACTTGGAATACTTGCAATGCAAGAGACAGCGGGCGGTGGGACGGGTTCATTCACGGACGGCCGACGGTGGGACGGGGTTCACTCACGGACAGTCGGCGGCGAGAAGTGTTCACGAATGGCTCACAGACGAAACAGACGGTCGGGGAACAAACGGACGGCTGACGCATGTTACCGACATACGTCGACTCACAAGGGACGGACGGTGGCTCTTAAGGGACAGACGACGGGAGGAAAACAATGGCTGGGTAAGGAGAAGCAATCGCGACCGAGAAATTTATAGACATTTACAGAGAGAACAAGATTTTCGTCCGTAATTTACAACGGAAGTCGGATGCGTCCCGCTTCCTTCCGTGATTGCGGACGGCTTGTGGACGGTTTTTCGCGATCGTCCATAGTTTCAGATCCGTTTGCAATCCATCCGTAATCTGAGGAACATGATCGAGGGATGAGAACAGAACGAGAGACGAGAACCGACTGAGGGATGGGACGAAACTGAAGGACGGGAACCGATCGAGGACTATACAGGACCGAGGAATGGGAACCGACCGTGGGACGGGACGGAACTGAGGGACAGGAACTGATCGAGGACGGGATAGAACCAATCGAGGGACGGGACGGAACCGAGGGATGGGAACCGACCGAGGACGAGACAGAACCGAGGGCCCGAGACGGAACCAAGGGACAAGACGCGAACAATTAATAAAAACTTATATTATGTCGATTCAATAACAAAATTAACAATTCAATAACAATTCTTTTATTATTTTGAACATTCGATAACAAGTTAACATGAATTATCTTCAGAGTCACATAGTTCTTCCGTCGATTCTTCTTCTTCTTCTTCTTCTTCTTCTTCTTCTTAAACTTCATCAATAGCAACAATTTTGGTGGTTTTTTGTTGCATGGCCAATTGTTGTTCTTCTGTGTTGTCGATAAATTTACCCCTTGGAAGTATCTTCATCGCGAAACGCCAACCTGAAGATCATTTCATATGTGGATAGGAAACGTAACAAACTTGATCGGCTTGTGATGCAAGAATAAAAGACTCGTATTTTGCATATCATTGTGTAGAGTTAACTTATACGATGTCTAATTTGTTTATTCTTGTTCCACGACCGCTTATTGGATCAAACCAATCACATCGAAATAACATCACTCTTAAACCGACGTAACCTACATAAAACGGCAAATATAAGTCAATATAGTCTAAAATGTCATAAGTGGTATGGATAAGAAATTTTTTGGATTAGTAATGATACCTGGATATTCCAATTTCAAAATTTCTTTCAAAATCCCATAAAAATTTGGTTCGTCGGTCGATTCACAATAGCTTTCACCTTTCACACATAAACCTTAGTTCATAGTTGACTTCAATTTTCTGTGTTCGTAAGTATAAAAGTTGTAACTAAGTGTAAAATACATTAACCAACTTGTAACTTTTACAATTGGTCCTTGAACAAGATCTCTTAGCCACAAGGAGTGATTGCCGATCTCAATCTGCATTATAGAGGAAACAATCGTCGACAAAGTGTAGAAATATTATATAAAAGTAATTTATTAATATTTAATCTATCATTTATTTACATATTGTCTTATCCATGTGGAGAAATTTGTTTCTTTAAGTTCCTGGAGTTGAGATTCATCAATATTCACATATGTATTTTTCAATATATCATCAAATATCCTGTAAAATGTTAGAAAATTCTGTAAATATTACAAATAAAATATGCATACGCAATTGAATCCATATTTATAGTATGTTACCTTTCAAAAGGTCGTACATATTCACAGTTGAGTAAAACATACGTATGTGCGATGTGTAGATCTCGTTGTGATAGCCATAGATCTTTCGCCTTACCAGCAGATCAACCAATTCCGTAAAATATATTTGGAACATCTGGTACTGGATATGAAAATGCCACACCACCATTAAAACATCTATTTGGATTTCTACTTCGCGTTTGAACATGTGGCTCGAAGTAGTAAGAAGTGAAGAACGATATCTCCTCATTCACGTATTGTTCCACAATTGAACCCTCTGGACGAGCTTTTTGTTTGGCTTTTTTCTTCAGATGAAACATAAATATCTCGAATGGATACTTCCAACGAAATTGAACTAGACCTCCTAATACAGCTTGGTGTGGTAGATGAACTATCAGATGCTCCATAACATCGAATAATGATGGTGGAAAAATCTTCTCCTAGTTACATAGTATAGTAACTATGTTACTTTTAAGTCTACGAACTACATCTACACTCAAATTTCTCGCACATAAATCTCGAAAAATATGTTAATACCTGAAAATTAAAGTCTTAATTAGTTTATTTAACAATTAATATCTGTAAATTATTAATCATTATACTATATAAATAAAATAATCAATGATATCTCCAATTGCTCCATGTTCATGTTTGTCCATCAATTAAAAAAAATATACGGGAAGCCTGAATACATGACAATCGTGACTTTTCATCCCTGATAACTTTCCTCCATGAATATCGACGCACCTCCTGTTGATAGATGCATGACCGTCAGAAAGTTTCACGTCTTCCTTCAACCATTTCAACAATTTATATTTCTCATCATTCGACAATTTGAATATCTGAACTGGAGCTTTACCATCATCACTTATATGTAACTCCTTCCGTGAGCAATACTCTTCTAGATCCTTCTGTGATTTAATGTTATCCTTTATTTTTTCTGTGACATTCAGTATTGTGTTGATGATATTTTCCAAAAAATGTTTCTTTATGTGCATGACATCAAGATTGTGTCGAAGCTTCAGATTTTTCCATACGACAGATCCCAAAATATGCTCTTCTTGTTCCAATTATGAGTAATTCCATAACCATCAATTCTCAGATGATTGTTCCCTACATAATCTATACTCCTAGGAATACCTAAAACAAGAATTCGTTCATACAAAATCTATTCGTCGGTCAAAACTGAAGGAGGCGATTTTCACACAACTATATTCCTTTTGAAATTCCTCTTATAACGCCTGTATCATCAGTAGAAAGAAAACGACGATGAAAATTAAACCAACTCGTCTTTCGTCCATATTTCAAATGAAAATCATATGTTTCCCTCATGCAATATGGACAAGCCAATCGACCATGCGTTGTCCATCCATATAGCATACTGTAAGCTGGAAAATCACTTATTCTCCACATAAGAGCACATCGTAATATAAAATTCTATCGTCTCGAGACGTCATACGTTGGAACTCCCTTCCACAATTCTCTCAATTCTTCAATCAATGGTTGAAAAACACATCCAAACTTCTTTTCGGATGATTAGGTCTGGAAATCAATATTTTTAAGAACAAAAACTCACACTTCATGCACATATCTGCTGGTAAATTATACGGTGTCATAATAACTGGCCAAAAAACAAATAATTTCTCCCAAACATCCCGAATGGATTAAAACCATCATGGAAAAGGTCTAAATAAACGTTCTGCAAAATTAGGATATACATTGTTAAAGTGTTTTCACGTCGTACCATCTGAGGGATGACACATTTCTCCGTCACGACTTGAATGCTCAGCATGTCATCTCACGTCGCTTGTGGTCTTCTCAAATTGATACAATCTTTTTATCATGTCTGTAATTGGTAAATACCATATACGACGAAACAAAACCGATTTTTCATTCCTTGTCAAATAAAACCGATCTTTTCCACAAAATCAACAATTGCTCAAATCGAAGTTTCTTTCCAAAAAATCATAGTTGTCTTAGCAAACATCAATCTTTTGATATGGCAATAAACTCAATGATCTTATCATCTTCTTTGTTTCATAATATGACTCAACTGCATTATTATCTTCAGGCAAATAATCTCTTACTAATTGCGATATAGAATCCATGCAATTCTCAGAAATATTATTTTTAGTCTTCAAATTCATCAAACGTGCAGATAGAGACAACTGTGAAAGACCACTTCTACAACCATCATAAAGTGGATGCCTAGCACTTTCTAACAATCCAAAAAAAATTCGCTTCTTCATTCAAATATTTTTTAATATTTTCATCTTCGTTTCTTTCAACGAATACATTTTGCACCATTTCTACATAAGAGTTCATTTCTTTATTTTGAGAAATCTCAAAAACTTCATGATGTACAATACCCCTACTAAAATTTTCCACAACATTACTAGATCGTGGTCCAAAATTCTCTCCATGAGATAACCAAATGAAATAATTTGGAGTAAACCCTCTTAAATAAAGGTGATTCCAAACGACTCTCTCAGTAACGAACTTTTCATTTTGCATTTGAAGCATGTACAAACCAACTTACCGGTTTCTTGATAAACTTGTTGATTTGTCGACATCGTCATAAACTGTGTAACGCCTTCTATAAACTCCTTCAATACACCTTCAGTTTCTTGATCAATTCTTCTATACATCCACTATCTAGAAACGAAAATATTCGATCTGAACGATGATGCCATTATAATTAGAAACGATAACAAGATATGTATAGAAATATATGAGAATTGTGTGTGAGAAAAGGATGGAAGGAGGAGGGATTAAATAGATAATTTCTAGACTGATTAAGGAAATATTACAGACTTGGACAAATATTTCCCGATGAACCATCCCGAATACGTTTCTAAATCCCTTATAATTTGCGGACGGACGCTTCAACCGCCCGCAATTGCGGACGTCCTTGGACACTACGTCTCCAATCCGTCCGCAATCACGGGCGAATCAAGGACTTTTTTCAGTCCAGAAATTTACGGACGGATTAAGGACAGAGTTATTTTTCTGTACTTAATTCGTCCGGAAATTTAGGAACCACGTGTTGAGTCCACAAATTCTGTTTGGAAATAATAAATTTTTTGTAGTGATGGAGATCAGATTCTTATCAAAGGTTTCGGTAACTTAGAGATCTTTGATAAGAAATCCACGACTTTATATGTACTCGATTTTTCAAACAATCTCATATCTATTCCAAAATTAGCTAAAAACCGAAATTTGTATGATACACACAACACAAATAACTTATACATCGTTTTATAGGAAATAGATAAAACATACCTTAATTGCTTTGTTTTAAAAAATATAAATATTATAATAATTATTGAAAAAAAAATTAAAATGATAGTTTTCATCGTATAGTTATTTATGAATTATATCATTTTAAAAATTTAAATCCTTTCTATCATATGATGATTTAATTTAAAAGATCTCCAAATCTATAAATTAGGTTTTTATGAATCACATCGTTCAAAATTTAATACAAAAACGATTATTTTCTACATGGAAAAGGAAACAAATGACAATGATGTGACCAAACACTTTCACCTTCCCATTGATGTCGTAATCAATCTTCTCCAAAACTCCATCTTCATTCTCTCTTAACTTTTGCACAAGAAGAAACCAAACACCTATATTACGGAATGCAAATATTCAGGCATATTTTGTAACCTTAAAATCCTACCTAATTCACTAAAGATGTAACATTTTCCTTTTATTTCATTTCCTTAATCTTCGACACTAGGGTTCTATATAATTGTTTAATCGGTAATAAGAAACACAAGTTTGGTTTTATGAAACCTTTCATGGTATCAGAGCAAATTTGACGGCTCAATATCGTGTTCTTTTCCTGTTCGCTAAAACCTCTTGAAAATGTCTACTTCCGGAGTTCCACCTGTTGCTGTCACACACACCAGTAACCAGAAGACCTCCGCTACGATAGGTACCGCAGAAACTGTGAATCCATCTCTATCCATTCTTCATGCTGCCGATCACCCGGGAATGGTCTTGTCAACTATCAAACTGACAAGGGAGAATTACGACCGGTGGGCTGAAGCTATGTGCAATACGTTGTTGTCGAAGAAGAAGCTGTTCTTCATCGAAGGTGATGTTCGAGCTCCATCTGTCGACTCCAGTGATTATGATGATTGGCGCGTCGTTAACTCGATATTGATGGCTTGGATCATGAACACAATCTCGCTGTCCTTGAGATCCTCTTTTGCATACGCTTCTACTGTGAAGGAGCTTTGGAAAAACATTCCCAGACATATGTATCTCAGGAACCCTTCACGATTTTATCAACTCCGTCGCACCATTGCAACTTGTCGACAAGATGGGACTACTGTGTCAGATTACTTTGGAAAAATACAACTCCTGTGGTCTGAATTGAATAACTACAAGCCTTTCAAACATTGTTCGTGCAACAAATTGACTGCAGACCTTGCTCAGGAACTTGAAGAGGAGAAAATGTACCAGTTTCTCATGGGCCTCGACAGCTCCCAATTTGTGCATATTTGAACCAATATCCTCTCCATGAAGTCGCTTCCGGATCTAGATTCCGTGTATGGGATCGTGACGATGCAGAAAGGCAGTACATGGTCTTGCAGAAACAAGAAGAACGAATTCCTGCATTGGGTTCGTGGTGCAATCTTCACCAGCACATCGCCCTTCCTCGATGCAGATCCGAGATCCCTCTTTGCTCTTCTTTCACTGTGGAAGAACATGGCACTCTGTGGACAACTGCTTCATCATCCATGGGTATCCCGAATGGTGGTTGGAAAACAGACAAGGAGGACATGGTCGAGGTCGAACAACCCCCTCCTCGACAAGATGGGGCTACTGTGCAAATGCCGTCCAAGCATCTCCATCCTCATCATCATCTGTCCCACCTGTCTCAGGAATGTATTTGGCCTCCTATGTTAGTGCATTTTCGGGACTCAACAGTGGCCAGTACCATGCTCTGCTCACTCTACTGAATTCTCAACCTCACGCCTCTGATCGTAACAGCGGTACCATGCATGTTACTAATTTTATTATTGATTCTGGAGCCTCTAACCATATGACATTGGATTTCCCACTTTTAAGTGATGTTGTGAACATAGCTGCTCATCCTATTGATCTTCCTAATGGATCCCAAACTACAACTTGCAAAACAGGAAATATTATAATCTCTGATCGGTTGGTTCTCAAAGATGTTCTCTTTATTCCTTCCCTTCCCTGCACACTTATTCGGTGGCCAAATTAATACAGCAGATGGTGTGTTATATTATGTACGTTTACTCATAAACTCTGTGTGATACAGGAGCGTTCCACGAAGATCCTAAATGGAGCGAGTGAAGAGTGTGACGGTGCGTACAAGTTTCGTGGGGTTTCATCAGCTCGTGCATTTGCAGTTTCAGCTACAAGTAAGAGTGTTCTTTTTGTCATCGTCGTTTTGGTCATCCCTCTAAAAATATTTTTGCTCATTTATCTGGTGTCATTGATTTTGGTTCTTCTAGTTCGAATAAGGATAAACCTTGAGATATTTGTTTTCTTTCTACACAGACCCGTGGTATCTTCCCGGATAGTAATAATAAAGTTAATGGCCCAGTTGATCTTATACATTGTGACGTGTGGGGTCCCTATCCAATTCCATCTCGCACCGGGAAACGTTTCTTTCTCACGATAGTGAACGATTTCACTCGTGCTACGTGGGTCTATTTGGTGTCATCAATGTTTATGGTTGTCAGAATTTTTCAATCTTTCTGTAATGCAAACCCTACAAAAGTAAAATAGTAATGCAAACTACAAAATTCAAACAGTGATGCAAAATGCAAACAGTAACTTTAATTTTTGTATAACTTCAAATGTTATGCATTTGTTAGGTCTTTTTACTCATTTTCTTCTTGCTACATTCTGACCATTTTTCATGTATTTGGATGAGATTTGGGCTTCAACAAACGGGTTTCTTCTTGTTGGACTTGAGACTAAGGCCTTATTGCTGCTTTGCTGGAGTTCAATTCTTCCGCATTGGCTGACTCTGTTTGGGCCTGAAGCAATTTTCGGCCCAACTCCCTCTTCTTGTGTTAGAGTTACCACGAGTTCTTTCTCAGTCTTTTTTACCACCATACTTTGATTTTCTCCAACGACTCTGTCACATCGTCCCTGATCACATCCTTC
Source organism: Gynandropsis gynandra (assembly GCA_036759665.1). Classification (NCBI taxonomy): domain Eukaryota; kingdom Viridiplantae; phylum Streptophyta; class Magnoliopsida; order Brassicales; family Cleomaceae; genus Gynandropsis; species Gynandropsis gynandra. The sequence goes on from CM071875.1 coordinate 25,489,535, forward strand.
AATCTACCTATTGATTGGCTTCGGTGTGACGTCGAGTCTCCTTCTTAGCTCACAAAATCTTTCGTTAGGCAGCAGCTTGGTGAAGATATCACTGATCTAATCCTCGCCTTTAACATACCATAAGTGTATTCTCTTCTCAGCTTTAGCATCCCGCACAACATTATACCAGATCTTGATGTATTTTGTTCTCTGGATTCTTCCCAATAGCAATAGCATATGTATTGTCACTGTAAATTGGAACCCATGATTCCATACCAGACCCTAATTCCTCAAATAGTCGAGATAACCAAATTTAATGTTTGTTGCTGCGGTTAGGGCTGTATGCGCTGTTTCAGCTGCAGACTGTGCTATGACGGATTGTTTTTAAGCTTTTCAACTGAATATATCACTTCCAATCTTTTAAAAAAATCCATCGGTGCTCTTCATGTCCATTACATTTCTAGCTAAATCAATATCTGCATGCCCAACTAGTTCAACATATCTCTCACTTGCATGAACCTCAATCCACAGTCTTTGGTTTATTTACATACCTGAGCACTCTTTTTGTATTTTGTATATTGTTTTCTGTCGAGTTTTCATTACTTCTTGACAGGTAAGAGGTAAGAGGCAACAAAGGCTAGGTCTGGACGTGTGGCTGCGAGATAAAGGATTCCACCAACCATGCTCTTGTATCTGTTTGGGTGTGTAAGTGCTTTTATTTCTTCTTTTGTTTTACAAAAGGGGGTAAGAGGTATATTTACTCCATTTGAGTCCAACATCCCAAAATTCATGAGAAATTGGGTTGAATATTTCTTTTGGTTAAGAAATATATATCATTCATGAGGTAATTAACCTCAAATCCTAGAATAAATTTAAGCAACCCAAAGTCGCTCATCTAAAATGTGGAGCTTAGTTGCATCTTAAAAACTTCAATCAATCTTAAAATGCTTCCTAATAAAATTATATCATCCATATATAAACATATCACCAAAATATTCTTGTCCTTCACCTGGATGCACATGGCAGCATCACAGAGACTCCTCTCCTCTTACACCCTTCTCTTATGAAAAGGTGTTGATGTACCAGGCCTTTGGCGCTTGTTTCAACCGTATAATAACCTTTTTCAATCTTAATACCTTATGTTCTAAGCCTAGAACCTCATAACTATGTGGATACTCAACATAAACCTCTTCCTCAATTTCTCAATTGAAAAATATTGATTTTACATCCATCTAATGTATTTTCTAGTACTTTCCCATTCTGATGATGATGTGTTGCTTCTGAGAATTGCATAGTACTTAATGGTGGTGTACTCCTTATGCTCATCTTTGTTTCCCTTTATCTTTGCTGAGTTGAGGAGGTACCTATTTTATAGATAGTCCTCGGGTTCTCCTCTAAGTAAGACGTCTTCTGTGGATGTAAAAATCCAGATACCACATTTTGTTCCTTGGTTTCCAACTTAGTCTCTTAATTCCAATTTTTCTCTTCATCAAACACCATATCCCTTTATACTTCCACTTTTCGAGTATCAATAACATACACTTTATAGCCCTTACTCTAGCTACTATAACCTACAAATACAAAGGTTTGTGATTTGTCATCCAGTTTTTTCCTCTTCTGTGTTGGGACCAACATATGATATAAACACCCTATATTTTCAAGTGTCCTATGGAGGGTTTATTACCACTTCATGCTTCCAATGGAGTCTTCTCTTAAAGAGTCTTTGTAGACAACCTATTTTGAATATTACTATTGTAAACACTATCGCTGCCCAAAATCGATTAGGCACTCCTTTATCCTTCAACATGCATCTTGTCATTTCCATTAGTATTTTGTTTCTTCTTTCTACCACCCCATGTTGTGAGGTGTGTAAGTCACACTTAGTTCTCTCAAGATTCCTCCTTTTTTCCAAGAAATCAGAGAATTTCTTTGAATTTAGCTAATTGCCTCTATCTGATCTTAGCTTCTTAATCTTGCTTCCAATTTAATTCTCAACATGATTTGCAAACTTCTTGAACACAGTAAACACATCTGACTTGAGTCTCAAGAAGTGTACCCAAGTCATATGTGAAAAAATCATCTGTGAAGGTTAGCAAGTAGACATTTACATCCAATGAGGGTGTTTGCATTGGACCACATAGGTCTGTATGAATTAATCTCATAATTTTCTTGGCCTTATAGTCTATATTTTTAGGAATATCTTCTTTGTGATGTTTTTCCTTCACACAAGCTTCACAAACTTGCTTCACTACTGTCATCTGAGACAGTCCCTTGACCATATTTTCAGTCTGTAATTTTTACAGATTGTGCATTTATGTATATCCCAATCTCATGTGACACAACTCAGACAAATTATCTTTCTCTTTTGCAATTTTGGCTTCTTCCGTAGCTATCTTCTATTTCAGAAGATATGCTTTCTTAATCATTGAAATTTCAACAACTTTAGACCTAGTTTTGTCCCTTATCAAGCGCCCGTCTTCTGTAAATATTACTTCATATTCATTCCTCACAATTTGATGCCAAATTAACAGATTCTTATCCAACTCTGGAACCAGAAAAACAACCTTAATAACTCTTGTTCCTTACCCGGTTTGCACTTGAATGCTTCCTTTTCCAATTGTATTCAACACTACTCCATTTTCAACTTTTATAGGTACTTTAAAGTTTCTATCTAGAGTTGTGAGATAAATCTCCTCCTTAGTCACATGATTGGTTGCTCCATTGTCAACTAACCATACATCATGTTTAAACGCTTGATATGTTGAATGAACTGATGTGAATAAAGACTTTTCTTCCTCCTCTTGATTGACTTGTGCTTGATTTGAAGTAGGTCTTTTGACCTTATATTCTTGGGAAAAATGGCCCAGCTTTCCACAAGTGAACTATTCCTTCTTACTTTTGAATTATTTCCCTATTTTCCCTCTGTCTGGGTCTGTTTGGTTCTGGAAAAACATTGGTTCTCTTTCTCGCATATGTTGCAACCTTTCTTGCCGTTGAATTTGTAATCTGGTCTCTATACGGGTTTTTACTTGATTCTAGTTTGTTATTTCTCTTCATTTCCTTAAACTAGCACGGAAAGCACATTCCAAGCTTCCTCTATACCTATCATCCAATCTAGATTCTTGTGATTGTGGTGATATCACAAATTCTCCCATTGTGGGTGTAGTGAGGTCTTTAATTTGTTCAATAACCCCAACATAAGGGTCGAACCTCTCTTGTAATGAACACTGAATCTTAGACACTAAAGTATCTTACCTGATATCATCCCTGAAAGTCTTCATCTCATTTCCTAATTCTGTGAGTTTGTTTGCAAAGCTCTTAATGTTATCTTTTTCTCCTTGCCTTAGGGTTTAGTAGCTTGCTCTCAATCTCTGCAATTTTATCATTGTTGTCTTGGGGTCTCCTTGGAACCTTCATTAAGTAGATCCCAAGCTGCCTTGGATGTCCCACATACTGAAAGATGAGTAGCAAATATTCATCTGAAGCCGCTCTAAACAAGAGTTGTAAGGGTGTTTGATCTTTGGCCTCTGTCTGTTTCCAAGGTATGATGGATTTCTATAACTCCACTTCTAGAGGAATAATTCTCATTATTGGCTTTTTCGGAAATCCTTCAATGACAACTTTTCATAGTTGTTTTGATCTTAACATTCCTTTCATTTTGATAACCCACAAGTTGTAATTTTCCCATCAAACATAAGAATGGGTGGAGTTGATTGCATTCTTCTATCTACCTTGCTTAGACAGAGTAATAAGCAAGAGTTTGAGGGTTACCTCACTGTGAACTTGTTGCTGGTGCTTTGCTTGTGTTGTTGTGCTCCCTCTTAGCCTGTAAACCAGGAGGATCTGATACCAATTGTTAGTTTTAATGGTTCATGGACTAATTGAACACTTTCATGAACATTCTTACAGCCTTATGTTATTTGGTGCAAATAGAAAAAATAATGAAGATGGTGTTTGGATGTGGTTGTGATATGTCTTGGTGATGAAGATAAAGAAGGAACAATGTTTGTGAAAAAAATATTGCTCTCGGTAGTTTTCTGGAAATGATATTACCTTTTAATAATTTCGTTCATACATATATCCAAAAAGGATTTTTACAAACTCAATCTCTACAAAATTCAGACAATAATGTAGACTGCAAACTCTAGATACTATCTTTAGGTATTTTTACTTTTTGTTTGACTTCAATTCTTCTGCATTTGTCTAATCTTTTAGCTCATCTTCTCGTTGTTGCATTCTGACCATTTCATGTATTTGGACGAGATTAGGGCTTCAACAAAAGGGTTTCTTCTTGTTGGACTTGAGACTAAGGCCTTGTTGCTGCTTTCGCGGTCTAGCTCCTTGTTCTTGTGTTTGAGTTACCACAACTTCTTCCTCATTCTTCTCACTACAAAAAAAAAAAAAAAAACAGGCCGTCTCGAACGGATGTATCAGTTGAAAATGGCTAATTTTCTATTGGAAACGACCATTCCCAACGGATTTCAACGGATTCTAAGCCGTTGGAAATAAATCGTGGAAATCTGTATCCGTTGCGATTTGTAACGGAAGTGCAATCGAATATATCCATTGACAGTTTTCAACGGGCTCCTAACGGATATATCTGTTAGGAATTGGCAATGGATGCCCGTTCGATGGGGTCAACGAACGCCCGTTACAAAGTTTTAACGAATATTCGTTAGAATTTTGTAACGGATATCCGTTGCTCATCCGTTGAAAAGAAAAATGGCGGGAGTTAAATCTTTTCAACGGATAGCCGATGGCAAAATGGTGGAAAATGTCAACGGATATCCATTGCCAATAAAGCGAGAATTTTTCATTACCAATGGATGGCCGTTGAAATTTTAAAAAAATATCAACGGGCATCCGTTGAAAATGTGACAAAAAATAAAAAATAAAAATAAAATTTTAAAAAGTAAAAATAAAATTGTAAAAAATTAAATATAAAATTTAAAAAATTAAAAAACTTAATTAAAAATTTAATACAGTGAATACATAAATTAAAAACATAAACTATTAATCATTTAAGTTTCTTGAAGCAATTCGATAATGCTCTCCTTGTGATGCATCTTTGCTCGAGTTTCTTGAAGCTCCGATTGTGTTTCCTGAAGCATGGTTTCCAGATGCTCGTTGCGCCGTTCTTGCGTGTAACTCTCTTGAACCATGAAAGGTACCATCGTGGCATCCTCAATGATATCCTTTTGGAGCGAACCGAGACCGTATAGACGCTCCTTATACGGTCTAACAGACTACAAAATAAAATACATTAAAGTTAGCATCCTTAGAAAATATTTTATTTAAGTAAAGAATGACAAACAATAATCTTATTATTTATCTCTAAATAAATTTTTTCGTTTTGTAAAGGACTGAGATTGTCGGGAGTTGAACGGCATACTTGTGATTGTAGTGTGATCTTCTCCGTCACAGCTTTCACGGTATGTTATGCCTGAGGATCGACGAATTTGGCTTCGTCGCTCTCTTTCCCGAAGACGGATTTGTTCTTGACCTGGATTTCTATGACGAGCTCAAGAAGAGTCGATTCTCTTTCCATTATTTGAATCTATAACATTATAGTAATATAATTAGATAACAATTTTATATAACAATAAAATTTAAATATGAAATATATTTTACCAATTATTTCTTTTGTTTTGAGAATGAAATTGATCTCGAATTATGGCGATGCAGACAATCTCCAAGAACTTTCTCGTTATACCGATATTTCTTGGCCTTCTCTCTCTTGGCCTTGAAGTCATCGGACTCCTAATGTTGGACAAGTTAGTTGAATACCTCATCAGTTACCCAATTCGGTTTCGAATTCTTCTTGTCATAGTTGCGCTTGGCATTGTCCATCATCAAGCGCAACCGAGCTTGCATGTCGTACATCCAAGCTGTGTAGATGCGTGACGTATCCTTCTTTCGCCATTTAATTGTGTGCTGTAAAATTAAAATATTATAAATTAGTTTATAAAAAAGGAAATAATAATTTAAAAGTTAAATTTTATATTTAAATTACTTACGATGAATGTACACCACCATCGGCTGCGTATAACTCATGGCGTTACCTGCCAAGAAAATTACTTACGATGAATGTACACCACCTTCGATGATGTTGTTGTTAGTGTGTTTCAGAACATCATTTACATCAAACCTGCACATGAAAATCAAATGATTAGATAATATTTATAATTAAATAAAATATGATTGATGTAATTAAAGTCTTACCATAACGTCTCGTCAAGATATTTAGGATCAATAATCAGGACAGAAGGATGCTCGTCGAAACTATCAATCAAAGCGTCTATGTTCACCATATTATCTTCTTCAGTAAATATTTTCACGGTGTCGATAAAAGTGAAGGATGTTGATATGGTGGCGGTGAAGGCGATGGCGGGGCTCCTACCGAAACTTGCCAACATACCATTGTAACCAATGAATCATCGAACCCTCATTATGTTTAAGTGTTTAAGAGGATTTTTATTTTGAGATTGTGTTGAAAAATGAACTGTTCAAAGAATGATATATAGAAAATTTGATACGTCACCTCAACGGGCGAAATAAATTGACGCGACTGTTGGGTTCTCAACAGGCATCCATTGCAATTTCCAATGCATGCCCGTTGCAAATGCTTGTTTCCGAGGTAACAGACGCCGACATGGCGATACGTCTCACCTTGCAATGGGCATTCGTTGCAACTGCCAACAAAATCCCGTTGGGAACCAAAACCGATGTTGTTGGTGTAGGATAGCCATGATGACATTGTTCAACAGGCATCCATTGCAATGTGCAACGGATACTCGTTGGAACCTATTCAACGGGTATCCATTGCAAACCACCAACGGGTATCCGTTGGCGTTTAACAACTGTCATCCTATGGCGGATTGGACAGTCGCAAAGGGCATCCGTCGGTCACCTGAAGCATCACAACGGACATTCGTAGCGATTTCCCATCAGATGTTTGTTGACATGTTATAACCCTTGAAAATTTTCTAAGTATCGATCAGAATTTAAAGTTTCAACAGGTTTCCTTTGTCATTAGCAACAGATACCCGTTGAAACATGAATATATCAAGTTAAAAAAATAATTTAACAAGTTAGAAAACGTTATATATTACAATTACATAATTTACATTTATTTTTCAGTAGATTCTTCGATTGAAGAGTCTTCCTTCAATTGTTCTTTGAATTCATCGTTGTTTTTATCTTCTGCATCTTTGGATTCAACGTCTTCAAATCACGTATGTATTCTTTATCTATGTCACTTTTTACGAGAATATCCGCCTGATTGTATGTATCAATTAATCGTATCGACTCCTGGTGATCAGTTTGCAACAGATCTTTTTTTTTCATCTTTGCTTATAACTCCTCGCGGCTTAGTCTTTACTACGACCCACCACTCCTCTCTTTTACATCTTAATGTTGTTGGATATTGCACGTAACATACTTGATATACTTGATCTATTGTGATGAATGGATCATACTTACCATATTGTTGTGCCGAATCGATGTCAATTCCTCCCCATTGGTTTTTTCGTGTACCACGTCCTACGGTTCGGTCGAACCACTAACATTTATAAGCCATTACCTTCAATCCAACGAGATCGAGATATTCCACCTGTAGGATTTGGTGTAAAATATTGTAGAAATTATCACTCTTTATTTCACTATTAACGCAAACGTCTTAATTGTATGTGCTTCTATGTTTTCCGTGTTCGTATGTGTGCAATGTGTATCCACGAGTAACAAAATTGGCCAACACAAAACATTTTGTGCATGACCATTAGCCAAATCTTTTAACCATGTAGGATGTTTCTCATCAGAAGATTTGACCTATATAACACAAAAAAAAAAAACAAATAAATACTTTAGAACATAACATTTATTTATATATATAAAATGTACGAATATACGTTTACTTACGTAATCTCTCAACCACGAGTCGTAATGTTGAAGTTTCATTTTCGTGAGTTCATCTGCTTTTAGATGAAGATATGTACCCATTACTTCTTTATCAAATATCCTATAATGAAAGTATGTTAACACATATATTTATATATATATATATATATGTGTGTGTGTGTGTTTAAAAGATCGATTTTTATTATTTTGTACCTTTCGAAAGGCAATGGCTCTTAAAAATTTAGTAATATAAATGTGTGGACGCAATTATACTCCTATGGTGTTAGCCAATATTCTTCGGATTTACCTCCTGTACGTCCAATCGGTGTAAACATCTCAGGAGTTGTGCAAAAATTGCGGATTATATTTATATAGATAATTTATGTGATCTTCCGTTGAGCGTCTTTGTTTCGTCGAAATATGCGACTCGAAATAAAATTTGCTGAAATATGTAATTTCTTCCAACAAGTATTTTTTAACAAGAGATCCTTCAACCACTACTTTATTTTTTTCTTTTTTCTTTAGATTAAAGAGAAAGCTTTCGAAAGGATACATTCATCTGAATTAAACTGACCCACTGAGTATTGTCTCATCTAGTAAATTTATTGGTAAATGTTCCCTGACATCGAAGAAGGAAGACGAATTTTTTCCAATGAGCATAATTTTTCAGAGATATTGTTTTTCATGAATTCCAGGTCATCCTTTTTTAAATTTCTTAAACATATATCTCTGAAAAATATGCTAATTTCGCATAGTACATCATGAACATTTTGTGGTAAGAGCTCAACAAATGCAATTGGAACGAGTCGCTGCATGAAAACTTGACAATCGTAACTTTTCAACCCGATCAGCCTCGAACAAACAATATCCACACACCGAGCAATGTTCGATGCATATCCATCCGGAAATTTTATCGTCTTCTTTTAACCACCTTAATAATACGACTTTCGCTGGCCTAGACAATCTGAATATTGGGATAGGTGCCCTTCCATCTCGTAACTCCAACTCAGATCTTCGACATATTGTCTTCAAATCTTTCTTGATTGTATATTATCCTTATTTTTCTCCATCACATTCAAAACAATATTGATGATGTTATCGGAAAAGTTTTTTTCGATATGCATAACATCTAAATTATAACGTAATATGCGTGATTTCCAATATGGTAATTATCAAAAGATACTATGTTAATACCAGTTATGTCATTCACCTTGGCCTTTTGGTTTTCAATACCCACGATCTCCACCGCATTCTATCAATTCTTGTAAATCTCCCATTGTGTTTCCTCGTTCGTAAAGGATTTGTGTTCTGGTTTGCATGCATGGCGCCTCTTCTTTTTGTACAACGTTCTTTTGAAAATGCTCTTTATGTTTTCTGAAAGCATGTCCACGGGAAAAAAATATTCTATGATAATCAAACCAACATGGTTTTTTCCCATATAGTAGTCGAAATGAATATGTATCCTCCATACAATATGGACATGCCAATCTCCCATGCGTGCTCCATCTAGATAACATTCTACATGCATGAAAGTTGCTAATTGTGCACAACAAGACCACTTTCAATGACATTTTACTTCGTACTCACGTCATAAGCAAGAATGTTATCATTCCACAAATATCTTAATTCATGAATCAATGGCTGCAAAAAGACATTGAAACTTTTTTTCGGACGTTCTAGTCCTGGAATCAGCAACGTCAGAAACATTATTTCTCTTTTCAAATACATATTGGGAGGTAAAATTACAAGGAGACAAAACCACCAGCCATAGAAAATATTGACTTTCAGATTGTCCATATGGACTAAAACCATCAGTGCACAGACAAAGATAAACATTTCTCATTTCATACGTGAACTCAGAAAATATTTCATTGAAATCTTCTCAACCTATTTGCTAAAGGCCACAACGGTTTTTTCGATTCAAATAATCTTCGCAACCTGTTTGCTATAGGTATATAGAATATTTTTTGTACGGTGCATATTTACGTAAAGATGGTTTCTTTGGACGAAATCTGTTTGCACCGAAAAAGTTTCATTCCAATAAGTCTTTATCATTTCCCGAAAATAACATGGAGTTGTTTCTACAAACATCAATTTTCTCATATCACATTTTCAAATCTTTTAAAACATTCTTCGTTTCGTAATATATCCCAAGAGCTTGATTATTTTCCGGTAAATATTCACGCATGGTTTTGCAAAATGAATCTATTCAATTTTCAGCAATATTGTAGTTTGTTTTACACGCATTAATCTTGATGACAAATATAAATAAGACTGACATTCACGAAAACCTTCATATATAGGTTGTATCGCCGAATCCAATAGGTTTAAAAATCGATGTGCCTCGATGTTCGCCATCTCTTCATGCGGTTGTTAAACAACTCTAGGAAAAACATCTGACACCATTTCCATATATGGATTGGTCGTCGATACTTCATAAACAACTTCTTCATTTCTTTCTATTTCTTGCGCTTCTTTCACAATATCTCTAAGGCCACAATTTTCACCGTGAAATAACCAAATTTTGTAATTCTCTACGAAACTCACCTTGTAAAGATGTTTGCAAACAATTTCTTGACTTCGATACTTCAATTTTTTTTTGCATCTTTTGTAGGGACATAATATTGTCCCACGTTCTTGACACAAAGGTTGCATCGATACAAAACTCGTGAACTGCTCCAATCCGTATAAAAATTCTTGAGTAACTTCCTCGGTTACGGGATCTTTTCTTCTATACATTCACTCTCTCGATCTATATATCTATTTGAAGAAAACAACATTTTTTAATATATATTTGTTGTCGATGGCTTGATGGTAGAAGCCTTAATTTTGATCATTAAATAGTGATTTTTTCAAAGAACATCCGTTAGAACCTTCAACGGATGTCCGTTTAAAAGTCATGTTAAAATATTCCAACGTCAACCTCGAAATATACAATTTCAATGGGCAACTGTTGCCATTGTCAACGGAACTCCGTTGCATTGTGCAACGGACATCCGTTGGCCGGTTTTTTGAGGTTTCCAACGGCAGTTCAATGGATCAGTGCAACGGATTGTGTCCGTTGCTCATCCCTTGACAATTGCAACGGATTACAACGGATTTGCGATCGTTGATCATTCTAGGACATCTGTTGACGTCCGTTGGAAATGCTTATCAACGGACGGATCCGTTGATCAGTCCATTGAAAAAACCGTATTTTTTTAGTGTCTCAACCACCCGAATTTGATTTCCTCGTTCGAATGTGTCGCACCGTCGCTGATGACATCCTTAATTAACTAGATTCATGTGAAACTATGAAACTACAACCACAACCCATCAAAAAATAAGTTATTTTGTATCGAAAAAAAGTTTTGCTATCAAATTTTTTATTTCACAGAGGAGTCCACGGTGGCTTCGTCTTCTCTCGATGATGTTGAGGGGTGTCGTGCATATCTTGGGTCATATATGTGGTGAGGGTACTATCAAATTTTTTATACCACAACCTCCTCTTTATGAAAATTTTTATGCCGCTTGAAAACAACTTAAATTATGTGATTGTATTAATGGAAACATAAATTTAACATAAATTTAACGGAAAAGAGATGTATACAAAGTAACCGAAATCTATTATTTATTATGCACACTCAATTATTTATTATACAAAGTTTTTAATATATAAGATTACCATATGTTTAGTGTATTAATTATAATTTTGAATTTAATTTTAATTATGATTATATTTATAACTAATATCTTTCTATAAATAATTTTATATGTGAAGTGAATCTCGCAAATAAATATATAAATTCTTATAAATCGTTTAAATAAATGTATATATAAAATATTTTTGTTTAACTTTCGAGATGTATATGTGTGTGTATATATATATATCATATATTAATTACTATTTTAAAATATTTAATTTATTTTAAAAGTAATAAATATAAAATATTTGTTTTATTTATATATATATATATATATTTAAATATACAAAAAATATTATAAAATATATTTCGTTTCTTTATTCTAAACATATATATATATATGTATGTATATAGATAGATATATATATATATATATACATACATAAAGTTGTAATTTTATACATAATCATCTCAAGGGTCGAAGCAATTAGATCTTAGAAAAATAAATTTACTATTAAAACAATTAAAGTTGTTTAAAAACATTTTATAATGAAAAATAATTTGTTTCATAATGTAATAAGTTCTGTATATAGAAATCAATATAGTATGTTATTGTTATATATGTTTCCGCGCATATAGTGTGGGTATGTTTCCGCGCAAATTGACAATTTTAATCTAATAAATATTGGATATTTTACCCGTTTTATCCTTCCATCAGGCTTTATAAAGTGTTTGTAAATTAAAATTCTGTTATTATTATTATTATTATTCAACAAAGTTATTAATGACTATAGTACCCTTACACCCTAGAGCTTTATAATCTCTACCAATCACACTCCGGAGGAGGAATCGGAAACCTAGAGCGATCAGCACAATAGTCGTAGTTCATGTAGTTTGCCCTAACGTTATCATAAGCTTTTTTCTCGTCCCCACTCAAATCCTCAATATACTTCCCCGTGTTCCACCAATAATCCGACGACCCGCAGGACCCGCTGGTGTTGCCGGAGATGGGGCAACCGGAAATGTCGAAGCCTTGGAAGTGGGCCAGGAAAGGAGCGTGAGACCAGTCGATCTTGGTTTGACCTCCGTTTGTGGCCCAGCTCTCCCCGTTCCAAATGCTCCCTTCGACTTGCATGGGTTTTGAGGGAAAGCTTACTCCTTTGCTTGTGTTGTTCTTGAACACCCTTATCGGCACATCATCCACGTAAAATCTTCATCCGATCCATAAAATAAATAATAAAATAATGATCACATAAATATATATACATATGAATATATTATAATCTAATTTATTCTGCAAATGAATAAACTATGTTAATGTTAATGTTCTGTTATCGGTGAGAACGTGAACCTTATTTGGTGATATATATATATATTTGAAAATTTTAATTAACATTTGAAATAGTTAGGTTATAAACTCATTTTATATGATATTCATCTGAATTTTAATATTTTGGTATTGGTTCTATGATTGTGATGTGCGCACAACGAATCTAGATGTTAAAATTGCTAACGAATCTAGATGTTAAAATTTTAATATTTTGTTATCCATATCGATTAAAAAATAATAATAAATTTATATATAAATATAATATTTTTAAATTTTTTTAAACTTAATTTTAGATTGATTTATGTCCAAAACCATTTCACGATGTCTATTCTTCCGATATTCCCATATAGTGCATGAAAAAAAAGAAGAAGAGGGAACATACATAATTTGGAAAGGGTTCCATAGAATGGAATAAGAGTGGAAGTCACTTCTTGGATCAAACCACAGAAGAATCTTCTGTTCTCTGTCTCCTTTGCCATCTGCAAACACATTTGTCTGCAACGTTATTGGTTTGCCTTCTCTGTTCCCCAAGAACTCAAAGTCCACCTCGTCGTGCTTGTCTCCTTTCGAAGTCAACTGTTTATGTTTCAAAAACATTTATATCCTAATTAGTCATACCCTTTATGCAATATTTATGCATGTGATTGATGTGCGTGATTTGTGTGTGTATATATATAATGACCCACGTAGAAAGCCGTGACAACACCGGCTGAATCTTTTTCGTGTAGCTTAATTCTTAATTTGAAAAATCCTGATCCATATATGCTCTTTGATTCGAACCCGCAACCTGTTACAAGATCACAATAATCAACTCTCGTACTAGAATAACGTCGTTTTGAGAGAGAGAACTGTTTTGAAAAACATCGGTAGTGAACATTTCAATTATGATTTGTTTAATGAACGAAATTAACCTGAAGATTTATCCATGGAGAGTTGAACTTCTTGTCCTTGATTGAGTCTAGTAACATGATCCTGTCCCCAGGTAACGACATAGTTATCGTCAAAACTAACTCCGTTCTCGTTGATTCTTCTATTTTCAAGGGCCCTAGCATCCAACCCAATGATCAATAGCAATGCCACAGAATAAATTATATAAACATGTTCCATCTTCGTTAATTGTTATTAGCAAACAGAGGATACTCTTCTTATTCTTCCTCTTCTTTCTTATATAGATTTCTTCTTCTTATGTCGTGTGTATGTATTAATGGCAAGGATCATGCACGCTATATATACTACCATTATGACGTGTGCACGCCCACATACACATGTATATGTTTGTGTATATGTGTGTGTAGCTTTGTTAAAAAGGTGGGAATAACATGAAAAAATTGGAGGAGAAAAAAGGGGGTTGAGCCATATCAACTTCTCTATACATATCCTACACGCTATTGCTTTATGCCCATATTAAAGTGTCATCACCATTGTTAAACCCAAATAAAACAAAGGAAAAAAAGAAAAAGAGATTCATAAACCCTTAATTGTTGTTTGTGTATCTTATATTTGTTAGCATATCGTGTGAATTTTTCTGTTTATTTGGTAAGTTGTGGAGAAATAAATACAGAATAAACAATGAAATTATGTAATAAGTTGAATTCATGAAAATTTCATAGTTGAGATGAATACATTATATACATATATATATATATACACGTACGCATATTCCACTTAATTGATTCCGAGGACTAGGGGTGAGCAAAATTTTGAAGTATTTGTATTCGATCTATATTGGAACTAAAAATTCGAATATACGATGATCAAATACAAATATAAAATCCAAAAATATAAAATCCAAAAATCAAATATCTATCGAATACAAATACATATAAATATTAGGATCAATTATCTTTACTATTATTCGTATTCCTTGTACTAAATAGATTATTTATCTCCATTCTTTGGTTGAGATGCACTCATATACCAGCCGCTGCTTGTCATGTCACATGTTTGCCCATGTGATGTGAGCACGATAGGATGTCAAGAAATGCAAGTACGAACTGATTATGTTTACGATCCGCTCGGGCCAAAAGCCAAAATTACTCGGTTGAATGACGGTTTAAAGTCAATCAATGAAGATTTTTTATTTGTGTTGCATTAATTACCTCATTGTTCTTTCTCGAACTAGGAACTTATCGGATGGAGTGATTTCGTTTGTACCATTGGTGTGACTTATCAAATATTAGTCCATAAACATTTATGGTGTCATTTAGCGAATCAAAATTTTTAATCCAAGTTATTCGAGGGGCTAAGATCGGTTATCTTCATCGTTGATTGCGTGGATCTAGTTTATCGGTTCTGGTGGATTAGGGGTCTTAGTTTACTTCCTTCGTCTATTCTAGAGTTTTACGTTCAGCGATCATATCATTGGGTATCAAAGCTGAAATTCTCTAGATTAGGTTTGTCCTCTGTGTCTTATTCTATTTGTATCGTTCTTATTTTTATTTCGTTGCTTCAACATTTATTTTAGCATTTCATAGAGTCTTGTTTTGTTCGTTTTGTTTGAGTCACCTAGGTATCACAAAATTTGTTTCCAGCTTTGAGGACAAAGCTTTTCAAGAGAGGGAGAATGATGTGAGCATGCTGGAACATAAAGAAATGTAAGTAAGATCGGATTACGTTTACGATCCGTTCGGGTCGAATGCCAAAACTATTCGATCGAGAGACAGTTTAAAGCCAGTCAAAGAATGAAGATTTATGAGTTATTTTGCATTGATTATTCATGAAAAATCCCAAAAATCTCATATCTCCTCTATAACTTTACAATATTATCTTATCTTATTGTTTTTGGTAAAATATGTTTATGTTAGTCAAACATTTATAGTCTATAAATAGACAAAACTATTTTATAAAAAATAGAGTTTGTGAATTTGAGTTTCGCCTAGAGTGATTTGTGAACTTTTAACTCATGGTTTTTTTTAGAACTAGTGAACTTATCGGATGCAGTGATTTCGTTCGTGTCATTCGTTCTAAGTTATCAAATATTAGTCCATAAATGTTTGTAATGCCATTCACCAAATCAAGTTGTTAATCCGAGTTATTTAAGGGGCTAGGATCAGTCATTTTCACCGTTTATTGTGTGGTTCTAGTTTATCATTTCTGGTTGATTAGAGATCTTGGTTTATTCCATCGCCTATTTTAGAATTTTACGTTCAGGGATCATATCATTTGGTATCAAAGCTCTCTCTAATTTAGGATTATCCTTTGTGTCTTGTTATATTTGTATCGTACTTATTTTTCTTTCTTTGATTCCACATTTATTTTAGCATTTCAGAGAATCTTGTTATGTTTGTTTTGTTTGAGTCACGTAGGTATCACTAAAACTTGTTTGCAACTTTGAGGAAAAAGCTTTTTCAAGAGAAGGAGAATCATGTGAGCACAATGGAACATCAAGAAATGCAAGTACAATCTGCTCGGTTCAAACACCAAAATTTCTCGATCGAGGGATGGTTTAAAGTCAATCAAAGAATGAAGATTTCTGATTAATGTTGTATTGATTATTCATGAAAAATCCCAAATATCCCATAGAATTCTACATAATCTCCCCTAGAACTTTGTAATCTTATCTTATTATTTTTAATAAAATATATTTAAGTTAGTCAAACATTTGTAGTCTACAAACAAGAACAAATATTTGATAAAAAATAGTCTTTTGTGAGTTTGAACTTCATCTAGAATGATTCATGAGCTTTAGAGCTCATGATTCTTTTTGGAACCATCAAATTTATCGGATGTATTGATTTCGTTAGTGTTGTTCGTTCTTACTTATCAAACGTTAATCCATAAATATTTGTGGCGTTAAGGTTGTTAATTCGAGATATTCGAGGGGCTAAGATGATTCCTATCCACCGTTGAGTGTGTGGGTCTAGTTTATCGCTTTTTTATTATGGTTCTTGGTTTATTTTCATCTCATATTTTAGAGTTTTACGTTTAGGGATCAAATTATGGTTCTTGGTTTATAATCATCGTCGCTCGTCCAAAAAAATGGATATCCACCTTTACAAATATTAGTATGAATAATAAATTCGAATATTTTTCGAATACGAATATAAATAGTGTGATATTTGCGGATATCCGCTATTTCTCCACCCCTGTCGACGATAATTATAATTATTCAAAATTACGGTAGAGAATTATAAGTAATTGTTCCAATGAAACATCTATAGATTATGAACTATTGAAATTTATGATTTTTTGGATACACAATCTCTTCGTAAAATTACGACCCGATTCGGGATGAATCGATGACGGATCTGGGTTTTAGTTCGTAATCCAATCATAAATTTTTAAACCAATGGTCCTTCCATATATGAAAATGGTACACATAATAAAATAGCATCCATATGTAAATTCCATATGGCTATATTTTTATCCAAAATTATTGGCGGGATATGGACATCTTTCATTTGGTCCCTAATCCGTCTATATCTATCTCTAACCCATAAAAAACTTTTCATATAACAAACACATATTTTTTTCTTATCTTATAGAAAATTATTATAATGATGACCTCAAACAAATTTTTCACCGAACATGATTATTATGACCTCATATAATTTATTACCAAATAGTGTATGAAAATCGAGTGTTTATTCTTAACAATATTTATTTTTCGTTCTAATAATCATATAAGAAGTTTAGATATATATTTTTAACTATTGATCAATAAGTTACAAGATTTGTGGTTGGGATTCAAACGTACAATGTTTTGATATAATAGAACTTTATTTTAAGAGGTATTCTTTCTGAACTTGTTAGTGCATAAAGATTTACATTTTATAAAGATTCTAATTTATGATGATTTTCATTTTATAAAGATTTCCTTTATTTTGTGATAATGCATGTTTTTTTATTTTTATTGAGATTTAATATTGTGATATTTCCATTATGCATATTTTCAATTACTATTGATAGTTTCAATTGTGTTAGATATTTGTAGATTTGAAAACATTCACAAGACATTTAGATATATTCTAAAAGGAGACAATCAAGCAACTTAACAATTCTATGGAAAGAAAATCAAGGAGCAATTTGGAAAGGAGTTTAGCATTTAAAGGAGGAAGTGGATGCACGTCCAACCCACTCTCTTAATCATATTGATGCGGTGAAACTCAAGAAGAAGAGAGAAGAGTGAGAGAAGATATTTTGTGCTCGTTTGAGAGAAATCGAGAGGAGTGTTTATAACATAAATCTTAAACCATAAAAGTTTGGAGGCTTATGGATGAGTAATTCGAGTGAGAGTCATTCGGGAACCTAGGATTATTGTGAGAATAGTTCTAGACGGTTCACAGAATTGTTTGTGTGGCGTTTTGCTTGTAGTTCAGTTTCAAGAAAGGTATTGTACTTAGGGGGAGTGTTTGAGTCGTGTAATCCAGGTATACTCGCAGAAAAACCGAGTTATATTTGGTGAGTGTTTGAAGTCTGAATAAAACAGTGTTTGAGCGTAGTGTTGCGAGAACATTACAGAAAAACCATTGTGTGTCTTCTCTTTAAACTTTCAGGACCATAAGCGATTTTATAGCTTGTGATATGTTACTTGAATGGAAAACATATGGTCGGTTTGTCCGTAATGCATGGATGAAAAAATGTTTTCCTGTTGAAATACAAAAGAAAGACAAATTCGTTTGATTGTTATTGTACTTCTTTTGTTGATAATACACTAAAGCATAACAGAAAAAAATTTAAGAATAATGTATTAGTGTGGAAATCTCAATCTCTAGTATTTAATGATGAACATATTTTATTTGATATACTTAATGTTTTGGAAATTTTAAGATGACAAATTTTACGATTACATATTGGAATAAGTCGAATCAATTCTCCTTATCTTATTAATCACAAAAACTTTTTTATATAGATATACAATATCAAACGGAAAAAGAAATATAATCGTATATAATATTCATACAATCCCATATAATATCTTCAGTATTCAATACGGTATCAAATAATATAATGAGTTTCTTGAAAAATATACTCACAGTATTATGTATGATTTCGGATAATATTCTCGTCAATATAGGGATTTTATCCCATAATACTCTCTTTCAAGTTGAAGCGTGCAAATTGTGGACACTAACTTAGAACAAAAACGTCAAATTCCTTTCGTCCTAATGCTTTGGTGTGCTCGCGAGTTGTAGTCAGGTTCTTTGGTCGCCAAAAGATAAAAGAAAGAAAAAAATCAAACACTTTGTGGGAAAGTGTTCACAGTCGGGTTAAGTCGAAGTTTCGATGGCTTGTCGTGCCATTGGCTTGGTTCGGTTGTCTATCGACGGTCAAATAGATCCGTCGTAGGTTTGGAACTCCAAAGGACATCGAAGTCAATACGCCAGAACACGTCGAGGTTTGGTACATTGGAGGGAATTGGGATTCGGTACGCCGGAGAGAGCGTCAGGGTTCGGTACGTCTAGAGGGTGTTGAGGTCGGTATGCCGAATGGCGTCGAGGTTCGATACGTCAGAGGGCATCTAGTTCGATCGCAGAGGGCGTCGAAGTTTGGAATGCCAAAGGGGTATCAGGGTTTGGAATGCCTAAACGACGTTGGGATTCGGATCTAGCGGAAATAGATTGGATCATTGGAGTAGTGGGTCGTCGGAGCAGTGGGTCGTTGGTCGAAAAAAAGTCTATCGATGCATATTTTTTTATTATATTTGGGATTTTGGTTCGAGGTTTTGGTCGAAATTAGAACGGAAGCTCGATTATTGGTTCATGTTAGAGAACAAAAAAGAATAATGAGATAGAAAACTCTCTTTTCAAATAGGATAATAGAGTCGAAATACGATTACATATTAGAATAAGTTGAATCAATTACCTTTATCTTATTAATCACGAAATACTTTCTTATATAGATATATAATATCAAATGGAAAAGAAA
Organism: Gynandropsis gynandra; assembly: GCA_036759665.1. Lineage (NCBI taxonomy): Eukaryota > Viridiplantae > Streptophyta > Magnoliopsida > Brassicales > Cleomaceae > Gynandropsis > Gynandropsis gynandra. Next base: position 25,509,230 of record CM071875.1, read on the forward strand.
ATATAATTATATATAATATTCATACAATCTTATATAATGTCTTAGGTATTTAATATGATATTAGAAAAGTATATTCAAAATATTATATATGATGTTAGATAATATTCTCATATCAATATAGGAATTATGTCTCATAATATAAAAAGTATTGATTGTGGAGGAATAGTTATCCGAAAATTAGTGGATATATGTAGATACAAGAAAGATTTTCTAAGATCTATAATATTGAAAAAAATATGATTCGACATCATTTCAATGTCATATATATATATATAATATTTTTTTATACCATCATCAATACTATATTAAATGTTAATAAGATGAAATTAAATCGCGTATAAATTTCAAAAATATTGCTCACGGAAAAAATTTTCATAGAACGAAGGAGTACTCGTGGAGTCCAACCATTGATATATTTTGATCAAATTTAAACTACCAATTAACTCGCACACTTTGGATTATATATATATATACATATATATAAGAAGTATCTGTATATATATTTCGTTAAGAAGATCCACTTACATGCTACAAAATGACTTATGGATTTTGAACGAGTCCATGTGCCACGGTTTTTAACTCAAAAAAGTAAATGAAAATAGTTACTTATCTAACCCAAAATAATATACATTGAAAAATAAAATTGCTTAAGTTATGACCTATAAAGTTTTACCGAATAAAGGACTAAATAATTTAATGAAGATGATACAAAAGAATTAAAGAAATATTCCAATCAAGTTTATAATATAAAAATTAAATGAATATATATATATATGTGCGTGTGATATGAATCTATATATATATATATGTGGTATGGAATAAAAGTCAAATTGATATATGAAAAAGATTACATCCTTTGAGCTTCTCTATATAGCATTTATACATATACTTAAGAGAATCAAATGAAATACCCTATTTTGGATTTGATCCTGTTTGGACAAACACAACTATAGCCATATTAAAAAGCAAATGTTTGGCATGTATTATTGTGGCATGCCATATCTTAGGTATCATTACTTTTTTGCGACTTCCTTTTTGCGTATTGTTATATCATCTTTCCATATATACATACATATATATGTGTATTTTTTGTAGATTATAGATTCTCAAATACGAAATTATCATTTGAAAAATTACCCACCAATTATAGCACCATAGATTTGAAACAAGTTAAGTTGGTGTCTAAATCTGGATTATCATTTTTTTGTTGCAATTCACAAAAATAAATCAAATTATTGTTTCCTTTTCTATTTATATATTTTACTAATGTGAATTTATGATAAAGTCACGTTAACAAATGAAACAAACCCTATCGGGGTTCGTTTTGCCTTCATCGTTATGGAAGACCAACCAAATTACATGTAATCGTCACATCATTGCATAAAAGGCTAACAAAAGGACATTGTCTGGTGGAACATTATTATTATTATTATTATTATTATTATTATTATTATTATTATTATTATTATTATTATTATTATTATTATTATTATTATTATTATTATTATTATTATTATTATTATTATTATTATTATTATTATTATTATTATTATTATTATTATTATTATTATTATTATTATTATTATTATTATTATTATTATTATTATTGTTATTTATGTAAAAAGAGAAAAAAATATTTTTATGTATAAATTTTTGTAAGTTTTATGATTTGAAAAACAATATATTTAATTTTAAATTATATATAAATAATTTTTAATTTTTTTAATCTATATATATAGATATATTTTTTGAGACAAATCCAAAAAACTCTAAAAAATAGATTTTAATAAAATTAAAGTTTCTACTTTTAATTTTATAGAAAAACCCTTAAATTATGCTTTTTAAGTAAAAAAAAACTATTTTTTTGCTTAAAAAGCATAGTTTAAGGTTTTTTTATAGAGTTAAAAGTAGAAGGTTTAAATTTATTAAATTCATCATCATCATCATCATCATCATCATCATCATCATCATCATCATCATCATCATCATCATCATCGAATTTTTATGTTATAAATGTCATCAGATCAATGATGGTTTTAAATATTATTATCTATTGGCGAAAACTCAAACCTTAAATTGGTGCATTAATATTTTACATCCTGTGTACATAGAGATTGAACGGAAGCAAGGCTTTATTAAACCTTTTTATGTGTTCGATAAGAATATTTACTATCACAATATTCTAAAACCTCATCTTAACATCTCAAAGATGATTTTAAGATTTTGTTGCACTATCAAAATCATAATTAACATATGTAAAGATCACAACTTTATTAAATCGTTTTCACTTATATAATCGACAGACGGTCTCAAATTGATAGATAGATTTTATCAGTTAGAATATCAATCTATTGGATAGATTTTTTTATTCCAAATTCAAACTATTTAAATCCGAATTTTAAAAAATACTGAAAACAAAAATATTTTGACATTAAAATTTATTAAATTAACATTAATTTAAAACAAATCGATTTATTATTTTCGTTTTTAAACTATAAAAAATGTAAAGGATAAATTAATGTATTTTTTTATTAGTGATTGTATTTATGTCCAATCATATCTTATGAATTCTAAATTTCAATCGAAAAAGTGTATTTATAATTTTGTAAAGATCAATGAATTTTTTGAATTTAAACATATAGATAGAGACTATATTATTTTACATTTTTAAATACTAGTGACTACATTCTTAGATGTCAGAACTGTGATGAATTAGTCTAGCCTGATGAAAGTGTAGGTCGAGATCAAAGAACGAAAATTTTGTTATTTAGCTTATGATGCATGTAAACCCGCATCAATTTACCACAGGTCTCCGAACCACCATCATTGCTCGAAGATCTGTAGAACCAATTGCCTTCATTCAGAACAAACATTAGAGCGTACAATTCAATAGGTGTCATAGACTATTATGTAGCATTAGGTAGTGGTCCATTCACATTTTGCATTCATGGACAAAACCACCATCAGATAGGGTCCTTACCGCAAACTCAAGACGGCCCTACTATGTTCATACATCTTTACATATATGATACTGCTAATGAGATCCATAACCATATAAGTAAGATGAGGCGGACTGCTAGCGCTAGAGATCTAGATGAGCAAATTGTTGTTGACCATATACAAATGGTTGATAATCATAACTTTCTAGCAAAGATTTTTCGTAAGGCACGTGACTATTATGAAGCAGACAATTTCTATGAATTTTCACCTCAATTGATTGAGCCATGGAAGAATGGAAAACAATATGGATTGCTGACAGAAAATAAAATTGGTGGTTTGATTGTTGGGGACCTAGCTTCAACTATTGGAGAACGAGATGTCATGTTACAATTGAAACCATCTGGCTACCTTTATGGGATCAGCGATCTACATCCGTTATTTACTAGTTTAGAGTATATAATATTGTTTCCATATGGAAATAACGGGTTTCATGAGAAGATACCGTACAATGATTCTAAAAATAAGATCAAGCGTGAATTTAAGTCTATTAGAATAGAAAGATATTAAGTAAATTCCTTGATAAGTTAATAAGATTATGAAAAGCATTTCGATTTTTTCTTATTTAACATAATATAATGGATTTGATTGTCTTTCGTCATAATGCGTGAATTTTATGCATATCAAATTCAAACGCATATGTCTGAAGGCAAAACGATAATAAAAGGCAGACAACTCTTCTAGCAATATGTTGTTGATGCATATAGGACAATTGAACAAGAACATATACATTGGACTCGGAATAATCAGAAGAAGTTGAGGTCAATATGTACTATAATGCTTTTGATACTGCCAGAAAAGCCGATAAAAGTGCTAAATCTATAGGCAGGAGAATTATATTACCCATTTCTTTTACAGATGGACCACGGTGTATGGTCGAAAACTATCATGACGCAATGGCTATATGTTGATGATATGGAAATCCAGATCTCTTTGTGACAATGACTGCAAAGGTCGAGATATCGAATCACCTCAAATTGTACGATGGAGGAACTGCAAGTGATAGGCCAGATAATGAAAGCCAAGTATTTGAGATGAAACACTACAAAAAAACTGGCGATTTCCAACAGACGAATCCGTTGGAAATCGCCAAAATTCCGTTGGAAACAGCCGTTTCCAACGGATACCAACGGATTTCAGTCCGTTGCGAAAAGTTCGTTGCAAATGAGGATCCGTTGCAATTCGTGACGGCGTTCCAACGGATATTATCCGTTACAAAATTGCAACGGACTGTCAACGGAATACGCCGTTAGAATATTAGTAACGGATCACCGTTGCAAAACGTTGTGACAGACGACCGTTGGTGTGCAACGGCGGTCCGTTTCAAAATAGGAAATCTTTGCAACAGACATCCGTTGCCACGTGGCGGGAGCTTGCAACGGATGGCCGTTGCAAACTCGCGGGAAGATTTAGCGGAAAAAATATTTTTTCAACGGAAGCCCGTTAGCGGTTGCAACAGATGTCCGTTGCAAAAGGGTGGGAAACAATTTGGCGGGAAAAAATTAGCAACGGATGACCGTTACCAGTTCCAACGGATGCCCGTTGCAACATTTGAAAAAAAAATAAAAAAAAATAAAAAAAATTAAAACTAAAAGGTTTTTAATAAAATATCAAAATTATATTACAAACCTAAAATTAAAACTATTTCTTATTACAAATCGTTTAGGTCGGTTGCGTCGTTATCATCCCCACCATCACCACCACCATCCCCTCGAGACGGAGTTGCATCCGAATCGAGCCCCGGTTCTTGCTGCGGTGTTGATCCCCTCACCTGGTCCGACAACAACTCAATGACGCTCTCCAAATGTTGTATCTTCACTGATTGTTGCGCCGTTTCAGCTCGTTGTTCTCGAAGTTGTGCTTCGAGTTCTTCGATCCGCCGTTGTTGAGAAAAACTCTCTTGGACCGATGGAGGTACCGACGTTACGTCTTCGAGGATGTCCTTTTGAAGCGCTCCGAGACCGTACAGGCGTCCCTTATACGGTTTCACCGACTACAAAACAAATAATCGTAACGTTAGAATTTAACAAATTATATTAATAATTTAGAAACAAAATAATAAATTATTACCTCTAAATAAATTTGGTCCTTTTGTAAAGGACTGAGGTCGTCGGGGCTTGAACCGCAAGCCTGAGATTGCTGTATGATCTTCTCCGTCACAGCTCTCACGGTTCGGGCCGCTCGAGGATCGACGAGTTCCGGTTCTTCAGCCTCTTCCCCGACAACCGACTTCTTCTTTGCGTGGGTTTCTAATACCACTTCAAGAAGAGTCGGTTCTCTTCCCATCCGTTGCGTCTACAATATAAAAAATGTTTTTTAGATAAATATTTAAATGAATAAAAAAATCTAAATAATTTAAAATTTACCAATTCTTTTTTTCTTTTCGCGAATGATTTTGATCCCGAAGTATGGCGATGGGGACCATCTCCGGGAACCTTCTCACCGTAGCGATTTTGTTTAGCCTTCTCGCTCTTGGCCTTGAATGACGCGGACTCCCAATACCCAATCAATTTGTTGAAGACCGTTTCAGTTGCCCATTTCGGTTTGCTGTTGTTGGCGTAGTAGTTCCGCTTCGCACCATTCATCATGATGCGCAACCGAATCTGCATATCGCGCACCCATGCAGTGAAGATGCGCGTTGTATGGATTCGGCGCCATCTGTATGAACGCTGCAAACAGAATTATATAATTAGTAGTTTTCAAATATATATTTTTAATTTTAAAATTCAAATATAATTAATAAAACTTACCACAAAAGTGCGCCACCATCGCTGGCGCACAACTTCTGGCGTAACTTGCCAGGAGTAAAACAGATCGTCTTGCATCGATCCCCAAATCATGTTGTTATTAGTGTGTCTTAAGACATCACTCTCATCAAACCTGCATAGCAAAATATCAAGTTAGTAATATTTACGCAATTTAAATGAAATTCATAACAATTACATTAACATTACCATAACGTTCCAGGAGAACGTTCGGGATCGATGATCGGAAGGGTTGGACGCCCATCGAAATCATCGATCAAGGCATCGATATCAACCATATCGTCCTCGTCAACAAATATCGGCGGTGCCGCTACTGGTGACGGAGGACGATATGGAGGTGGTGGCGACGGGGGAGGCGCTCCCGCGGAACCGGCCAACATTCCCCCGCTTCCTATAAAACGTCTTGTTTCAGATTCCCAACGGGCATCCGTTACAAATTGTAACGGATGCCCGTCGGAAATTTACATTCCCGATGCGATTACGGCTAAATGACAGCTCGTCTGCCTTTCCAACGGACGTCCGTTACACTTTGTAACGGATGCCCGTTGGGAATCTGAAAAACGGTTAAGAAAAGCTGCAAATTCAGCAGTAATCATTACATTTTTCAACGGATATCCGTTAGAACGTGTAACGGATGTCCGTTGGAAAGCTACACGTGGCTTCAAATGTGGCGGAAATTTACCATTAAAACTTTCCAACGGATATCCGTTACACATTCTAACGGATATCCGTTGGGAACTGTGAAAATCGAGAAATTTTTCTAAGTGTCGGGTGCGAATTTACCCTTGCAACGGGCCAACGGTTATCCGTT
>CM071875.1:25517875-25537869 GCA_036759665.1 Gynandropsis gynandra
GGGCGTTGCCAACGGATGTTGTCCGTTGCCATCCGTTAAATTTTGTGACGGATTTCCAACGGCATGTCTAACGGAGTTTTTCCGTTACAACTCTGTTGAAACTTACAACGGATATGCAACGGATCTCTGCCCGTTGCAATTTCCCCACATCCGTTGCAATCCGTTGGTAAAAGTTTCCAACGGACGGATCCGTTGCCCCGTCCGTTGGAAACTCCGTTTTTTTTTGTAGTGAAATTAGATGCTCTTTTGGAAGAAATAAATGCATGAGTTTCTTCCTTAAACCAATAACTGGTACGTCAAATATAATTTTGAATGACCCTTCCTTTATTCTAAAAATATTTCTAAGGCAACTACTAACAACTTAAGATTAATATTATCATCCAGTTATAGACACTATTGAGTTTCAAAAGTGTGGGCTACCACATGCTCATATTTGAATATGGCTCCAACCTATCACGACAAAAAAAAAACATGCGATTTCCAATGGATATATCCGTTGGAAATTACCATTTTTCGTTGAAAAGAACGATTCCCAATGGATTGCAACAGATCTAGAGCCGTTGGAAATCACTCCTTGCAAATCCAAATCCATTGCGATTTGTAACGGACGTACAATGGATACTATGCGTTGAAACATTTCAACGAGCTGGCAACGGATTAATCCGTTGGAGATTTGCAACCGATACCCATTACAAATAATTCAACGGATACCATTGCATGGAATGCAACAGATGCCCGTTACATGGAATACAACGGATGACCATTGAAGAAGTGTAACGCATATCCGTTGCACGTTCGTTGACACGTAAAATGGTGAGAATTAAATGGGTTCAACGGATACCCATTGGCAGTATAGTTGAAACTGGCAACGGATTTCCGTTGCAAAATGCGTGGGAATTTTTATTCCAACAAATGCCCGTTATAATTTTTAAAAAAATATCAACAGGCATCCGTTGAAACATTTACGAAAAGAAATACAAAAACGATTAAAAAAATTAAAAAATTTTAAAAAATAATTAATAATTTTTTTACAAATTAAAAACATAATTTATATTACATATCATCTAAATTAGTAGCGTCCTCTTCATCCCCGTGATTGCCAACACCTCGTGAAGGTGTTCATCAGAGTCGATTACGGGTCTTGTCGTGACGTTGTTTCCCCTATCAGTTCTGGCGGTTGATACGCTCGGTCGGTTAGCAATTCGATGATGCTCTCCATGTGATGCATGTCTGCTCGATTTTCTCGAAGTGTGGTTTCGAGATGCTTAATACGCCGTTCTTGTGTATAACTCTCTTGAACCACAGGGGTTACCATCGTGGCGTCCTCGACGATATCCTTTTGGTGCGAACCGAGACTTTATAGACGCCTTTTATACGGTCTAACAGCCTATAAAATAAAAAATGTTAAAGTTAGGATCATTAGAAAATATTCTATTTAATGAACGAATAACAAAGAATAATTTTATTATTTACCTCTAAATAAATTTTGTCATTTTGTAAAAGATTGAGATCGTCGGGAGTTGAACTGCAGGCTTGTGATTGCTGTGCGATCTTCTCCGTCACAGCTTTCACGGTCCGTTCTGCCTGTGGGTCGACGAGTACAGGTTCATTGCTCTCTTCCTCGATGAAAAATTTCTTCTTAGCGTGGGTTTCTACAACCAGCTCAAGAAGAATCGATTCTCTTCTCATCCTCTGCATCTGTTATATAATAGTAATATAATTAGATAAAAATTGTATATAAAAAATTTACCAATTCTTTCTCTTTTTTCGGAATGATTTTGATCCCGAAGTATGATGATGCAGACCATCTCTAGGAACCTTCTCGTTGTATCGACATTTATTAGTTTTCTTGCTCTTGGCCTTGAAGTCCTCGAACTCCCAATGTTGGACGAGTTGGTTGAATATCTCGTCCGTTGCCCATGTCGGTTTGGTATTCTTCTTGTAGTAGTTGTGCTTGGCATTGTTCATCATCAAGCTCAACCGGGTTTGTATGTCGTGTATTCAAGTTGTGTAGATGCACAACGTATCTTTCTTCTGCCATCTGTATGCACGCTACAAAAATAAATTATAATAAATTAGTTTACAATAAAAGTAACTAATAATTTTAAAGTTAAATTTTATATTATTTGTTACTTACGATGAATGTACACCACCGTCAGCAGTATATAACTTCTGGCGTCACCTGTGAGTTAGATAATATTTATAATTAAATACAATATAAATTATGAATTTGAAATCTTACCATAACGTCCTATCAGGATGTTCAGGATCGATAATCAGGAGGTAGGACGCCCGTCGAAATTATCAATCAATGTGTCGATATCCACCACATCGTCTTCTTAATCAAATATCGGTGGTGCCAATATTGGTGAAGGAAGCCGATATGGTGGCAATAGAGGCGGGGGTGGGATCCTGGCGACCCCGCCAACAGACCACTATATCTGATGAATCGTCTAGCCCTTATATTTGGTGTTGTGGTTAAGTATGGCTTGTCTTTGAGAGATTATAAGATTTAAGAGAATGTTTGTTTTGGAATTGTGTTGAAAAATGAAACTATTAAGGTTTAATATAAAAAAATTTTCCAACGGATATCAGTTGGAAAAGACAACGGATGTCCGATGGAAAATACGTCCACTCAGTGGATGCAATTAATTGACGGAATGTTTTGGGTTTTGAACGGGTATCTGTTGCCATTTCCAACGGATGCCCGTTGGCAGCATATACTCACCAGGCAACGGATGCCAAAACGACCGTACGTCTCCCCTTGCAATGGGAATCCGTTGGAAATTCCAACGGATACCCGTTACGAGCAATCTTAACATAGGATGGCCATGATGACATTTTGCAACGGACATCTGTTGCATGTTACAATGGATAGCCGTTGTAAGCTTTCCAACGAGTATCCATTGCACGCCTTTCAACGGGTATCCATTGCAACCTATTCAACATTTATCCATCGCATCGTAGCAACGGATGACCGTTGCCTGATGAACTCTCTCTCAACGGGCATCTGTTACCCTTTACCAACGGATATCCGTTAAAACTGTGAAAACCTTGAAAATGTTTCTAAGTATCGAGCATGATTTAACATTTCAACGGGTTTCCGTTGACATTGCCAACAGATGCCCGTTGAAATTTGAATATATTAAGTTAAAAAAATAATTTTAATAAGTTACATAAAGATATATATCACATTATAGAATTCACATTTCTTTTTCGGTAGATTCTTCGATTGGCGATCTTCCTTAATTATTCATTGAATTCATTACCGTTTTCATCTTCTGTATTTTTCGGTTCAACGTCTTCATAATCGTGTGTATGTATTCTCTTTCTATGTCAGTTTTTGCGAGAATCTCCTCTCGATTGTTTGTATCAATTAAGCAAATCGGTTGTGGATGATTGGTTTGCAATAGATCTTCTTTTTCATTTGTTCTTATAATTCCTTGCTCGGCCCACAATTCCTCTCTTCGAAGTTTCAATGTTGTTGGATATTGCACGTAACATACTTGATCTACTTGATCTATTGTGATGAATGGATTATACTTACCGTATTGTCATCTCGTATAGATGTCAATTCCTCCCCATCGATTTTTTCGTGTACTATGTCCTACGGTTGGGTCGAACCACTGACATTTAAAAGCATTACCTCAATCTAATGAGATCGAGATATTCTACCTGTAGGATTTGGTGAAAGATGTCGTAGAAATTATCACTCTCTATTTACCTATTAATGCAAATTCTGTAATTGTATGTGATTTTATGTTTTCCGTGTTTGTAAGTGTGAAATTTTTATTCGTGAGTAAATAAAATTGGTCAACACATAACATTTCGTGCAGGACCATTAGCCACATCTTTAACCACGTAGGAAGTCTCTCATCAGAATATTTGACCTATATAATAAAAAAACAAATGTATACTTTACAACATACGCAATTAATTTTAATATACATAAAATGTATGAGTATACGTTTACTTACGTAACCTCTCAACCACAAGCCATAATGTTGAACTTTCATTTTCGTGATTTCATCTACATTTAGATAAAGATATATACCCATTACTTCTTCATTAAATATCCTGTAATGAAAGTACATTAACACACTTTATATATATATATATATTGTGTTTAAAAGATCGATTTTCATTATTTTGTACCTTTCGAAAGGTAATAGCTCTGAAGAATTTAGTAATATATATGTGTAGATGTGATTATACTCCTCTAGTGTTAACCAATATTCTTCTAATTTACCTCCTGTACGTTTAATCAATGTAAAAATCTCAGGAGTTGTGTCAAATTGCGGATTATATTGATATAGATAGTTTGTGTGATCTTTCGTTGTGCGTCTTTCTTTCGTCTGAATATGCGACTCGAAATAAAATGTCCTGAAATATGTGATTTCTTCTAACAAGTATTGTTTACAATAGATTCTTCAACCACTGCTTTATTTTTTGCTTTTATCTTTAGATGAAAGAAAGACCTTTCGAAAGGATACATCCATCTGAATTGAATTGGTCCACCGAGTATTGCCTCATCTGGTAAATGTATTGGCAAATATTCCATGGCATTGAAGAAGGAAGGCGGAAAAACTTTTTCCAATGAACATAATACTTCAAAAATATTGCTTTTCATTAATTCCAGGTCATCTCTTTTTAAATTTCTTGAACATATATCTCTGAAATATATGCTAATTTCGCATAGCACATCATGAACGTTCGTGGTAAGAGCTCAGCAAATGTAATCGGAATGAGTCGTTGCATGAAAACGTGATAATAATGACTTTTCAACCCGATCAGCCTCGAACCAACAATATCCCCACACCGACCAATGCTCGATCATATCCATCTGGAAACTTAACGTCTTCTTTTCACCATCTTAATAATGTGGGTTTCACCGACAAAAACAATCTAAGTACTGGGATAGGTGCCCTTCATCTCGTAACTCCAACTCAGGTCTTCGACATATTGTCTTCAAATATTTTCTTGATTGTAGATTATCCTTAATTTTTCGTGTCACATTCAAAACAGTGTCGATGATGTTATAAAAAAAGTTCTTTTAGATATGCGTAACAACCAAATTATTACGTAATATCAGTGATTTCCAATATGGTAGTTCCCAAAAGATACTACGTTTATACCAATTATGCCATTCACCTTGGCCTTTTAGTTTTCGATTCCCATGATCTCCACCATATTCTATCGATTCTTGTAAATCGCCCATTGTGTTCAATCGTTTGTGAAGTATTTGCATTCCGGTTTGCATACACAATGCCTCTTCTTTTTATTCTTTCGAAAATATTTTTTATCATTTCAGCACATGCCAATCTCACGTGCGTGCTCCATCCACATAACATTTCATAGGCAGAAAATTCGCTAATTTTCCAAAACAAGACCGCTTTCAATGTGAAACTTTGCTTCCTACTCACGTCATAAACAAGAATTCCATCATTACACAAATGACTTAATTCATGAATTAAGGGCTGCAAAAATACATTGAAACTTTTCTTCAGATGTTCTGATCTTGGAATCAGCAATGTCATAAACATTACCTCTCTTTTCAAACACATATTGGAAAGAAAATTATACGAAGATAAAATCACCGGCCACATGGAATATTGTCTTCTAGATTATCCATATGGACTAAAACCATCGGTGCGCAGACAAAGATAAACATTTCTCATTTCATACGCGAACTCAGAAAATATTTCTTTGAAATCTTTCCAAGTCTTACCATCCGATGGATGTTGCATTATCCTTTCACCCCTCGAGTGTTCTAGATGCCATCTCATTACCACAACATTTTTTCCGATTCAAATAACCTTCTCAACCTGTTTGCTAAAGGCATATAGAACATTTTTTTGTACGGTGCATATTTAAGTGAAGATGGTTTTTTTGGACAAAATCTACTTGCACCGCAATAAATTTACATTCCAACAAGTCTTTATCATGCCCCAAAACAACATGCGATTGTTTCTACAGACATCAATTTTCTCATGTGGCATCCTCAAATATTCTAAAACATTCTTTGTTTCGTAGTATGTCTTGGGAGCTTGATTATTTTTTCAGTAAATATTCATGCATGGTTTTGCAAAATGAATCCATGCAATTTTCATCAATCTTGAGGATGAAGATAGGCGGGATTGACCTTCATGACAACCTTCATATATAGGTTGTTTCGCCAAATCTAATAGGTTGAAAAATTAGCATGCCTCATTGTTCGGCATCTCTTCATGCATTTGTTCAACAATTCCAGGAAAATCATCTAACACCATTTCCACATATGGATTGGTCGTCGATGCTTCATAAAAAAAATCATTTTTTCTATTTCTTGTGTGTCTTCTAAAATATCTCTAATGCCACACTTTTCCCGTGAAATAACCAAATTTTGTAATTCTTTACGAAACACACCTTATAAAGATCTTTGCAAACAATTTCTTGACTTTGATACTTCATGTTTTTGTATTTTTTTGCATGGACATAACATTTTCCCGTGTTCTTGAGACAAAGGTTACATTAATGCAAATCTCATGAACTGCTCAAATCCGTGTAAGATTTCCTGTGTAACTTCTTCGGTTATGGGATAATTTCTTCTATACATCCACTCTCTCCATCTATATATATTTTTTCTTGATGGTTTGATGATATAAACCTTTATTTCGATCATTGAATAGTGTTCTTTTCAATGGATATCCGTTAGAATCCTCAATGGATGCCTATTGCAAAGACATGTTAAAATATAACCTCAAAACAATTTCAACGAGCATCCGTTGGCACCCTCAAGGGATGGCCGTCGCAACACCAAGTAAAAATTTTCCAACGGAAAACCTCGAAATTAAGAATGTCAATGGGCATCCATTGCAACTGTCAATGGATATCCACTGCAATCGGTAACAAATATCCATTAGTCAGTTTGTTTGATTTTCTAATGAAAATTCAACGGATCGTAGCAACTGACGATATTTGTTGCTCGTTCGTTGAGAGTTGCAACAGATTAGTGCCTGTTGAATATTCTCAGGCATCCATTACAATCAATCGGAAAAAGGTATCAACGGATGGATCCGTTGATCTATCTGTTGATATCCTTGTATTTTTTATAGTCTATGTTCAAGAATCACGTAACTGAGGACATCGATAAGTTTATACAAGACGAAATGCATGATAAAGAGCTTGATGAGGAAGGTTACCGCTTGGTAGAACAACATATGAAGCATGATCCATGTGGTTTAAACAGAACACACTCGCCTTGTATGGAAAATGGAGTATGTACGAAGAAATATCCTAGAACATACATTAATTTCACGTATGTAGAGCAATCAGGTTTTGTCTTTTACCACCTTAGAAAAGACGAGACGAAGTTTATGATGAAGGGTGTTATAAAATTGGATAATCGTTATGTTTTTCCTCATAACCTACAGGTCTTCAAGAAATATAAGGCTCGTATCAATTTTGAATGGTGTAGTAGATCTAATGAAATATAGTATTTTTTTCAAATACATAACAAAAGAATGGGATAATGCATCTTTATTTAATGAAAGAATGATCATCAATGATAGTTCAACAAGGCTAGATAAGGTACCCGTTATGGAAATAAATGAGATAATGCATTATCTCGAATGTCGATACCTATCTTCATGTGAAAGGGTCTAGCATATCTTATCCTTCAACATATATCATCAAAAGCCCGTAGTTATGCGATTATTGTTGCATTGAAAAAATTAACAGAGTTCGAAATTAGAGGATTCTACAAAACTTGAGAGAGTGATGATTAAACCAGGTGTAGAAGCAACTATGTTTACAAAATGGATGCAGATCAACAAATTATCAGAGGATGGTAGAGAACTAACATATGTTGAGGTTCAAACACTTTAGTTTGGAACAATTGTGATAAATTTTGTTCTCGTAGGGGAAGAGGATTATCACTCGATACGTAGAATCGTCAACATCCACCCAGCCTTGGGGGAATTATATTATCTTAGAATATTGCTAAACATTGTCAAAGTATGTATCAGTTAGAATGATATAAAGACAGTCGATGGTGTCAAATATAGTAGTTATAAATAGGCATGCATTGCAAGATGTTTTCTAGATGGAGATAAAGAATGGCGACAAACAATGAATGGAGCTATTAAATGGGCAATGCCAACATAGTTGAGACGTCTGGTTGTAGCTTTATTGATATATTGTGAGGTGACCAGCCAATTAGATCTTTGGAATGATTGTTGGAAGTTCTTGGCAGATGATATATTAATAGTAATAAGAAAGAGTTCAAATTCATTGATCTTCACTTATCCGATAAAGAAATTCGGCAATACACTTCAATGGAGATTCGGAAGATTCTAAACATAAATGATAAGTCATTATCAGATTAACTAGATATGTCTACACCATATAAAATCATATTAGATGAAATTTCCAACACACTATTAAGGCAGGAAATGAAATACGATATGGAATTTGAAAAGGAAGAGCATAGGAAATTATTTGCAATAATTAACGAGAAACAACTGCAGAATTCTACCTTATGGAATTAGTTGAGCACCAGCTAGGGAAGATATTTTTTATGGGCTAGGAGGAAGGGGAAATGCATATTTGTATAAGACGATTATTTAGAAGCTCGCATCAGAAGGAAGAGTTGTAATTCCAATTGCATCGTCGGGCATAAATGCACTACTTCTTCCTGGGGGCAGGACAACGCATTTGCGCTTTAAAATCGCTCTTAGTGTGAATGAATGATCAATGTGTGATATCAAACAAGGAAGTATCCTAGCAGATTTAGTGAAAAAACTGATTTAATTATATAGGATGAACGCCAATGGCTCACCGACACATGTTTGAAGCGTTGGATCGAATATTGAAAGATATTATGTCTCCGGTAATTGTGGAAGCAGACGATAAAACATTTGGTGGGAAAACAGTTATTCTTGGCGATGATTTCAGAAAAATCTTATGTATCACTCGAGGAGGTCGAACAAACACGGTGTCAGTATCATTAAGTCGCCCACACCTATGGTATTCATGCCACTCTATACATTAACACATAATATGTGCCTTTTTCGGTAGGAAACTGAATTCGCAAAATGGTTATTGGATGTGGGGAATGACATATCAACTAAAAGGAATATGAAAGCTAATGCGTTTGGTGATGGCAATAGAATCCTCATCGATTCTACATTGTTGCTACATATCACAATGAACCCATTGCAAGCACTTGCTGACTCAGCATATCTACGGTTTATTGAATCTTACATGAAGCATGACTATCTTACTAAAAGGGCAATAGTCACTCCAAGAAATGAACATGTTGAGAGATCAATGACTTCCTCTTTTCACATCTTCTCAGAAAAGCTACAGAATATTTGAGCTGCATGCTATCAAGTATCTCAACTCCCTGGAGTTTTCTAAAATCCCAAAACATCATATTTCTTTGAAATTCGATGCTTCGATTATGATGCTCAAAAACTTAAACTAAAAAGAATGCCTTTTTGATGGGATATGATTAGTCGTCAGTCAATTAGCAATAAAAGTATTGGAAGCCGATATTATCACGAGCACCCATGTTGACAACAAGATTCTCATACCAAGAATCATTTTATCTCTCCAAATGATTTGAACCTACATTTTACTTTGAAAACGAGGCAATTTTCCAATGCGATTATGTTATGCAATGACGATTTCCGCCATGACCAATTGTATGTTGCACTCTCAAGATTTACTTTTGCTAATGGCTTACGAATTTTGTATCTCAATGAAGAATGCATACAACACTTCTCCATTACAAATGTGGTTTGCGAAAAATTTCCAATGGGTTACCCAATACATCAGATAGGTATTTAAATAGTAATATCGTTTTAGTTTATTAGTCATTCTTATATATTTTGGGATATTTTTAAAAGCTAAATTACATGTGTTTCCATGTTTATGCTCTCTTTTATATTAACATCTTCCAAAATTTACATGGAAAATGGGTCGTGTACGTTATCAGTGCTTACTTAGTTGTTCTTTAAAGATAACTACTATACCAATCAAATAATATTTATTTCACGCTTATGGTACATATATCTTTCAACTATACAATCATTTACAAATCTTAGTTCTTCAACAGGTTTTTGCAGCCAAAACTAATATATTTACCAACGGGAGATTATTTTGTCCCAAAATAATCACATTCACCTTTCAATATGGTATTCTTATTTCCTTTTGGATTTTATTAACTTCATAATTTACCAACTCTCATGAGTTATAAATGGCTTATAGCATATAAATTCATTTGTGAGTCTTATTTTTATCAGCTCCCATCATTTCCAGCACTCAAACAACATTTTTCAAACGTTATTAACAATACGTTTTATGCCTCTTCATTAGTCTACACAAAAATCCTAAACGAACGAATATCATTCCAAACGAAAACCAAAAATATATTTACCTTTCTATACATTATTATTTTCATTCGTTTATATTAAAAATATGGCATAACTTTTTTTTTCAAACACATTTTTTACATTATACTAGTTATGTAACCCGCACGTTACGCGGGTATTCAAAGTTTGTATTTTTTTAAATAATGTTTTGGTATAGAAAAAATAATTTGTAAATATATTGTTAAACTAAATAGCTATTGTTTAAAATAATAAAAAATAATTTATACATAAACTAATGCATAAGAACATTCAAATTTGGTTAATTTGGAAAGGTATAATGATAAATAGTTAAGTCATAAGATGTATCAAGTAAGATTTGATAATTCATTAGTTGCAGAAATGTAAAAGATATGAACATTGTTTTTACAATAACCAGTTGAAGGAATGTTTTGCATATGTGATTTTATGATTACTTATTTATTCATACATGTATTTGTAAACGTAGTTTTAAATTATATTTAAATATTTTTTAAAATCAGTAATATTTATAATTTAGAAAGATTATTATAGATTGAAACAACCTTTAATATAATTCGAATAGATATTTAGATAACTAAACATAAAGGGTGAAACAAATAATATAATAACATAAACATAAAGGGCGAAACAATTTTTAAAAATATATAATGATGTTAAGATAACCAAAGTATAAAGTTTTTAATGGTTACAAAATGTTTTAAAAATTTTCATAATTAATCTTTTTGTCTAAATATTGTAAATTTTTAACCTTTTAATTTTTTTTATGATAAGGGAAAAATAAGATTTCCTTTGTAGGATCTAGGCTGCAAAAAAAATGTAACAACAATTATTACATATATGTAATAGTTTAGGAATGCAGAAAAATTAATGATGAATAGGAGAATTGTATTTGTATGCTTACCTGAAGTGGTTGGTAGACCATTGAAAATTTCTCTGTACACGCTATTTGATATGACTGTGTCTTCTATTTGACGTTCGCTTAGGGCCAAAATTCTCAATCCAGTGGCTGAAGTCATTCCTTATAGGGCAACATAGAGTTGACCGTAGCTGAAAAGTGGTTTTGGTAGATATAATCCAATTTAGTTCAAATTCATTCCTTGGCTTTTTTTTATGGTCATTGCATCACATAACCTGACTGAAAACTGCCTCCTTCGCAATATAAATGGGAGCCCTAATCAATTGATGATAAAATTATCCTTGGTATAAGGACTCTGAAATCTGCATCCTTTGTTCTAGTAATTATCCATGCTTCCAATACTCTTGTTGCTAAATGTGTGACAATTAATCTCGTTCCATTGTAGAGGCCCTCCTTTTGGTTTAAATTTCTTAGCATCATTATCGGAGCACTGATTTTTAGAAAAATATTATGTTTTCGAATACTAGGAAATTTAAGAGAGTTTAAGTATTCCACTGGGTAGGAGGAGCACTATCAATGCCAATTGTATCTGAACTCAATTACTCAACCATTTTATCAGGAATTCTGGTTAATATTAATACATTAGTTTCATCAACATCATCATTTTATGGAGTAAGAATTTCCATTTCTTTGAGATATTCATGATTCTTGAAGAGTTCCCTAAAATGTGGATATGTTGCATCCACAATTGTAGATAACAGATCAACTTGCTTTTCTAGCATCAACTCCTTTGCAATAATTTTTTATCAACCTCAGAATACTTGTCTGATGATACATTACTTTTATGTGATGTACCATTTCCAACATCTAATAACCATCTAGCGAAATCATTCTCTTATTTTTCTGAACACATATTTTGTTTTAAATTATATAAGCAACATGATTCTCAGAGGTGGGAACGATTAATTGTTACCATAACGGTAACAGGTAAAATCTGACGAAAATCACCTCCTAGGAGGATGGTTTTACCTCCAAATGGTTTCTTTGGAGCTTCTTCATCATGCATAGACACTAAGTCTTTTAAAGTTCGATCCAATGGTTCAAATGTGTGTTGATATGCCATTGGAGTTTCATCCCATATGATAAGATCTGCTTTGATCAATAATTCCGCTAGCATAGTTCCTTGTTTTATATCACATGTGGATCCTGCACGGATGTTTAATGGAATTTTAAACCGAGAATGTGTTGTTCTACCACAGAGAAGAAATAGTGTTGCTATGCCTGAAGAGGCAACACGTATAACTACTATGCATTTGGACCTCATCTTTAAAATTATAGTCATGCATAAATATGTTTTATCCGTTCCTCCTAGACCATAAACGAAGAAAAGCTTATTTTTTGTTCCACTAAATCTAAAAAGCCTGCATAAATTTCCATATGTTCTTGGTTTATGGTTTCGAATAATTTCATGTGCTTGGTTCGTTTGATTTCCTCATTAAACTGTAACTATTTTATAGTCAAAGTATTATTGATCTCATGCAAGATTTTTTTTTCGGGTTTTGGCATATTTGTGTAGTTAATCAATGACTTGTCGTTTCCCCAAATAGGTTTTCAATCTCTATTAGAGTATATTATTCAATTTCTTTATCCGATAACTGTAGACCATTGAATCTAAATCCTCTATATTTTTTCATCAGGATATCCTCTCCAAGTAATTTCTAGCAATTTTTCCGCAATTCAAATGGCTTGCTCACTTCACAATATAATAATAGTGTTACAAAAAGGCGGTGTAATTGTGAAGGCATTGCCATTTAGATGCATCATTCATAGCTTGGTGCCATTCATTGTCACCATCAAGTAACCCTCTTGCTGTACATGCATCTTTAAAATTCGTATACTTGACATTATCAATCGTTTTTATGTCATCATAACTGGTCGGACCTCTAACAATATTCGACAACATCCTCAAATAGTACAATTCTCCAATTGATGGATGAATATTTACGATTCTTCCAATGTGTCAAACCTTGTTTTTGTGTAGACCAAAACTTATACATGATGTTCCACACAAATTTTGTTGGGAACTCAACATATGTAAATTCACGTGCTTCTTTGAATTTTCTATTCGCATTCATCCATTATGTAACATTGTCTCTTCTGATCCTAGATTAGTTAGTAATCTTTCGAGCTCTATAGAATATTAAAAAGCTAAAGCTTGTTCATTTTGTAAATGCAATGATAACCTCATAACTGGAGGTTTTTGCTGATGTATTGGAAATGACAATATCCTCCAAACAGCTTTGCACGAAGATAGGTACCGACATTATAGACGGTTAGATATTTCATTAACTTCTATGATTGATGTGTTCTCCTTACTTGTAGAACCATCACTCTTAATCCCTCTCTCAATAAGTAGTGATGTTTTATCCACTCCTTTTGTTATGTACTTAAACACATATGTGATTGCACTAAATTTACTGCACTACTTAGCATTTATATTTGCCTTGTGCTTCTTCAAGATTTTTAAATTATGAGACACAATAAAATGGTTGTCCAATCTGGTATCACTCTTAACTACATACTTGGAGTCATCTTTTCTACGTGTGTACAACATATACCCAGAATCATGAACACTTGTATACTCAACATAAGGCCGTGGATATCTTTTGGTGCATAATCCATTTTCCATACATGGTAAACCTGACTTATCTAAACCACATGACCTATGCATCATATGACGCTCAACCAAACTGAACCCTTGATTTTCAATTTTTTATCTGGCAATTCTGCTTGTATGGATGCATCAATGAATTCAATAGAAGGATATTTGTGCATTGGTTGTAACCATATAAGAATATGTGCATGAGGAAGTCATCGCTTTTGGAATTCAATTGTGTGTATAAGTGCAAGATTGAAACATTTTGGGTCAGCACGAAATTGGATGTGTATACGGTTCTCATTAATTAATAAAGTGTTTAAAGAAAAGAAACCTAGCTACTTGATATAGGTTTAGGAAAGAAAAGCCTGAAGATCCATAACTGGAGCATCTAATTTCATCTTGAACACACGAAATTCTTTGTCAGGCCTATTATTTGCAATGCTTATGTTGGCTAATTCGAGGTGATCCAAAATCTCTTTCTATTTCAGATTGGCATTCATTGTTACAAATAGGTCTAGATTACCATACCACCTACATATAGACATTGCGTTGTGGTAGTTCTCAACCATATATCTTGGTCCGCTAGTAAATGAAGGGGGTAAAATAATTCGCTTACCTATTATTTTCGCACCCTTTTTCCCTTTTCCAACCGTATAAAAAACATTATTATAAAAATCAGATTTAATTTTTTTTATTATTTCGCTCTTTTTCAATGGAAATATACGCATCAACAACATATTGTTGGAATAATAATCAAAATATGACCAAATTTAAATCATACCGGTTCAGTTATATGTATATAAAAGATAACCAAAATAAAACTTAAACTCTAATTTAGTCGGTTTGGCTAGGTTATTATTCAGATTTTAGTTCAGTTTCTTCAAAATCTAAGATGAAATCACTCTTGTGTAAGAAAAAAATATATGTAACAAATTCCCTTTGTTAGGTCCTCGTCCCACGCTTTCAGAATGCCATACTAACCCATCATAGTGTTGGCAAGAGATGATTTCCTCAGCAATATGAGCTTGTGCATTTGATAAACCTAATGGTTTGCATTAAATAAAAGGATTTAATGGGGAAAAATACATATATATATATATATATATTTGATGATAGTTTAGGTTGTGTATAATGTTTGTTAAGCTTAAACAAACATTTTTGTTGCACTATTAATATGATATACATCAAAATTGTAATTTTAAAATTATGTTGTAAATGTTTGTAAATTTTTAAAGTATTGCAATTTGAACTAATATATAAAAAATACAAATAAGCACAACGATTCGTATAAAAAGTTTATGCTAACCTTGTTCTCGAGTAATTGTTTTCTTCTCCAATATGATGGCTTTTGTTATGCTCCGGGAATTTTTTGAGCATGCAATTCAAAATTAATTCATATGCTATATTAAATATTCATTACATAAATTCTTAGCAGACAGGAGGTCTGAGTATAATTTTTTATGGTGAATACATTGGATCTATAAATTTAAAGATGTGGAAAAATTGCACTAGTATCGATATATACAATTTTTTCAAGTCAATTATTGTATGAAATTGCATTTGAGCAGTGTGTAGTAAGAATTTTTCCGATAACCAAGGGCGTGTTTCAACTGTAAAGATAAAATATAATTATGACCATAATACAATACAAAATATCTGTGTTATAACAAAAAGACACAAAAATGAAAAGTTGATAGTCTTGTTGAAAGCAGTAGAAATTCCCCTGAACCGTCCTTTGTTGATACATTGATATGTTTTGGATGCTTTCGTTTCCACATGTTGAAGACATAATTTTTCGGTGTATCCTAAAAATTATATTAGTTAGAATTTTTTAATCTATAATTAATAAATTTTTTGCAATAGCAGTTCTTATCAACCATAGTAATCATTTGAAATAATGAATATTAATTTTAAGATGAACAAAACATTTGAAAAACCTTATTTTCAAAAGAATATTGGCTATTAAAATTTATATGTATATTAAATTTTAATCAAATATAATTAAAGATTATACTATATAATTTTAAAATATAAAACTCATAGGTTTTTTATAACATGTGTATTCCCTTTTTTGTCGTCATTTTTAAGAAGAAAAAAATGAGAACCTAAAAGGGTCATCGCGATCGTTCGAAACCCTAAGCAAAATCGGTCCGACCGTATCTGAAATTTCCTATGGAAAGTGGTACGATTCGTCGATGGATGATGATGGTGAGATTCACCACTGTAATAACGGCAAAGAATTGGACATAACAATGATGGTAACACCTCCCACCAATCGACGACACCGAAGAAAGGCAAACTCACCGCCGGTAAACCCATGTGGTTTTGACCATTGCATGCGACTAAACGAATGATTCAAAAGAGAAACAGACATTCACCGACAGTTAAGCAGGTTCATTTCCCCTTCTCTTGCGACCAAACGATGAAATTGAAGAATCAACACAGACTCATCGTTGGGTGAGGTTTTATATCCTTTTTCCTGCTACCAAACAACGACATCGAAGAAGCAACAGAGACTTACCGTCGAAAAAGCAGATTGTTTTCCACTTTCTTACTTGTCTTTGAGTGATAGAACGATTGGTTTGGTTGAATCTATGAAGGGAGCGAGAGTCTATATTTTAAAATTGTACCGATTGAGCAAAGCAGTGAACCATTGCTATGTTTGCATCCTTTACTTATTTCAGATTCGGGTATGGTGAAGTTCTGTCGTTAATATTAGGGTTTGAATTCAATTTTCTGTTTGGTCTGATCTTTGTGGCGTATACGTATGTTCTGTCACGCCTTTAATTTTATGTTATTGGTTGAGGATTCCTATTGGATCACAATATTTCTTTGATATTGTACAGAATAGGCCATTATTGTGTCAAAGATTTCATTAAGTAAATATGTATTATTCACCTAAATATGGTATATAACTTGCCTTATAAACAAAATATTCTTACAATAAAAGTTACACGAAATCTCTTAAATTACAGTTTCTCTTTATGTGTTTATTTCAAATTTTGAATTGAGAAATCATGGTCTAACATAATTGTTGATTGTGTTTTAAACATGTTTAAGGGCAGAAAGAGGACAAAACAATGGGTTGCAGGATATTCACTTCGCTTGACCATATTATTCTATATATGTGTTTTAAGAGTTGTGATGATCAAAAATATAAAAATTATATTACACAAATCAAAGTTTAACTTGAAAAGTCCATAAATTCCAAAAAAAAACAAATATTTACAAAATAAAAGAACATAATATAACTTAAAACATACCAAAAATTTCTTAAGTTCATATATATTATATGTTTGTATGTAGTTAGAAGCTGGAAAGAAATTGAATCGAATAGAATTATAAGCAAAATTTGTGGCAATAGATTAACTAAGATTTAAAAAGTCAACATTCGGAAAACAATAACACAAATACTTTGAAGTTTAGGTAGAAAACTTAAACAAAACCAAAATATAATTTAACCAAACTGACCAATATGAATCATCTTCCCAAGATCTGCCATCTTAATTGGTATTTTAACAATCACCTCATCTGCTTCTTCTACGGTAATTTCACCTACATTATTCTCGTCCAATATTCGTGAAACTGTGAATGATTGGTGTTAGATGTGAAATTATATGAGGTAACCTTAGTTTTGAACGTAAATGTTTTACCTATGATTTCCTCCAAACATTTAGGTACATCTAGTTCACAATCATTTTCCTGATGAATAAAGTAAATCGAAGTTAAACAATATTAAACAAATAAGCTTTTTGTGAATAAGTAGTATGTACAACACCTTTGAGTCAATTATTTCTGATGCTTTAATGTTAGTCAATCTAAAAATTTCTCGGTCAAATGCAACAAATGTTGCAGAATCAGCTCCATCATCAACAACAAATTCCACCCTAAACCCGAAAAACAGGAAAATCAGAATCATTAACCTGAAAAGATGAAAATCGAAACCATTATCATTAACAGCCAAAAAATTACCAAGGAAAGAACATATAAATATGTACCTAGTAAGCCCAACTGCATTAGACACATGGCAGAATATACAAAACAAAGATTATGTAGATCTCTTTAGTTTCCTAGAGTACGTTGCACACGCAACGTAACTCCAACCGGTGTGATCTAAAACGTCAACAACCTTTGCAGTGCATACACTTCATGTTTGCAAGATAGTAGAAAACTTAATATAAAACGAACCAAACAATCTTAGTTGTTAAGGAAATACAACATAAGAAAAAAAATACCTTGTGATCCGATTTTGTAATATAGCTTAACAATTCTAAGATTAAAACACTTTCAACATTGACAACATTGTTGTATGTTTCAACAGTCTTAAAACCCTCATCATCCCCATCTTTAATACTGAAAGATATTTAGAAAAATTTAAATTATATATACGTTATCACACAAACAGCAACATTATGAAATGTTACATACGCATACTTGAAAATATTAAAAAATGTTATTGCTATCACATTAATGTATATATATATATAGCTGAAGAAAATTGTATTCATGCATTATGGTTGTTAGATTCACACAAACTCATATATAATCTGATATTTTAAAAGCATATGTGGGCATAGATTTGGTTTGTCATTGCATTTGTTGATAAAAATGAAACCAGAATTATATCTATAGATACATATGTTCAAAGGATAATAAAGACAATTATATTCTAATGCATTTGTAACAACAAATGAAATATAGCATATCTGTCACACAGACAACAACATATATATACATATCATGCATAATGATTGTCACATTCGCATAAACTCATATATATATGATATTCTAATGCATTTGTTGGTATATATTTTGTTTGCAATTGCATTTGTGACAAAAAAAATGAAACTAGAATCTAAGTTTGTATGTGAAAATATAAACATATTTTAATACCTCTTCATGAAAGCATCAATGGATGCAGCTTCACCATTAAAATAAAACCTAGATACTGACGTTGTGTTTAGGTATAGGTGATCTTTTAAAAAATATTAATCATCGAACGCATGGTTGGCCACTACATACTACATAAATCATTGAAAAATGAACAGTAATAATATGAATACATGGAAAGCAATTACTAATAACATAACACAAACCTCTGACGAACTTAGGATTTAAGCTTGTCACCAACAATATAGTTGGTTGTGAACCGAACTCTTCCAACTTGCAACAGGAATTGAAAGATTTTTGGTCCCAAACTTTAATGTTTATATCCACACTCTTACAATAATAACATATACTCGGGAATATACTTTACAGATTAAATAATAAAATTTCCACGATCAAGTGTATAGAAATTTTACCCTATCATATGTAGGTGTAACATGATACATTGCATATATGATACATTATCCTCATGACAACACGATCAATGACATCTAAACTTCTGAAATTAGTAAAAACATTAAAGTGACTAAAACGATTCTATGATATAATACAGAGTAAAAAAGTGGTAACCTGGTAGCGAGATGTGTTGGTTTGCCAAAGTAACAAATTCGTGATAACTTTTCAACCTAAAATGCTCTTTAGGAATAGTATTTGATTCTTCATCACGTTGTAACAGTTTCATCGAGACGGTGATCCGAATGGACACTTTCTCATCTGACGGTTTGTAGGTATCACTACTATGAATAACTGCCAAATTAAAATGAATTCGTGTGTCGTATTATTAGGTCTAAGCCTGTTTAAATAGTAATTACAGAACATAACAAACTCTAGAAATTATAGGTCATAACATAATTACATAATCAACCCTAATACGCCCCCTCAAATTGGAGCATGAAGATCTCGAATGCCCAACTTGGAACACAAATAAAGAAAAGGATTCTGTCCCAACGCCTTGGTGAAGATATTGGCAACCTGTTCTGACGAACGAACATGAGATGTCTGAATGATGCCGTCCTGAACTGCGTCTCGAATGAAATGACAATCTATCTCAATGTGTTTCGTATGCTCATGAAACACAGAATTCGCAGCAATGTGCAGAGCAGCCTGATTGTCACAGAAAAGACGTGTAGGAACCGAAGAAAGAATGCCAAAATCCTGAAGGAGAGCTCGCAACCAAATGAGCTCACTCGTAAGATGA
>CM071875.1:25540360-25552330 GCA_036759665.1 Gynandropsis gynandra
CTGAATCACACAAAAGCGATTAGTAAACGTCACAATGCAATCATTACTTTGTAGCAAACGCGATATGGAGATCAAATTGCATGTGAGTGAAGGCACATAAAGCACATGATGAAGATAAAATGAGCTCCCAAGCAATAAATCACCCGTATGCGTAGCCATAGTGCAATCACCATTAGGCAAACCAATAGGACACGGAGTAATCGGCGAAACATTGACTAAGGAATGTAAATTTCCCGTCAAATGATGAGAAGCTCCTAAATCTAAAATATATTCAGTGTAATCTGTCTTACCAGATTGAGAATCATCAGACCCATGTGGTTTCAGCTTGAGCAATGACAGCAAAGTAGACCACTGCTTGTCATTGAAACCTGGCATAGCACCGCGATCAAGATCGTGATTGGACTTCGAATCCGGGGTTGCATCCACAACACGAGCTGCATTCGCACGTACAGGAGGAGGACGTCCACCACGGTGAGAGCGCTCGGGCTGCCGGGATCGAGCATTCCTCCTAGTGCGATCTGGAAATCCGATGATGAGATAGCAAGTAGAGACATCATGACCGGGTTTGCGGCAATGAGAACAAACTACGATCTTGTCACGCACTGCAACCGAAGGAGCAAGAGAGGGAACCAGCAAAGGAGACATTGCAGAAAACCCTACAACCGATCCACGATCATCGCGGTCGTGGGCAATCAAGCGATGACGTTCTTCATGCACAACTTTGTAATGAACTTGATTGAGGCTCGGAAGTGGATCAGATCCAATAACTTGAGACCTAACCGTTCCGAAAACATCATCATCAAGTCCCATGAGAAACTGATGAATCTTCTCTTCTTCACGATCACGCAGGAGCTCGGCATTAAGAACAGCAGCATGTGTCTGCCCACATCCACAAGTACGGATAGGCTGGTATGTGTCCAATTCCTCCCACAGTTTCTTCAACTTACCGAAGAAAACTTGAATACTCTGATTCTGCTGTGAGCAACGAGCAAGCTCCGCACGGATCTGATGTACTCGTGCGGCATTCCCTGCTGAGAATTGTTGTCGAAGATCCTCCCAAAGCATCCGCACATCATCAACAATAGAAATATTGGTCCTCAATTGCGGATCAATAGTATTGAACAATCACTCGATCAATATCGAGTTGACAAGATCCCATTCTTCACGATCCGGAGAATCGGGCAATGGCGCAACAATTGTACCGTCAAGAAACCCTAGTTTCCTTTTCGTGCGAAGCGCATGTCTGATATGTTTGGCCCACTCCTCGTAGTTAGAATCACCACGAAGTTGAACCGAAGTAATCACAGTTCCCGGCCCCTCCGATGGATGCAAATAATAGGGAGATCCGAAAGTGCTAGTCGCACGAACGGTCGGAGCGACAGCCGGCTGGACAGCGGCAACATCGGCCGTCTGGGCGTCGGTGGCATCTGGCTGGAAGGCCATGGAGCCGGGAGATCAGCGGCTGAACTGGAGGACGAAGCGCGGCGGTGGTAGGGAACAGCTGCGGCGGCGACGACGGCACGAAAATAGGATGACGATGGTGGCGATAAAACGCGGCGGCGGTCGAAAAAAGAAAATAAACGTATCGACGGCTATGGCTCTGATACCATGCCAAATTAAAATGAATTCGTGTGTCGTATTATTAGGTCTAAGCCTGTTTAAATAGTAATTACAAAACATAACAAACCCTAGAAATTATAGGTCATAACATAATTACATAATCAACCCTAATAATAACATCAAAACCATCTCAAGCTACAATTGAATCATCCTTTAATATATCAGAAAAGTGGTTGTAAATGCCGCAATTGACAGATCCTTGAAGCAAATCAGACTGTAACATGGAGAGGTTTAGGTTGGAATAGGAAGAACTTAAAAAAAAAAGGGAACAGTAATATGAATTGTTTGAAAAACATATGGATGTTAAACTAACAGTAAACACGCATGCTCATCGATCAATAAGAAGTCGATCCACATAATTTGGCCTCCTTTTTTCACATTGTGAGCTTCCCACAAACGGAAAAATCTTCCGATAATCTGCTGCAAAGATCTACCGATAATAAGATCGTCAAATGGTATATGATTTGTGTGGTCTTGTTCTCCTATGATTTGCAGCATCTCCATTAATACAAAGGGCAATACAAATTAAGAAAGTGAACCTATGAGGGAAATAATGAGTATATACAGATATATATATATATATGGTTGATTGTAATATGCACGCGGTGAATAGAAAGTTATACAATGGATATACATTATGGGTGATGGTAATGTATCAATTTTAGTTGGAGTAAACTATTACAGACTCATTGAAGTAATTTAGTGGAATTTTAAACGCAGAATATAGCATGATCTTAATGTTGTTTTTTTAATGCAGCAGAAATGAAGATTTGGATTAATTTACGTTGTTTTTTCCTCAAGGTTGAATAAGACTTTTTGTTGTCTATCGGTTTCAATTTGTGGATTCAATGATAAGTGTTTAGTGGAAAACTTAATGCTGAATTTTTAATGCAGAAAAAAAGAAGGCAAAATATGTTATACAATCTCGAGAAGGTGAAAAGTTGGAGGTAAAATAAATGGAGGACAACAATATTTTTTTCTTGAATTAACTGTTACAATATAGTCATATATATATACAAGATTGATATGTAACAATTATATATATATAAATATGTCATTGTATATATATTGGATATCAATTTTGTTATTAATATAAAAGCAAATAATTGTGTATAACTGCTTTATAATAATCAAAAATTGTATAATATAAAAAATTAATGCATGTTATAATATTTAATTTGTTTTGAATTTTTAGTTAAATACTATTAGTTATTATATTATTATATAATATTAAATGAAAAAAATATATTCAATAAAGTTCAACATATATATATTTATATATAAATTAAAAAATACATATATATTTATTTAATATTTCATATCCACATTTTTATTATATTATTTGAAATAACACCAAAGAGATATATACAGTAAAACTCTTTATTTATATATAACTTTAAAAATATACACATATTTTTTAATATATATTAATATATAATATATAAATATTTATTGTATATATATTCATATATATTGAATATATTTTTCATTTAATAATTAAATAATATAATAACTAGTATATATTTAATTAAAAAAGTTATATAGATTTAAAATAACACCAAAGAGATATATACATAAAAACTCTTTATTTATATATAAATTTAATTACTAAACGAAAAGATTTATTTTCGAAGAGAAATACATAAAAATAATATATTATATATTAGTATATATTAAACAAATATGTATATTTTTTAAATCTATATATAAATAAAGAGTTTTTATGTATATCTCTTTGGTATTATTTCAAATAATATAATAAAAACGTGAATATGAAAAAATATATATTCAATATATATGAATACATATATATAAACATAAATATGTATGTATTTTTTAATTTATATAAATAAGGAGTTTTTCCTCTCTTCGATGAGGTGGCTTCACCAAAAGAGAGGAAAAAGCCTCTTTCTTTATATATAGATTTTTAATTTTGAAAGAAAAATTATTTAATGCATACAACAACACAAATTCAATTTTTATAGATCTCGCGCATCTCGTAGGTTAGGTTCCTGGTATATCTAATGAAGTAACCAATATCACTCCCAGAAGAGATGTACCTCCTATTCAAGACCTTATAATTTCACGTTTTGCAATAATTTGAATGGCAATCTAGAACTTAAATGTGGGATCTTCAAAACGCCCCGGTTCATCGTTGGATTTGAATTTATCTAAATAACATAGCTGATTACAGTAGCATTCATTTCTACAAAGTGCAGGGATCATGGAATTTTCAAAGAATTTTACAAAATCCCTATATCCAACAAACGGTGGGATGGGAGAGCCGTGTATAGAGGGCTACTTTTCAATCTGCTTCAAAGAAGAACATGGCTCGAGGAAGTGAAAATGAATGGTAGGGTTTCAAAGTAGAGGGAAGGTGGAAAGGAATAAAAACCGAAACTTGTGGATGCAAAGTAAACATATCAAATGCCGACGAAATCACTGACAACGCCAACCAACCAAACGCCGCCAAGATGGTGCCCTTAACAATTGTATATCTCTATCAGAATTGGCCTCATCTTTGTTGCAACTTCAATCAAAATTGAGGTTGAATATCCAGAGGACAATCTGAGGTGGGGAACGATGGAGGTGATAAAGTCGTGGAAAGAGGGTTGTTTCTCCATCCTATGGCTTCACCCACCTGAAAATTTTTCACAGATTAATTACAAAACAAAAGATCGATAAAAAAATATAATCATGATATGCGAATCTTATTCAAGCAAAAAGGAACAAAATTTAGACACATCCAAAATGAAATTGGAGAACCGAAATTCGAATCTCACTCATCATTCTAAACATTAACTAAAAACTATAAGGGATCAAGTCGCACGTAGTTCTCTTCTCTATTAATAAAATTAATAACTTTTTTTCTTTTCATCGCGGGGTAGAGTATTTTGGTAGCTCGCAAGGCTCAAGATCCGAATCATAGAGTGACACACGACAGCGACAGACTTCAGCACCTTGTGATCTTTGAGAAGATCATTATGGCCGGAACCGGGATTGATCAAAGACATGCGCCGAATGTATTAGTCAATTCTCTTTTATTAGTTTTAATAGTCGAAAATAAAAAAAACCTCTCTGGGACAAAGAACATCAACACCATTTCCGACAGCCATTGATCTTACACCTAAGTACTAGTGCGGATGAAGGGGCTTTTCGGATGATCAACCACACTAGGACTGAGACACGGCCCGAACTCCCACGGGGGGCCCCCGGGATAATTGAATGAGAATAAAGGTCGCTCAAGCTCAATGGAAATCAAGTATCAAAGTTTGGGTTTCATATACATGTAACCAAGTACCCATGGGTAAAACATGAAATTATAATTATGCCCTTATACACTTATGTATAAAGATGAAGCTTTGGAGAAGGTAGAAGATTTACGAGACCGATCACAAGGGCGAAAAAAAGATATCCAGATAGTGCTCGCTCACAAAGCATTGAAACGGTGGTCATGGATCCACGAGGATGTCAAGTGCCCCGATGATTATTCAACAAGTAGAAGAGACCAAGAAGAGCAAGAAATTAGAGGAGCTTAAGACGCTTAGTCCGAGCAAAAAACGTTTGTTTGAAGCGATTCCTCTAGATTAATAAGTGCATAATACACATTGGTTGCTCGACCTGATCATTACACAATTTGATCGAACGCTACTCTAAACCTATCAAAGAGAGGCGTGAAGCAGTCTAGTGTACGTGTTTAACGTAGTTTTGCATCCAAAACTTGATGTGATGATTGATCTGAGTTGAGGTGACACACATGAGAATAATTTTGCAATATTAATTTTTAATTTTTTTAATAACAATTAAAGATTAATTTTGAAAAACTATTTCATAACATGGTATTATAAATACATTACAATTACAATTAGTAAAAATTGTGACTATAATTTAATGTTTTTAAAATAGTTTTAGTTTTTTAAAATGGTTGTTGAGGATGACTTCACCAAAATTACCATTTACAACAACTTTTGTATAACTTTAAAAAAATTTAATAACAATTAAAAATTAATTTTTAAATACATTACGATTAATAACAATTATAACTATAATTAACTTTTTTTAAAAATGATTTTAAAAAAATGGTTATTAAAATGGCTTCTAACATGGCATCATAAATACAGTATAATTAATAGTAATTGTAACCACGATTTATTTTTTTAAAAAAAAATTAGTTGATGATAAACCACCATTTTCAACAATTTTTATATATATAAATGAAAAAAAATGCTAAAAACAAATCTAGCCACCGAAACGCCCGTTTAAACACTAAACACTGATTGATCACGCAACAAGCCTACATATACTTTTACAATTATGTGTTTATTATACGTAAATAATATATAAATATGATAACAGAAAGAGAGAAATAAAGGTTAGGAATTCTCCGACAAAAATAACCAATGTGATGAGATCACATCTTTATTATATCTCCTAGGCTCCGTCAACACATATTTGTACACACAGCACATTCGCAGCTCGAAAGGTCAATACAAAGAAACACTTGGAAACCTCGACTACAAAATTTGCCAAGGAGTTAAACATCTAATTCACCTTCTCCAATCTCCCATGGTGAAATCCGAATTTACCTCCCTTTGTTATGTGCTTTTATATCGATCTTCGATACAGTAAAACTAAGCTGGTAATTGAAGCTTTTTGTTGTTCTTCCAGCTGCAACAATGAAGATATATGGTAAGACAATTACATTGTACAGCGAGGTGAAGACCCAGAATCGTTATTACCTGAGGAAATAATAGTAGAAGAAGTCGGCGTAGAGCAAAGTTTGAACAAAACCAGAGATCCACGCTGCAAAACAAGGGTATTGGAAAGAGTTCCGTGAAATTTAAGATGAACACATACCCACAAATTCATATTATGAACTATGCAAATAGCTCAACGGGCATTTGCCTTCTTATTGAGAGTACAAATTCTAGGTTTTCTTCTGTAGGGTACATGAGAAACCCATTCTCTTCTCCATACCATTAGATGAAATGGTCAATTCCTCTCTTAAAGTCCACTGAAGCCCCACGTGACTATCAAAGCTAAATGTCAAGCATTAATGGTGTTATGCACCAAGGTTTTAACCAGAACTGAGAACATAGCATTGACAATACCATGTAGTCATAGGTGCATGAATTGACATTATGTAATGTAATTGCACACAGAAACAGATGCATATATGCTGAGATGTGCGAATTGTATATAGCATTGAGGATTGAGCAAGGGATGCAATCGTACTTATCCAGTGAACAAAGTGTGGTTCGGTGAAGTAACGGTAGATCCAGTTGAGGATATAAAGTGCACGGTATGCCCTGCATCAAGAAGGCACATAGTTGTAAGTTCTAAAGCCAAAAGAGTAACAAACAAAAAGACAGCTGAATGAAATAGTATACATGCTGCAGCAATCAGTTTGACATTAAGTTGTTCGAAACGTTTTTTTCACTAGGAAGAACACGTACATAATTTGTCTGAGAAGCAATGAAAGACACAAAGAAATTCTTTGGCAGAATGTCAATTAAGAAAAGGCAATTAGCACAATAGAAAAAGTATGACCACACATATCATCACATGGAATCCATATTGCTAAAATGCAGAGACATAGAAAGAGGCTAAAACATTAAAATGGAGATAAGATTCCAACGAAAAGAAGTCGGAAGAAAGGAAAATATTGGATACTTATTCAAATAACAGGAAGCTATGAAGAAAAAGCATCATACCCTAGGAGGAATATGTATTGTCCTGTCAAGTTATCTATGTTTCTGGTTCTTTGGAGCAGTACGAGCTGAGGAAGTATGGCAACAGCCTCCAAGTATATTGAGAACGTCCACAATACCTGATATTGTAATGCAGAAACAATATAAAAGAGGAAACTAGCCCATCAAACACGAGAGGTCCTGTATCTGGCCTACAAGTAAAACTAACCAGAATGTAAATGGAATTATTTTTTAACAAAGACAAACCTCCATAAAGGTAAATTTCTCGTGTATTAGGAGAGCCAAGAGTAGGCATGGAAGCACAAGGAACCAATGGCGAAATGTATCTTGTTCCCTGTCATAAGTCCTTCGAACGGCCTTATGATACCTTATGTACCAAACTATCGAAAAAGAGCTTCCTAAAAATATTAACTTCATAAGAGTGTTATAGAGGGACACGTAACTTGTAAAGATATCCAAATAGCGGGTAGCAAAGACAAGTGCATAGAGCTCTTGAGTCTTCAATGAGACACCTGCATATGCCAAAACATGGAAATTTCCATGGAATGCATTTTTATCAACACAAGAGCATGAAAAAGCTTGAACGCGGTAATTAGCGGAACACCACTCAGAACTTTTAATTCCAACATTTCCCAGGATCTTTTGATCAAAATGCCATTGATTAACCCAATGTGTAACATTTCTTCTATATAAGCAACTCAGAACCATTGTATCAGCTATGTTGATCAGAATCAGACTCTAACCAAATGACTACGATTTCTTTCCCCGATTTATATTTCCAAAAGGACATAACCCGATCAACTGTTAATAAATTTACACAATATCAAGTTTCAATCCATAAGAAAAACAAGATAGAAGCGAGACAAGCACGATATGAAACAGAACAATCAACCGGAAAACGGATCAAGACAACCACAACTAGTCTTAATCGAGTAATACGAAAACAAATCTAATAAAAAAAATTCTATTGAAATTAGAGAAATGCACGTACCAGTGCAGGATTTGATGGTGTGGATTTTAAGAAGCAAGACCAGAACACTGGCCAGGTGAGTCATATCACCTGCAAATCTGAAAACGTTCATCTTCGAAGCTATGTTCCTATCTTATCGTCCCCTCTCCGATTCAGTCTTCCAAATGGAATAAACTTTAGTTGCTAGGGTTTATGATTATCTCAGCTTCTTCCCAGTTCTTCGGAATGTAATCTAAGTGTCTGTTAGATCTGGTTTCACAAGTTCCCCACTCTTCCCTCTTGTTTTCTTTTTTGTCTTTTCTAAATGAGGAAACAAACAGTCAAAGCCCAATATCAATGATTTGGGCCTTCTCTCACGCGCCATTGCTTAACCGAACGGCAAATGTTTGGTTAGCGAAATCGGCCGGTTATCCAAACTTGACCGCAACGGTGATATTGACATTGTATAATTTGAAACATCTATACTTAATATGGTCACATTTATTTCGTCCCAAATTTCGGATAATCAGACGAATTTAGGTAAAAAAATTACAATATCCTCAAATTCGGATTTAGAGTGGGATTTTGAACCTTTGATGTTATATGCCTTATTATTTTATTATTGTTATCTCTGATATAGTTGGACGTCGTATAAGGAGTTATCTTGTTGAATATAAAATATATAGATACTTGTTATATAATTTATTAATTCATTACTTAGTTTTTGTTCGATAGTATATTTGATTAGGATTTGTATGCTTTCCGTCTTTAACTATGCGAGGGAAAAAAATAATATAATATTGATTATATCAACCCGAATATCAAAACGAACCTCCTCCACATGGAGGTAGCAATTTATTATGAGTTTGGAATAAAAAAAAAGTTTTACTTTATAAATTTATATGTGTAAAAGGCAACATCATTTCGGTACAACAATAATTAATGGAGATTTGGATTATTATGAATTTAAGGCATGATTTGTATTTGTTGGTGTCCAAACAGGTAGGGGTGAGTTAGTTAAGTAGTGAAATTCAGTTAGGTGATTGTTTTTCACCAAAAATGTACAAACATAATTGTTTGTTCGCATCTTTTGCTCATGTTCGAATCCAACGTCTCCAAACCGGCCAATTAATTCATATTTATGTGACAATATTGATATATGTATTCTCTTGATTCTTTTGTCTATACTCATCTTTTGTCTATACTTATCTCCTCTAAATTTATTTATGACCCAAAGATATTGATATATGTATTCTCTTGATTCCAGTTAAATAGATATAGTGAATAAAAATATGAGTAATAAGGTACATGGATTTTTAGTTAAAACAAATTTATAATTATTGAATTTGGTTAAATATAGTGATTTTTTATAAAATATTTGCTTTTAATTTTAATGTGATTATTCGTTATTTGTCAAAATTGATATTATAAAAGTTGTACTCCATAATTGCTTTTTGAATAAAGTCATAAAAATTTTAGGCTTTCACAACCTTTTGATATAACTAGTAAAAGTCTCGCGCGATGCGTGGGTTGACGAATTTTGTTATATAAAGAAGAAAAGTATCTTAGTAAAAATTGTTTGTGGATATTCTTTGTAAAAATAATATTGTGTTGTAATGTTTAGATTTTTCAAAATAAATCATGATAAGAAGAAGTATCTTAAATAATTTTTTATTACATGTTAATTTCACGACGAAATTATTAGTCAATATTTCTTGATCATATTTATTAATATAATTAATTAAACCAAATTAGTAATAACATATGGACTAAAACCCTGAGGTATTAGTCAAGAAGATTTCTCTTTTAATGATGAAACCATCTTTTGGCATGGTCTGACTGGATAGGCTGCCATCTCGACAACGTTCATCTTCATCCTCCATATATCCCAATGATAGCCTTTCGAGTGACAGTTGCTTCAGATCATGTTGATATTCACATTGATCCTTCCGTGCAACATGGCCTACAGGATTTGGAAATGTTAAAGATTGTGGATTTTGCTGACTGCTAAGACGGTCAGATTGAACAACAAAATTGACATGGTCAGTGGCAATGTTTTTTTATTGGACACCATTGGAGTCTCTAGGTAACTACATGATCCAATTGCTCAGTTTTTCGTTTCCTACACTTTGACATGCTATAGATATAACTACATGATCTTAATCGCAATGATTGACATGAAATTCACATGAAGAACTTGAGAAGTGTCATAAGATCATTTATTTACCTTGACAAAAGTCTGTGTTGCCTAAACAAGCGCAAAGCTTGCTATCTCCCTTCCACCCTTACTTTCAACAAAATCCACATGGCGGATCCAGAACATAGGATAATTAGCGCACAGTATTAAGCATCTCTCGTAAAGTCTAACAGCCTACGATAATGAAAGAAACAAGCTGTTCAAACAAAAAGAAGATGCAAGAGCCAGAAAGAATCAGAAAGCAAGAGATACAATACCCAATCAAAGTCCTCGTATAACTCTACGAGGTCCAAATAGTCATGCCAGTTGTCCAGTTGATTTGAGTTCAATGGCTTTACATGGAAAAATGGCCTACGGATTTGTGTCTCAAAGCAACTTATTTTTTCCATCAACTGTTGTGCATCTTGAAAAAATTGTTATCCGATTGATAAATATGCCTGTAGTGCTTTGGACAAAGCAACCATTGGAAGCACCCAGCAAGGCACTAACAACATTAGCAATCTCATCATCGGTATAATATGCAGGGACGTCTTGTACAATAGGCACGAATGAAGGTCTCTGCTAACATCTCTTCTAACTTCAATCTCCTCTTTCAAATGAGCTGCCAGCTTTCTAAAGCTGAAAAAAAAGCCAGCTTTCTGAAGTTGGAAAAAAAGCACAACATATATATCAACGAGCTTCAGAGCTGGAAAGCGACTTTCAGACCAAACACTCCACACAAACCCATTGAAGCAATCTAGATCTAATGTATTTCAAAAATAGAAAAAGACCCAAATCGTACTTGGATCGATCTTTGTAATTTGAGGGAGAAGAAATCAAATTAGATGATTTAGAAAATGGAAAAAAATTCCAGGAAGAATAAATACCTCATCGATCCACCGTTTCATGTAGCACTTGAGCTATGTGAATCAGGAGACGAATATCTTCTTTTTCTCTTCTTCCTTTTATCCCTTGAAGTTTTTTTGCGTCTTTCCCGAGTTTCACCATCAGAACTATCCTCAGAAGAAAGGACCTTGCTTGATTTCTTTGATTTCTCTGAGATGAAAAACATATGTGTGAATTCATGAGAAATATAGCAGTACGTCATTCAAAAATAAATTTTAACTACCTTTTTTACGTGAAGCACTCTGAGCCTTTTCCGCAATCATCTCACCTCAGCCTATGATTTTACAGGTTGGGTAGGTTTCCCATCAGTAGATCCATTTTCTTGACAACTTCCCACTACAAGAAAAACGGGTTTTAGGAACCGAAAAATCGGTTCCCAATCCGTCCCTAAACCTGTTTAGGGACGGATTAGAGACGACCAATGGTAGTATCCAATCGCGCGACTCCAATTTTTTCCAGTCTCCAATCCGTGCCTAATTAGGGACGGAAATTTTAGTCCCCAATCCGTCCCTAATTAGGGACCGGAAAAGTAGTCCCCAATCGGTCCCTGGATTTGGAAACGGACAACAAAACCGTCTCCAAATTTTGGAAACGGCTCCTCGTGCCGT
>CM071875.1:25552462-25566418 GCA_036759665.1 Gynandropsis gynandra
TCGGAATCACTGTTCTGAATTGCATCCCAATCGATGTTAGGCATTTGCGCTTTCATCATGCGCAGAAGCTTATCCATACGCCTATATGTTCGTTCAGCATGCTTTTTTGATCGTTCATTCTCTTTTCTTAATAGTTCTGCCTCCTTTAGTGCTTGTTCAACGCGCCTGTCGGATTCTTGGAACCTTTCGTCCATTTGTTGTCGGAGCTCGTAATCCACTTTTTGTTTACCTTTGGATGAAGTTGAATGTTTTGAGGACATTGCTCCAAGTCCGAAAATACGCCCTTTGTATGGCGTAACTTGCTGTAAAACAAATACCGAGAATTAATAACATTTCTAAATAATGAAATTAGATCATAGTAGAATGTAATTATTACCTCGAGATACAACTCGTTGTACTCTTCCTGACTAAGAGTAGTTTGTGAGCCGTCTTCTCTCGGGGGAATTTGCGATACTCGCTCCGATGCCATGTTTTGAATTTCATCGTGAATGGTTTTCGCCTTAGGATCCACCCACGAACCATCTGACTTCCTAACGTGTGTACGTTCCAACAATTCTATATACGATGGTTCGTATCCCTTCTCTTTCGCCTGAAAAAAATAAAAAAGACATAGTTTAATAAAACTTAATCCAAACTTTATATAAATGCATAAAGTTGAATAAAACTTACCAGATCTTGGTATACTTCCACAAAAGAATGAGATCCTGCCGTGTGCACGCTCATCCCGTATCCCGCTCTATCAGAACGTCGGGATTTACTTGCTCGCTCGCTCTTTGCCTTAAATTCTGGGGAATTTGACACATGGACAAACCAACGTACTCGTTTCTTTGTAAACTTGTTGATTCGTCGCCATTGTCATAAACTGTGTGACGCCTTCTATAAACTCTTTCGATACGCTTTGAGATTCTGGATCAATTCTTCTGTACATCCATTGTCTAGAATCGAAAATGTTCGATCTTGATGAAGATGCCATTATATCGCAAACACTATAGAAGTTATGGGGTGAAAAATATGAGAGTAGCTTATGAAAAACGGATCAATGGTTTAGGGGTTAAATAGATTATTTATACACGGATTAGGAACGGATTAGGGACTAAGAGATTAATTTTCCGAAAAATCGTCCCTAAACCGTCCCTAAATCTGTTTTTGAAGTCCTAAATTTAGGGACGGTTTCAAATCCGTCTCCAAATTTGGACACGGACCACATGCCGTCTCCAAATTTGGAGACGGATGGTCAGCCGTGTCTAATCGGTTCCCATTTAGAAACGGATTAGACACGACTCTTCGGTACCCAAATTTGGGGACGGATTAGTGACAGATTTCATTTTTCGTCCCTAATCCGTGTATAATCCGTTTCTAAATTTAGGGACGGAAATGTCGGTTCCTAAATTCCGTCCCTAATTTTCAATTTTCTAGTAGTGTCCATTCCCTTCACAACTTTCCCAAACACAACATGCTTCCTGTATCGTGATTGAAGACGGTCAGGCACTCCCTCTTGACAATGTACATTACTTTTCAAGTTATCCTTACCCAGAAATTTGAAATGCCAAAATAATCAAATCTAGGAACAAAGGTTATCCATCAAGATGCGGGTGACGCTTAAAGGTTATAAAGAACTGAGAACCATTAGTGTTTGGACCACAATTTGCCGTGGAAAGGACCCCGACTCCATCATGCTCCAGTTTAAAATTCCCATATGCAGAGTAGCAGGATATACTGAGAAATTCATTCACATCCAGAACACCTAAAAAATAATGCAAAAGAAACTTACCTGAAATTTTCCCACAATAAATACTCTCTCCACCATTGCCTGCAAACCAACCAAAGTCCTTACAAGTCTGGGCATTCATATGAGGGTCAAGCGGTGTACCTCTGTTTCAACATTCGATCAGTAAATAGATGGTTGAATATATACCATTTTCATTTGAAAATTCACCACCCTGCAACGAAAAAAATCATTGAGAAGTTCACTTGTCATCAGATGGATACAAAATGGTTAAACGTAAATACCAATTATCAACAATGTGTAGTATAAACAAATGAATAATACAGTAAACAACAAATAATAGATCGTAAAAATTGGACATGGGAGAATCTAATGATCAAAGAGGAAAAAAAACTATGGAAGAGCAAAACTTGGTCAAATTAACTTCCAAAACAGCCCAGATAAGATGCAAGTTTCTCAATCAAACAAAAGGGAAAAAAGGCAGACATACTTGAGCCATGAATCCTTTAATTATTCGATGGAAAAATAATCCTTTGGAATGTAGAGGCTTCCGAGTGGTATCTCCGATGCCCTTCTCACCTACACCAGGGAAAACATCAAAAGGCAAAGCTTGTTAAATTTTAAGAAAAGACTCTGGTCATATGCACATCAGATCTTGAAGAAAGAGTAACTCAAGTAACTAATCCACCTAACAGATCAAAAGTCACACTGATTTTTTCAGGAGGTTTCACAACAACAGCATAGTAGACGAAAAAAATGGCAATGGTGGATGCAATGCATACTATTGTGAGTAGCGTCGAGGTAACTGTGCAGAGAGCTCAGAAGTTTTCGGTTGTCTTTGGAACAACATTAGTTAGGTTTCCACCTGCATTCCACACACACACACACCACGTGAAGCAAGCTCTTAGAATTTGTTTTGCCTTAATTTTTTTAGCAAACATGTGAATTATATATAGTGAAAGTGATGATGAGTAGCAAAGGAAGTTGAGACTTACGGTGATGTCAGAAGTCCCAAGGGCTCTGAGTGATGGTTTCAGGTGGTGATCCAGTTTGATCAGGAGCAATGTGAGACTTAGCTCGGCTACGCCTTGAGATGGATCCAGTTCCATTCCTCACCTCCTTCAGCTCACGAAGGATGCTTTTCAAGGACATCTCATTTCAACATATCAAGCAGACATTTTGACAATCAAAATTCGTATAAGCCGCCAGTTTCTGTCGTCCAAATCTTTTTCACCTACATGACATCGAGCGAACGAATCTGATAACACTCAGGAAGGAACAGAAACTAAAGCTTGATAGATCCACCGGTAAAATGTGCAGAAAATTTCAGTCATGGAAAAAGAAGAAGAGCTTATACGGTGAGATGTAGTGTAGATACCTTTAGCAGTTGGAGATGGACGATGGAAGCTAGACAAAAATCTAAACGACACATTGAAGCTACTGTAATGCTGAAGGACATACACGAAGCTTTTGGATGGGTTTTCACAAGTGAATCCTTTATTGAGAAAGGAAGATGGAGAGTCACCGAGGATTTGGAAGAGGAGAGGAAGAATAGGTGGAGAGGAAACTGAAAGACTGGGAGAAGAATAGTCGGTGGGGATGTTTTTTAGGAGGCTGACGTGGCTCGCTAAGAAGCGAGAATGGTTGAGGAGGAAGGAAAGTTTTGCCTTTTTAATATATAGAGTTGACGTGTTTATAGAATTCAATGTCCACTTAAAAATACCATTAATATTTTTAAATAAAAATTAATAAATTGTTTGGGATGAAATCATTAAAATTCTTGAATAAAAAATTCTCGAATTTAGTCTAGTTAGATTCAACAGACGTCAAACGAAGTAAAATAAAAAGATAATCAATATATATATATACCGGTTAGTGGCATATATCGGTTTTGATGCTTGAAAAAAATATATCGATATGAACAATCCCTCAATATCGATGATCGATCTCTATCTACAATCTACGACCATTTCATGCGAACCATAAATGAACTCACATAAAGCTCACTTTCAACCCTTCATCTCTCGGTAACACAAATAACAAAAGATGTCCAAAGTGAATAACTAAACCCATGAAATCTTGTCCCACAATAAACAAAGCCGAGGATGGAGATAGCATAAGAATATTCTCTGCAACATTGGAGCCAAACCCATAAAGTCTTGCCCCACAATAAGTGAGGTAAGGATGGAGATAGTAGCGGAATATTCTCTGTAACATTGAAACTAAACTCATGAAGTCTTGCTCCACAATAAACAAAGATAAGGATGGAGATAGCAGAGAAATACTTACAGTAATTTTTTTAAAGATAACAAAAAATCTCAGAGATTAAGGGTTCCAAAACAGTACTTCGACAACTTGCTATAAACATAATTAAAATAAAGAGAATATCAATAAGCCCCTTAATCTAAAAACCATTTGCACTTAAAATTTTTTATTAACCTTTTAGCATTAGCAACAATATCAAATGATACACCTTACAAAAGGCTAGTTGGAATTGATCCCGATTATACATCACTTCGCGTATTTG
Source organism: Gynandropsis gynandra (assembly GCA_036759665.1). Classification (NCBI taxonomy): domain Eukaryota; kingdom Viridiplantae; phylum Streptophyta; class Magnoliopsida; order Brassicales; family Cleomaceae; genus Gynandropsis; species Gynandropsis gynandra. The sequence goes on from CM071875.1 coordinate 25,556,716, forward strand.
GAAGTTCATGTTTATCCTTATCTTCGATCATACTCCCGTCATAAACTTGAACCAAGGTCTTTATATTGTGTGTTTATGGGGTATATCAATCGTTATAAAGGATATAGATGTTTATATCCTCTAACTCGACCTATGTATATAGCTCAGCATATGATCTTTGATGAAAATCACTTTCCATTTTCATCTGTTTATGTTGCTTTAGCCCCAACATACACTACACCTCTACTAAAGGCATGGCAGCAAGGACATCAGGTAAGTAGTCCACCTCCTTCACCTCTTAACCAAACTGTTTCTACTTACCATATTCCATTATCTGTGCTAGAGACAAAGAATCATATTTTGGAAGGCAATCTAGACAGATAATATGTCACAAGCACTCATTCAATATCCACTTCAAACGCAATCACAAGAGACTCCATTAATCTTTCATCGACACTAGAACAAACAACTTCTTGCATACACCCTATGATCACAAGGGCTTGGTCTGGTATTTCTTAATTCAATCCTTGATACACGTTAAGTGTCACTACTATAGTCCCTTTTAGGACAAAAAAATATAACATCTGCACTGAAACACCCATGGTAGGCGTTATCAATGAAAGAAGAGATTGATGCCTTAGAACTTAATAAAACCTGGGACTTAGTCCCACCTTCCCCTAATATGAACATACCATAGGATGTAAATGGGTCTTTAAACCAAAACTCAAACCTGATGAAACATTAGACAAATTTAAATCGAGACTATTCGCTAACGGTTATCACTAAGAAGAGAGAATAGATTCTATCGACACATACAACTCAGTTTTAAAAACTTCAACCATTAGAGCAGTTCTTAGTCTAGTAATCACACAAAATTGGTCAATACAACAATTAGATGTGATCAATACATTTCTACATAGAGAATTAAAAGAAACGGTATATATTGTACAACCTCTTGGATTTATAACTCTAAATTTCCAACTCATGTTTTTATTAAAAAAAGCTCTTTATGGCTTGAAACAAGCTCCTAGAACTTGGTTTAACAAATTTAGTTCATATCTCATTGAATTTGATTTCTGTTGTAACTTTGCAGATCCATCTCTTCCTTGTCTACAAACATGGTAACACCACTCACATATTCTTACTTTATGTTGATTATATGATACTTATTAGAAACTCAGATTATCTTCTTACTCAACTCATTGCACAATTGAGTTCACATTTTCACATGAAAAATCTTGGGAAACTACATTACTTTCTTGGTATTCAAGCTCACTTCCATGCTGCTGGCCCATGATCCAATACACTGTAGAAGTATCCTAAGAGCTCTTCAGTATCTTACTCTAACTCGACATGATATTTCATTTGATGTTAATCTCATATGTCAGAAAATGCACAAACCAACAATTCCAGATTTTAAATATCTTAAACACCTCTTACGATACTTAAAAGGCATCGTACATATTGGATTACATTTACGTTCAAAAATACTCCAACCATGCACTCCTCTTGTGATAGTGATTGGGCAGGATTTCTTGATGCTCGTTGGTCTACCTCGGTTTTTATGTATTTCTCGACAGTAATTTAGTTTCATGGTCAGTTATAAGAGGCAACTGACGGTCTCTCGTTCTTCAATCGAAGTTGAATATCAGACTATGACCTTCGTTGCAGATGAAATAACGTGGTTGTCATTCCTTCTCAGAGATCTTGACATATTACAAAATCAGCGAACCATCTTGCATTGCGATAACCTCTCGACCGTATACTTGTCAACCAATCTGGGATTTCACAAACGCTCTAAACACATAGAGCTTGATTATCATTTTATTAGAGAAAAAACAGCTTTAGACTCCGTATTAGCTAAACATATTACCTCTGAATTTAGGTTGCAGATATCTTTACAAAATCATTTTCACGGCAACATTTCTAGAATCTCGGGAATAAACTTGGTTTGGGGTTAGTACTGACATAAGTTTGAGAGGAGATATAAACACGTAAAGTTCACCTTCAACCCTTCATCTCTCGATAACACAAATAACAAAAGATGTGTAGAGGAATAACAAAATCCATGAAGTCTTGTCCCACAATAAACAAAGTCAAGGATGAAGATAATAAAGGAATATTTTCTGTAACATTAGAACTAAACCCATGAAATCTTACCCCACAATAAACAACGACAAGGATGGAGATGTAGAGGAATATTTTCTGCAACTTCTTCTTTTTTTAATATTCTTTATCTTTATATATAAGAGAGTCGAAATTGTATGGATAAACAAGTAAAAAGAAATGTAAGTATAAAATTCTCTCAAGCTTTGATCCATGACTAGGAAGAGTGCTAGGCATGGAATAAAAAAGTGCTAGGCATGGAATAAAAAAGATGCAAAAACATAGACATTTCGTTGAATGACTTTTATAATAAAAGACGAGAAAAATTCGCCAACCATTGAATAATTTATTAGAAATACAAGACAACCAAATTATAAATTAGTTTATCTAACTTGCCAATAACTTTTTCCTTTCTATTTAAATTTATGGATCGTGTTCGTAAAATTGGACTAGATCCAATTTTAAACCTAGACGAACCAAATTATTTGATGAAACTTTAGTTATTAACCTAGAAGAAGTGGGAGACGTGTTTATGCAAATGACATTTTTTTACAAAAACTTCGTCCACATTACAATGGAAGAAACAATTGAAACACATAAAAAGAACCCCTAAAATTGAAAAAAGAAAAGAAAAAAACACTAAAAAATATCAAGAATTTCCAAGATGGAGGCATTGCAAAGAGGACAGTTTCCCCTTTGCACCCACAATTCTCTAGAACACAGCCTACAAAACGTATGACCACACGGTATAAACGCCGCTCCTTTGTTCCTTACCATACATACACAACATCCCCTTTCCGCAACCGCGGCCACCGCTCCTTCGCCTTCCTCGTCCCTCTCCTCGTTTTCCTCCCCATCCCCGTCTTCATCAGTTTCATAAATTCCGGCTCCGGCCACACCAATTTGCCCTTCATTCTCCTCTAACAACTCCATCAATGACATCCTTGGAGGCTGCACTTCCGACAGTGTATCTGTGACTGCGGAGGTGTTTGTTTCGCGGGCCGATAAGGCTCTCTCCTCGGCCAAAGCCGCACCCAACCGGAGCCTCCCCTCTCGCTCCACCACGGTCGACGGGCTGCTGATGTCAGCATTGTTGGTTTGGTCGGTTTGGGAATGTGATAATTGCCCTTCCGAGTTAGACGATAGGAGGAAACCCAGCTGATTGAACCGGTTGCTATCATTATTATCTGGGATAACGTTATCCTCGTTTGGGAGAGGCGTATCCGAGTTCGGAATAGGATTCGACGATGTCCAAACAGCGGCACTGCGCTTCAGCCGGAGCTTTTCCCGCAGAGACTTCCACGCCGTCTTGTCCCGGCCATGACCGTGACCGATGTCGTGGCCGTGGCGGTGCTCGTCCCGCATTACGTCGAGAAGGGTCCGATTAGCATGTGTTCTCGCCGGAGTCTCTGGAAGTGGCGGTGGAGATGTCGGATGAGGCGGCGGAAATGACGTCGGTGGCGGCGGGGATGCTCTCTTGTCGGCTCTAAGGACAGCTTCCAGTGTCAAGCTCCGGCGACTCTCCACCGTCGATATCCGATCCAATAATGTGACCCTAAGCCTATCGCCTCCGTCCATTTGAATCATCGTGGACGAACACAGATCCAAGCAACAGGGGAAATGGAAGCTGGAAATGAGAAACTGAAATTTTGTCATTTTGGGAAGAATAAAATCACGAAAAGTTTGAAGATTTTCTCGGGATAATCGAGTGAGAAACTTAGGATTTCAGCTTCCGCAACTCGGATTTCTACGAAACTGAAATCGAAGAAGAAAAATCAGTTTCTAGACCTCCTCGAAAAACACAATTTTCTCGAGAAATTTTTTATTTTCCAGTCCGCGACAAAACATCCAAAATACAAACACCCGCAACCGATTTCGTCGTCTGGAAGAGTATCGCAGAAATAACGGACAAAAAGCTTACATCCCAACTCGAAATGCCATAAAAAATCAGAAGTTTCTGGAGAAACATCCAAATTTTCTCGGGAAAAAAAGAAGGGAGAAAACGAGAATCAAAAGGGTGAATGAACAGATCTAACATTTATATAGGAAGCATCGGATACCTTGCGTCTGTCCCAAACAGCTTCTATTGCAGCAGAATCCGCGATTCGAGAGCAGATCTGCAGTGGAATAAATATACTTTAATCTCTCTCTATCTCTCTCACGCATATGCTTTTAATTATACGAAATCTGACAAAAGAGAGAGAATTTGCATTTCTTTAACAATGCCCGACAAAACAAATTCTGCAATGATTCATCTTTTTTCTCAACATATATACACAAATACATATAAAAAATATATGATGGGTCAAAAAGAGAGATAAAGAAAAAGATGATAGCTTTCTTTACATTGATTGAGCTTCTCCTGTTCGTGTTTTTTCTTTTTTTTTTCTTTCACTTTCTCTCTCTATTTGAGCAAACGAGCGGGCGATGGAGGACGACGATTGAAATGTGTGATCATCATTATTATTATACAAGCCTCCTCGTGTCAAATGACATACATACCCCTCGAGTGATTCTCCTCGTGAGATTATCCGGATTTTAATAATCAATAACAATATATTATGATTTAAAACAAATAGCTATGGATCGTTCGATTGTAAAATGGATTATTCATTTTGCAATATGTATTTATAACTGATTTGCCCGATTATTCATTTTGCAATATGTATTTATAACTGAGTGATAACATTTAAAAATTATCACATCATCAATAATCTATTAACGAAGTTTGATATAATGTGTGAACTATATATACATATCATAAATATTTTTTTGGTAAAGTTTATTCAAATAGAATTTTAATAGTTTAAAAAAATCGATAGATTATTTATACTTATTCGGCTAATAAACGAATAGAATTCAACTCTATAAAATTTAATGTCGATTAATTATTTTAACTAATCGATTCCATTGATTACAAAACCAAACAGAAATAACCATCCTTTATTTATTTATTTTTTTGGTGTGGGGTATATCCGGTAATTTCAACATCCTCACCTCGTCTTTTATACTAAACTGGTTAATGACCGTGTTTTGTTTTTGTCTTTGTTCTATAATATGGAAAATTCCTAAAATATGCAAGTTTGCTTTCCCAATTAAACGAAAACTAAATTAATCTATTGTTAGCAGCACGTATGTAAATTGTCGAAATAAATAAGTATTTAAAAATTAATTATTCCGGGTTCTCCAATATCGATATTATCGAGGAAAATTAATGGTCCAATGACTATTAATGTATAGTTTGGAGTTATTTCTAGTGTGGTACCACTCTAAAATATGTATGACTAAAACAAATGTCCATATATTCTAATCTTTTTGTCACTTTGTCATAATATATAATGAGATAACCATACCGAAAATTTCCCATTTCTTTATAAATTGTCATAAAGTACAATACACAAAAATGATACAAACGTACTAGGACAAAAACATTATTGATAATTATAAAAGATAAAATAACATGATACTTGATATTAATGAAAACAATTCTAAAAATTGCTATTTGTTCAATTAATTTTATCAATTTTATTATGCATATATAAAATTGAAAACATTATTGTAATTTACTTATAAAATTAGGTTAAACAAAAATCACTTATTTTCTATTTACATTTATCATGTGATATTAATAATACTAGAAAAAGAATCCGCACAATGCGGGAGATGTTAGAAATTTGTAAATATATAATAAAAATTAATCTATTAAAAATAAATCAATATGTTAGAAATACTAATTTTTTTGTTTATGGCATTGCGTATATATTATTTTATCGAATAATAAATAATAAATGTTAATAAAAAATATTAGAATGTTATAACATAAAATTGATCTAGTTTAATAATAAAATTAAGTGAAAAAAATACATTTTTAAATAATCTTTTAATAACATAGGATAGTTAAAATAATATGAAACTAATAGAATATAAATGGGGTGAAAATATATTTTACTGAATTATGAATGTGAATATTTTTGTCTAAAATATAATTAATCGTTATAATATTTCTTCTATTTCTTAAAACCATATAAAAAAACAAAATAATTGAATCAACTGACTCATAATTAGAGTGAAAAAAACTAAAAACATGTAACATATCTAATATATTATTATATGGTGATACATAGTATTTGGTAATTATTGGTTAGAATTTTAATTAACTTTGTAATCTTTATTTTTTTCTTCCATTTTTTTTCAAATTTTTTGCATTTTCTTTTATTATTTATGTTTATTTTACAATATAAAATATAATAAAAAATGAAATAAAAACTCCATCATGTTTCTTGTTGAGTAATGACAAAGAAATTTCAAGGGATTTATCGTATCATCCACATGAACAAATGAATCGCTTCCTCTTCTATATTCATTTTCCTCTTCCATCATTTCCTATCATATCACCAAAAGCATACCTCATTGGCATAGTTATTTAGTTCAAATTTATAATTCACTCGTCTTCCATTATTCTTTATGTTCACAGCTTCTAAACTTCTATAAGATGTTATAGACTTGATGTTGTTCATTTCTTTCCACTCCAATCTCTTCTTAACAACTTGTAAAACAAATTATTTTACCATATAAAACCATAATTCTTAGTATCACATATAAAAAGCTTGAATCAAGAAGAATTTTATATCGAGTAACCTTCATTATTTTACTTTCAAGCATGGTGATTCTGTTGGAACAATCCTTTATTGTGTAACAATATAATATGATAAACAATGAACTAGAAACATAAACAAATAAATATAAATACTGAACGTTCGATCGAGGCCTGCAAGCAGTGTCCTAAGACAGAATTTGTTTCCGTCTAGAGGATTCAACGATCACAGAATAGCCTTCTGCCAAATCTACTTTCTATTTTTTTTTATCAGAAGAGAGCATAATGGATTGATTTTTTTTCTTCAATGACAAGTCTCTATTTATAGAGCACTTAGGAGCCAAAATTCGGTTAACCTTGAACAGTCATGACTGTTCATAAGGTTGTGACTGTTGATGAAATGGTTGTGTCTCTTCGGTTCAAACTCAAAGGTTGTGTCTTTTCGGTTCAAACTCAAAAGTTGTGACTGTTAATAATCCGAAAATATTAAAAAATTAAACTCAAGTTTAAAAGTTAAATTCATATTTAATCAAAGACCCCAAGAGCCCCAAGATCCAATGCCATATCTTTGACATTTAATATATGTTAAATGTCCACAAGCCTTTTTACATGCCCATTCCAAAACCCCTCACCAAGCCCATGTCATGATTCAAATGGCTAAGATGTGAAAGCATTAATATAGTGTCTTAGTTACTTTCCATTTTCCAATGTGAGACTATATCCCTTCATATTCCCTCTCATTTTCTATCAGATTCTATGTTCAATCGAACTTTTGTCTCTACTTCTTCAAAGAGCCAAACAAAGACCCTTATACTCATTTTTGTTCGGATTTATACCACATCCAATCATTTTAGATAATAAGCGAATGAGAATTTCTCCAAACCATGATATGCATAAGATATGATGATGTTGTTCCATAGGATATGATGATGTTGTTCCATGATAAAACATCCTTTGATGTGATACACATGATAATAGTTGTTGATTTACCATAAAAGAATCACAATATCAACCAAGTAACATATGAAAATAGTTGTAGTGCGGTCCCAATCTGTTTTCAATGAATATACACCTTCCGTTTATAAAAAATTAAATAAAATAAACTAAAAATAGAATGATGAGGTAACAATATGATAATTGAGAGACTTTGCAACTATATATATATATATTAATTTATTTATGTTTAAAATTTAAATTGTAAATTAATTTAATTAAATATATTGAATTCTTTTTATTTATAATTAAAGTTTTGTGCAAATTGAACCATTTTAATTTTGTTTATGTTTAAAATCAATTTTTTTTTAATTAATTTATAAAAATATATTAAATTATTTTAAATTTGTAGAATACTGCACATTAATTTAGGAAAGACTTTTTAAAAAATATCATTAAGTATATAGAATAAATATTATTAAGTTTTGTATAAAAATTAAAATAAAATAACAATAGAATGATGAGGTGACAATATGAAGATTGAGAGATTTTGTAACTTTTTTATTTTTTATATTCAAAGTTTTTTGAACATTGAACCATTTAATTTTATTTATGCTTAAAATCAAATTTGTAATTTAATTTATTGAAATATATATAATTCACTATAATTTGTAGAATACTGCATGTTAATTTAGAAAAGACGTTTTAAAAAAATATCATTAAATATATAAAATAAATATTATTAATTTTTGTATAAAAAGTAAAATAAAATAAAAATAGAATGATGAGCTGACAACACGAGGATTAAGAGATTTTTTCACTTTTTATATATAGATTAATTGTATTTATGTTTAAATTCGAATTTCTAAATTAATTTATTAAATATATTAAATTCTTCTTAATTTGTATTCAAAATTTTGTGAACATTGAACCATGAAATTTTATTTATTTAAAAATCAAATTTATAAAAATTTACAAAATCTCTCAATCCTCATGCTATCACCTCATCATTCTTTTAATATTTTATTTTATTTTAATACAAAAATTAATAATATTTATTTTGTATATTTAATGATATTTTTCTAAAACCTTTTTCTTCAATTAATGTGTAGTATTTTAAAAGTTAAAAATAATTTAAGATATTTTTAATTAATTTATAAATTCGATTTTAAACATAAATAAAATGAAATGGTTCAATGTTCACAAAACTTTGAATATAAAAAGTTGTAAAATCGCTCGATCCTCAGGCTGCCACCTCATCATTCTTTTAATATTTTATTTTATTTTTATACAAAAATTAATAAGGGAGAATATCAGATTTACCCTCATAGGGCTAAACCGCTTCAAAAATACCCTTCCCTAAAATAATTCTTAAATCGGAAAAAATTTGAAGAAAAGGCAAATTTGCTCTTAATGTTCGTATGTGAAAAAACCCATGTTCTGCAGTTTTTCGACGTGAAAAACTGTCAAAAGCAAGAAAGCCGAACAATTTTTCAACGTGAAACCCGTTTCAAAAGTTTAGAGCAAGAAAGAATAAGTGATGTCTGTGAGAGCCGTAAATAAAGGAAGTTGGTATCAGCGACTTCCAAACGTGTATATATATATATTATTAATGATAATTAGGGTTTCAAAAAATTAAAGAAAGAGAGAGAGCAACGAGGTTGAGCAGCAACATGAAAGTTCACAGCGGACTGATGGGAGGCGTGCACGAGGTCTCGATGAGTTTTATTTTGCATTTCGTATTTATTTTATTCATTATTCATGACTATGATTGATGTCGAAAATATCAAGCAATATATTTCCTAGACCACTTCACCGCAAGTATTCGGATCGCGTAGTACCAGGGTCGAACTCTAGGGACTAATGCAGCCTTATCCTAAGAATATTACTAAACTAAGACGAAGGGAAGTAGATGAAGGCGTGGTGCGAAATATCTAAAGAACTAAACTAATGGTGGCAACGATAGAAGGTTGAGGAAAACTTGGCTATGACGAACACTACGGGTGTCGGGATACCGGGAATCGTATGGATGTAACAACTAAAGATCATAAACCTATCGAATTATCTTGATAATGGGAAATTCATGCTCTA
>CM071875.1:25602529-25618002 GCA_036759665.1 Gynandropsis gynandra
ATTATGGAAGGAGTCGAACCAGATTTAGATAAGCCATACGTTGCTCCACCGGCATACAAACCTCCGATACCGTTTCCTCAAACGATTGGTAAGCAGTAAGAATGAAAAGAGAGTGGGCAAATTTGTAGAGTGTCTCAAGAAGCTAGACATCAACATGCCATACGTGGAAGCACTCCAAAAGATGCCAAATCATGCCAAATTCATCAAAGAGGTACTGTCCAAAGAGAATCACATCGAAGAGAACGAGACTGTAGCACTCACCGAGGAATGCAGTGCAATTATTCAGAACAAGCTGCCACCGAAGTTGAAGGATCCCGGAAGCTTCTCCATTCAATGCAAAATAGGTAATCTCGATATCGAAAATGCTTTGTGTGATTTAGGAGCAAGCGTGAGGATCATGCCACACTCAGTTTTCAAGCGGATAGAGTTTGGGAATCTCAAACCTACAAAGATGTCTCTACGCCTCGCGGATCGTACGGTAAGACATCCGGTGGGAATCGTTGAAAATGTTCCCACCATGGTAGGTAAGCTTTGTATTCCCACTGATTTTGTTGTACTTGAGATAACGGAAGACGCTAGAACACCTATTATTCTTGGTAGACCGTTCTTAGCTACTGCAGGTGCTTTGATAGACGTACAACAAGGAAAGCTGTCCTTACGTGTCGGAGATGAGACGATCGAATTCAACCTGACCAGCCCCATGAACGAATCCTCATTCAAGGAGTCTTGCTTTACAGTGGATTCGCTGGACGANTTCATGAGTGCTATTACAGCACTAGGAGACGACCCACGTGAGGAGATAGCACGTGATATGCATGCTGGTTTCATAGCGGAGAAAGCGTTCGAACTTGAGCCCGACCCTCCGCCGTCTTCTCTTCGGTATGAGTACGTTGATTCCCATAAAACATATCTTGCTGTTTTGAATGCTAACATGAGTGTAGATGAGATGAGAAAACAGCCCACACGCGTGAAGAATCGTAAGAGGGTCAGCTCTTCAATGTGTATGTACGGAAATTATAGGGAGGACAGCCACGAACCTTCACCCGAAACTCAAAGGAGGCTGCACCCGTACTTGCACGAGGTAATGGAAAAAGATGTCATTAAACTTTTCAACGTAGATACCCTTAATCCAACCTCGGGCAGCAAGCAAGTGAATCCCGTGCATGATATGCCAAAGAAAGAATCAGTGACTAAAGGATGGCACGACGAAAAGATCCTACCTCATGACTTCCAATCAGGTGACTTCGTTCCACTTTTCAATTCTCGACCTATGTTTTCCTCGGGCAACCTACGTTCTCGTTGGTCTAATCCTTTTCAGGTACGAGAAGTCTTCACACATGGAGACGTGGAACTATGGAGTGCGGGTGACACATTCAAAGCTAATGGACAGCAGCTAAAGCTCTACCAAGCCGCTCAACCGATCGAAAGTGGAAACTCCATTTCCCTTTTTGATCCACCCGTCCCGCATGCATGAGGAATGGAGACGTCAAAGCTTAAAGACGTTAAATAAGCGCTTTCTGGGAGGCAACCCAGCTGTTTGTTTTTACCTTTATGTTTAAGACTCGAGTGCGCTTTCTGGGAGGCAACCCAACTGTTTGCTTTTAATTTTCTTAGTATTTAGGTTAAAGACTCAGTTATTTATTTTTTCAAAAAAAAAAGAAAAGAAAAACACAAACAAAAATAACACCACAAACGTGCTTCACTTCCTTCATCCTCCATCGGAGCTTCATGTCGAGGACACCGTTCAATTCAAGTCTGGCGGAGCAGCTCACGTTTGTCAGGTGATTTTGTTTCATTTTCTTTTTTTAGTTTTTAGGTTATTTTTGCGATTTTTAGTTTGTTTATGTTTTCATGAGTCAGAGTCGTCCCAAGGCACTTGTCCGGTGCCACGTTTTCAGATGAATCCTGAACCTAGAATGCTTAAGAAGTTAACCTTTTCCGTGAGATGATGCATGATTGAGCTAGGTTTTCCTAAGCGTTAGAGCTTATTAGTCAGCTGAAAAACAATAGGTCGTAGTTCTTGGGAATCCTAGTGTTGCTTGTGGGGAGGTTTAGACGAGGTTGCTAGGCTAGTTTATCGTTTATTCTTTCTACCCAGATGGTTATACTTCGTGTAGATGATGCTTCACTTCTGTTATATTGAGGATTATTGGATCATATAAAATCGAGCTTATTTTGCAGATTAAAAGCGCACACTGAGCTTATTTTGCAGATTAAGAGCGCACACTAACACTCCGCTGTCGATAGAAATAGTGCTAATAAGCATGATCAAAAATCGATATGAGTGCATCGACCTTGTTACTCCTTCGGTGGCTCGGGTCTAAGTGGTGGGTTGGCGATCATCTTTCTACGTCCTAAGGGCATGGCACAAAAAGCCGCCTACTCCGCTGCACTCTCATACGAGATGCATGAGTATACCGTCATCGGTAGTCTGGGTCTAAGTAGAGGCTGGATCCCTTCAAATCCGACGTCCTAGAAGCCTAGTGTGTATGCAAAAAAAAGAGAGAAAAGAAAAAAAATAAAAAAGGAAACAAAAATAAAAAAAAGAATTCATAAAAAAGAAAATAAAAAGAAAAGAAAAAAAGAAAGAAAGAAGCTCGGAAAGAAAGAAACAAGTATCCTCGGTTGATCTAGGTTTGGCATTGTCTGAAGTCTTGTTTGGTGGAGGGAGTTACGGTAGCGTGTCCGGTTTCCTTTGATTTACTTTCTCATGGGTAACCGTGATGGACCTAGGATTAAGACTGAAAACTCGATTAGGCCGAATTTGCTCACAATATGCTAGTTGATCGGTTAGGCTCGCTTTAGCGGTATTTCTAGGAGAAGGGGAATTCTCGTGTTTTTATACCCCATGTATTCCACGTTTACGTTTACTTAGGGACAATCAAACATTCAAGTCTGGGGGATTTTGATCATCTCGTTTTCATACGTATTTCTTGCACGATATAGGAGACGTTTTTGATACATATGTCATGTTTTACGTATGATTCCGTTTACGTTTTACTTGTTATACGTATTTCTTGCACGATTTAAGAGACGTTTTTGATATATATATGTGATGTTTTACGTATGATTCCATTTCTGTTTTACTTGTTTTCGTATTTTCATGTTCTTAAAGGTCTTTACGCGTATTTGGATCATTTTGGAGCTAAATCACGAGACAAACGGGACGAGATTGAGCATGGAAAGCCTCCACCCGGTCGGGCACAACTCTTGCACGACCGGGGAAAACCTACGGCCAATTTTGTGCACATTTCCTGCACGACTCGGGCAATAATACCCGACCAACTGCCTTGTGCCCGAGCGGGCTCACATACCATGCCCGATCGGGCATGCATTGTAGACCATAGTCCGCGCGTTCCACCCTAGCCGCACCCGAGCGGGCACATTCAATGCCCGAGCGGGTCGTGATCCGAGAAAACAGCAAAGTTAAGTTAATTTAACTTAAAACATAAGGGAACTCGTGGGCGCAATTAAGGCAACAATTGGACCAACTTAGGAGGCTTAAAAGGCGGCAGAAGACGTGCTTAGAGCAAGCTTACAGTAGAGATCAATTCAGTTCGTGATTTTGGAGATTCTAGCGAGGAGACAAGCGAGGAGCATTGGAGATCAAGCACCAACACTTCGGTTTTGTTTGGTTTTCATGTTCCTTAGACTTTCTCCTTTGTTTATATTTGTTTACAGACGCATGAGCGAGTAGTTTGTTTGTTCTAGGAGAAGGGATTAGCCCTTGGCTATCCCGTAACCACTTTTGATCTATTTTGAATGCACCTTCTCGTTCTAGTTCATCTATTCTCTATCTGAGTGCTTGAATTTACTTGTGTTTGCGATGGCCACGTAGATGCATGTGTTAGGGGTTAGGAGAAGGACCGAAAGGAGAATTCTAGTCCTAGAAGATCAGGTTTAGAACAACCGAGGTTAGGCCACGAAAGTAGGGTAGCAACGGTTGAGGGTGAACGGATGAATCATAGAGCCTATGGGTTTAGTTCAAGGTGTCAGCCACGAAAGTAGGGGGCAGCTTGTCTAGATCACGTGTCTATGCCTTGAGAGAGGGTAGATATCATGTTAGGATCGTCCGTCTTAGATAGCTTTAACTGGGATTGCATGATAGATAGATTGATTCTCGGTTTCGGTAGTCTTGTGGTGAAACTGGATTCCTAGGACGTTTGTCAAATCGTTAGAACCCAAGTCTTTTATTTAATTTCAGTATTTCATTCTTCATCCATATTCGTTCGTTAACAAGTTTGATTCCTAGTTCGAGTTTAGATAGTGTTGCGTAGTCTCTGTGGGATCGACACCTAAAATAGTACACGCGTGTCGTGCACTTGCGGGTAGTTTAGGTTATTTATTTAACTCTGATAATGCATCAATGGGTGATACATATGTGAAAAAGGAGTTTCAATATCTCCTTTTTTGGGCAAAACCTACGGCCAATTTTGTGCGCATTTCCTGCACGACTTGGGCATGAATATGCCCGACCATCTGCCTTGTACCCGAGCGGGTACACACCATGCCCGATTGGGCACCCTTTGCAACCACACAATCCGCACGACTTGCCCTAGCCGCACCCGAGCGGGCACACTCAATGCCCGAGCGGGTCGCGACCCGAGAAAACAGGAAACATAAGTTAAATTAACTTAAAACATAAGGGAACTCGTGGGGGCAATTTAGGCAACAATTGGACCAACTTAGGAGGCTTAAAAGGAGGCAGAAGACGTCACTAGAAGAAGCTTACAGCAGAGATCAATTCAGTTCGTGATTTTGGAGATTCTTGCGAGGAGACAAGCGAGGAGCATTGGAAATCAAGCACCAACACTTCGGTTTTGTTTGGTTTTCATGTTGCTTAGACTTTCTACTTTGTTTATGTTTGTTTACAGACGCATGAGCGAGTAGTTTGTTTGTTCTAGGAGAAGGGATTAGCCCTTGGCTATCCCGGAACCACTTTTGATCTATTTTGAATGCATCTTCCCGTTTTAGTTCATCTATTCTCTATCTGAGTGCTTGAATTTACTTGTGTTTACAAAGGCCACGTAGATGCATGTGTTAGGGATTAGCAGAAGGATCGAAAGGAGAATTCTAGTACTAGAAGATCAGGTTTAGAACAACCGAGGCTAGGCCACGAAAGTAGGGGAGCAACAGTTGAGGGAGAACGGATGAATCATAGAGCCTATGGGTTTAGTTCAAGGTGTCAGCCATAAAAGTAGGGGGCAGCTTATCTAGATCACGTGCATATGCCTTGAGAGAGGGTAGATATCATGTTAGGATCGTCCGCCTTAGATAGCTTTAACTGGGAATGCATGATAGATAGATTGATTGTCGATTTCGGTAGTCTTGTGGTGAAACTGGATTCCTAGGACGTTTGTCTTAATCGTTAGAACCCAAGTCATTTATTTACTTTCAGTATTTCATTTTTCATCCATATTCGTTCGTTGGCAAGTTTGATTCATAGTTCGAGTTTAGATAGCGTTGCGTAGAATGTCAGTTTGCAAGCCGTAAATCAGGCCGGTCTATTGAGTAGAATTCGTACATCACAATTATTCGATGAGAGGTTACAGAAGATTCGTAATAATCAGCAAGACCCAAGTTACAAGTTGTATCAGATCAGGGAAGACGGTCTAATGATGATTAGTGGTCGAGTTTGTGTAACGAAGGATCTAGGGATCATAGAAGAGATTATGATCCAAGCTCATCAATCTAAGTTTTCGATTCATTCGGGATCGACGAAGATGTATCGGGATGTTCGCCAGCTTTATCAATGGCCAGGGATGAAGAAGGGCATTGCTCGATGGGTAGCGAAATGTCCAACGTGTCAATTAATCAAAGCGAAGCAACAAGTACCAAGCGGGAAATTACAGAGTTTACCAATCCCCGAATGGAAGTGGGACCATATTACCATGGATTTCGTGACGGGTCTTCCGAGGATGCAAAGTGGCAAAGATGCTATTTGGGTGGTCGTGGATCGACTAACTAAATCGGTTCATTTCAGATCGACTAACTAAATTTGATGTGAATCAGCTAGCAAGGATATATATTGCACAAATTGTGAAGTTGCATGGGGTTCCATCGAGCATCGTGTCGGATCGAGATGAGAGATTCACCTTACATCTTTGGCAGGCATTTCAAAAAGAGTTAGGAACCAAATTGCGCATGAGCACCACATATCATCCACAGACAGAAGGACAATCTGAGAGAACTATAAGGACGCTTGAGGATCTATTACGAGCATGTGCGTTGGAGTGGCCTGGTAGTTGGGAGAATCATTTACCACTCGTTGAGTTTGCATACAACAATAGCTATCATGCTAGCATTGGGATGCCACCATATGAAGCTTTATACGGGCAACCATGTCGTACACCCTTGTGCTGGACTGAAGTGGGGGAGAGATCTATCTTTGGGGCAGAGATTGTCGAGGAGACCATGGAAAAGATAAGAATTGTTAAGATGAAAATGAAGACGGCTCAGGATCGTCAAAAGAGTTATGCTGATCTAAAAAGGAAGAATGTTGAGTTTAATATTGGAGATATGGTGTATTTACGAATTCAAGCGAGGCGGGGGAGATCAGGTGGGAGTCGAGTGAACAAGCTATCACCAAGGTTCCAGATATAGAATTCGAGGACGAATTCCTTTGTAGTAGGGGAGAATTGTGAGAACCGTAAATAAAGGAAGTCGGTATCACCGACTTCCACACGTATATATATATATATATATATATATATTATTAAAGATAATTAGGGTGTCAAAAAATTAAAGAAAGAGAGAGAGCAGAGAGGTTGAGCAGCAACATGAAAGTTCACAGCAGACTGATGGGAGAGGCGTGCACGAGGTCTCGATGAGTTTTATTTTGCATTTTATATTTATTTTATTCATTATTCATGACTATGATATTGACGTATTTTGTTTTGCTATTTGGTCCGGACCATTCTTATTTTAGAATAAATCATTTATTTTATTTTATAAATGTGTTTGAGCGATGACACGAGTAGCCACCTCTTGGAGGTGATGGTGACACTCCTAGTCTCGAGGTAGTTCCGGGATGGGGGTGTTACAATGTCGAACTTGAGAAGGATCGATTTGAAGTTGGCAAGAAGGAAAATGGCTAGAATCAGCAGCACTAGTGAAGTAGAGAGCACGAGTCAATCTTCAATGGCGTCAATAAGTGTAAGTAGATCGATTTCTAGGGTTTTGCAAGCTGTCGAGTTACAAAATGGTTTATTGACTTGAAATGGGTGAGTGTCAGTGAGTCGGTTCAGTCGCAAGGGTCGCAGGAGTTGCATGACCATCTTCGACACAGTGAGTCGGTTGAGTTGCAAGGGTCGCGGGAGTTGCATGACCATCTTCGACTCTGTGAGTCGGTTGTCTCTCTGAGTGGGATGGGTCGCAATGATCGTTTGAGCGTCGCAGGCAGTCCAAGGGTCGTTTGAGTCGTATGGGTCGCTTGTGTCATTGAGTCGATAGGGTCGTTTGCATCACAAGGGTCATTTGAGTCGCGTAGGTCGCTTGATATTATGCCCCGTGGGTCGGTTAAGTCTTAGTGAGTCGGTTGAGTATCAAAAAGTGCCTGAGGTCGTTTGAGTCGCATGGGTCGCACGGGTCGGTTGAGTCGCATGGATCGCTTAAGTCGGTAGAACTATAATGTACTCTTAATTGGTCATTTTACAGGTGGCGCCAAAGCCGAAGTTTGTGTATGAATTCAAGCACATGGAAAGAATGCCAAAGATCACCACCAAGTGTTACCCTCACGAGACAATAACGACCTTGAGAGGAATCTTAGATGAATACGAGTTGCATTACTTCGAGAAGGAGTCACAATTTAGGCATTTATTCCATTTACAATGTGACTCCACATTGATAAAGGTTCAAATGTCTATCCTACTAAATCACTTCGTGATTATACGGGACAAGACGAAGTTGTGGTTTGTCTTAAACGTCATTCCCATCTGGTACTCTATAGTGGAGCACACACTAATTTTCGGATTGAAATGTAGACCATATCCCAAAAGATGGGAGTCTATAAGGGGTGTCACATTCAGGCTGAAGAATTTCGGCCGTGGAAAGGTGACCCCCACACAAGTCAGTGAAAAGCTTGTGAAGGCGAAGAATTCCAACGACCGGAAGAGGTTGGCAACTTTGATGTTGTTGGCGCAAGTTATGGCTCATTTGAAACCATCCTTAGTTTGGGCAGAAATGGATGGTATGTTGAGGTTGGGGATGCGCATCGATCCTGCCCAAGAATGTGCAATAAGATGGTTAAATCCAATTTTAACCCGAAATATGTAGATGTGATAAGGCAGATCGGAGATTCTAAGTTAACAATTACACAAGGGTCACAAGGGAAACAAGGGTCACAGAGGGTAATAATGGTTATTTTTTGTTTTTCAGGATATTCTAAGTATTCTTCATGCTGAACACGAAGAGGAAGCTTTACTTTCTGATCTGGAGGATTACGAGGGATGTGACGATCCCGATGTTCAGATATGGATGGAACATCTTCGTAGAAATCTGAAGGGTATTTGTTGGGAGGATATCCGTAAGCAAGAACTGTTGACACAAAAAGCAGCTCTTGGTGATCAAAAAAAGGGAAAGAAAACGGGACTAAGAGGAAGGAGAGCGTGAGTGAAAAAATAATGCAGGTCCAAGATGATGTTGATGCTGATGCCGCAGTCCCTCTAACACTGGAGCAGCAATTAATAGATGAAATAAGGAAGTCAGAGAAAAGAATCATCAACGCTGTAAGAGACCTTCTAAGGGATACCAGAATTCATATGCCTAATCCAAAATATAAGGCTGCCGAGAAAGTTGCGAACACCGGAAACCAATTTTCCGACACTGTTAGTGTTTATGTTTTTGAATTCCTTCGACGTCCAAATCCAGTGTCAAGAAAAGAGCCAAGCGAAGAGCCGGTTGTTTCTGGAGATGACTCAGAAGAGAATTTGGCAAACATTGCTCCTGATGGAGTTCCACCAAGTAAGTAATATTTAGTGAAAAGGTATTTTCATCGAGAGTCGGCATGGGTCGCAAGAGTCGAATAGGTCGCAGGAACATATAAGTCGTAGGGTTGCATAAGTCACAAGGTCGCTAGAGTCGCATGGGTTTCATATGTCCATGGGTCACTGGGTCGCTAAAGTCGCATGGGTCGCATGTGTTACATAATCAATGTAACGAACGATGAGTCTAATGAATAAAGTAATTTTATGCAGATGCTCCAGTGGGTCATGTCGAAGAGGTGCACACTAAAGATACTTTAGTGGGTCATGTCGATGACGTCGTTGATGAGGTTCCTGCCAAGGATACTCTAGTAGTGGGTCCTGTCCAAGAGGTCGCCGCTATTGTCGAAGTACCACCAAGTAAGTACGGTCATTTGAGTCGCATTGGTCGCATTGGTCGTATGGGTCGCATGGCTCGTATAGGTCGTATGGTCGCATAGGTCGCATTGGTCGCCATATGTTTAATGAAGTAAATTTTATGCAGGTGCTAGACCTTTATCGAAGGAGTCTGCGTCGTATGTTGAACCTCCACCGGCGAAAAGAGCAAGAACAGTGTGAGGGAGAGGGCGAGGGAAAGATGTTGGTGGAATCCAAGAACCCGAAAAGAAGGTTGTTCAAGAACCTGAAAAAAGGATTGTTCAAGAACCTGAAGGGGAATGGGAGTTTGTGTGGAATCTCAAGGGATTAGTAAAGGGCTTGATAACCCGATTTCCTTCGTTCGTTGACGCTAGCGGTGAAAAGTTGACTAATCTATATATGTTCCTAAAGTTAGCTCGACATGAGTGGTGATGGAAATCTAAGCTAGATATTCCCCGGGGGCCAAAGTTTTGGGAGACTATATTAAATGCCAACGTATGGCTTGAAGATGATGTAAGTTTTTTTAAACCCTTAGTCTCACAGAGTTTTGTGTCATATGTATTCATGTGTGTTAATTTTTTTTGCAGCAATTGGATGAGGTGTTGATGATGATGTCTTCTCGCTCGACATTGAATCCCATCGCGAATCAGAATTATTACATTTGTCATGTTGCTTTCATGTAGACGCTCTCGCTGTGGATGTACGAGGATATCGAAACTTTGCCGAAAAGTCTTAGTGGTTTTTTGAATGCCAAGTATCCATACAGAAGTACGAAGATACCAATTAGTGATTACGAATGTTTTGCCTCGGTTCTAAACATTCCATCGGAGAAAAGTCGATGGGTAGGATGTCATTGGGTAGCCATCAAAGCGGATTTCAAAACCCGATGCATCACGGTATACGACTGCCAGAGCAGAATTAAAAAAACGCATATCGATCCGGTGATTGAGAAGATAAGAAAAGTTGTCCCCAAGATGCTCATTCTCGGAGGGTTTCCTTCTTTGGCTTCTGGAGAAGATGAATGGAAGTATGAGTATTATGAAGGCCTGTCACAGAACCAAAGTGGGAATGACTGTGGTGTTTTCTCTTCCAAATTTGTAGAAGCCTCGTTAATGAGAAAAATGAATATTTTCACTTAATTTGCGACGACAATGTTACTTCCATACGTGAGAAGATGACGACTGATATATTTAGTAATAGAAAATGTATCTATCAACCCCGAGACTAACTTGATATTTGGTACGTTGTTTTTTGTTGGAATGGAAGATGTAAACATTTGGTACATTGTTATTTTTTAAATATTTGGTACATTGTTATTTTTTAAATATTTGGTACATTATCGCAGGGGTCAATGGGTCGCAGAGGTACAAGGGTCGCAGAGGTACAAGGGTCGCACGGATCCAAGGGTCACAGAGCCTCATGCGACCCTTGCGACCCATGTGGACATTCCGACCATTGCGACCCTTGCGACCCATTTGTCCATTTCGAGCCTTTCGACTAGTCTTTTCAATGTTAGACTACTGGCTTTTCCAGGTGCTAGCTATGCTTTTTATTTTACAAATGCCACATTCAAGACCATTGCGACACGTCTCTATTACCCCTATATTAAAAGGTTCATCAAATTTTCTAAGTCTCAGCATAACACCCATTTGAGATGAGAATGAGTCGGGAGAATCCCATCTCTCTCCTCTCTTCGTCTAAGTCTCTAACCCTAAATTCTCTTAAAATTCCTTGTTACCTTTGTGACCGTTTTGACCTTCATCACGAAGGACACATGGTGGACGCATGGCATCATGTTGTCTATTTGTTACTTAAGGTCTTGGTAATCGTCGGACTCGGTCTCTATGCAGATACACAAAAGTACTTACAACATGGATGAAGGACTTTGTGTTGTATCTGCACTACATGAGGTCTTGGTAATCGGCAGACTCAGACATCAAGCTGTATCCACGTTACCTAAGGTCACGGTTGGAGGTCAACTTGGAGAAGGCGTTGAGTCGCACACAACTCTCTTTACGGGGGAAGGCTCCGATGTGTCTCTAAAGTCGGAAAATTTGACCTTTGTGACCTTTGAGACCTTATGTAACATTTTTTCCTTTTTCTTTTATTTTTTTCTTGTCCTTTTTTTCTTCAACTTTTTTCTTGCCTTTTTTGTAACCGTTGTGACCTTTGAGACCTTATGTAACCTTATGTAACTTTTTTTTGTAACTTTTGTGACCTTTGTAACCTTTGTGACCATATGTAATCAATATATAAACGTTGAAAATGTCTTATTTTGCATCTATTATTCGTAAGGTTATGACCATCTGACTCATACGACCCAATGTGACCCGTTATGTGACCCTCAATGGGATTAAATTAGAATCAAGTTTAAACGGGAATCCATCCGACGCATGCGACCACATATGACCATGTACGACTCATGCGACCTATACGAATCATGTGACTTGTCGTTTTGCTGTCAGACTCCTATCATCCGATCCATGTGACCCTTCCGACCCATGTGACTTGTCGTTTTGCTGTCAGATTCCTTAGATTCATTAGTAAATGACCTCAAACCAATTCATCATATATAATTTGGTTATTTATTAGACCTTTATTCATTTATACTGATGTAACTGGTGATGTCGCAGACACTTTCGATAAATTTTGCGAGGGAGATCGGTCTTTGTCGTAGACGATGTCATGTAATGATGTACCACGATTGCGGAATCGATCACGGAACGTTCGATTTTTTGCTAGCAGCTTTAAGGCCCGTAAGTCGTGGTGGCGCTTGCATCAGAGGGGGAGGGGGGGGGTGGAGAAAGTTTTATCAAGAAAATGGACTGAGCGTGGGTTGTTCCCTCATAGTAAAAAAGTTCTCCATTGCAGGAGATCCTATGCCTCGATTTATCAGCAACATATTTTGATTTGAGTTGTAATTTGATTTCTTTGAACCTCCTTTTAACTTGAACTTCATTTGATCTTGTGGATTTACTATTATTCAATTGTTAGTATTATTGTTAGTATCGTTGTTTCTGTAGATTTACTATTATTCAATTTTTATTGTTATTATTAGTATCGTTGTTTTGTGGATTTACTATTATTGTAACAAGGGTAGCAGATGGACAAGGGTCAAAAGGGTACAAGGATCGCACGGGTCCAAGGGTCGCGAGGGACAAGGGTCGCACGGGTCCAAGGGTCGCGAGGGACAAGGGTCGCACGGGTCTAAGGGTCGCGAGGGACAAGGGTCACACGATACTAACAATAACCCTTGGACCCTTGGACCCCTGCGACCTTTTTACCCTCTTCGACCCTTGGACCCCTGCAACCTTATCCTAAACCCTGCGACCCTTTTACCCCTACAACCTTTGACCCCTTTGCGACCCTTTTACCCCTACGACCCTTGGATCCCTAAGACTCTATGATCCAGTGCAACAGTTTTTCTGCGACACCTGTTTAATTGCAAACTTCTTTGTTGACAACAAACTATTTCAACCTATTGACAGCGAATCTGATGCCGATTTCAAGCTACTCTCGCCGAATCTGTCGTGGTGTGGACAACAGTTATTTTCGCGCCACAGTAAAGAGATAAATCGAGGTGCTCTAAAGGAGAGAGAAAAATTGTCGACAAGGATAATATGAGATTATCAATATTTTAAGGGTAGATTTGAAGTTGAAACTTTTTTTTCAGAGAAGGGTATTTTTGAAGCACTTTAGTCCTACGAGGGTATTTCTGAATTTCCTCCAATTAATAATTTTTTTGTATATTTAATGACATTTTTTTAAAACCTCTTTCGTCAATTAATGTGTAGTATTTTAAAAATTAAAAAGAATTTAACATATTCTTATTAATTAATTTATAAATTTGATTTTAAACATAAATAAAATGGAATGGTACAATATTCGCAAAAATTTGAATACAAATTAAGAAGAATTTAATATATTTAACTAAATTAATTTAGAAATTCGATTTGAAACATAATCTATATATAAAAAATTGTAAAATATCTTAATACTCTTGCTGCCACCTCATCATTCTTTTAATTAATTGTAATATATTAAATTCTTTTTTATTTTTAAAATACTACACATTAGTTGAAGAAAAATGTTTTAAAAAATGTCATTAAAAATACAAAATAAATATTATTAACTTTTGTATAAAAAATAAAATAAAATATTAAAAGACTCAAAACACCCATCTATTACGAAATTCGAACACAATCTTTACATTCGTTCAAAAGTATTGTACAGAATAAGGCTCCGTGTAAGAGAACACACACTACACGAGATACCCCGAAAGTGATAGAACTTTCCAAATGATGACGATAGTTCGCCGAAACACACTAACGACTTTCTGTCAGTATTTTGTGATGACATTTTTGCCGAATTTGCCGAAAAAAATATGTGTTCGTAAATTGATCGATTTTATGGACGATTTTCAAATGGATTGGAATTACGAATGTCTATTTTCAGATGGATTGTGGATGGAGGTCACCGTCTAGAAATGACATTTTTCTTGTAGTGGTTGGTGTAGAAGCTAAAGGTATAGAGGTTGACGGTGATTGGCGTTGACAAGAGAAACATAGACGGTCGACCAGAGAAATGTTATCCGAACGATATGAAAGTCTCATGCCATTTATGTAATATTTCAATAGATATGGGTTTAAGTCGTAATTTTTAAAAGGTTAATAATTATAAATAAACAAAAACGAGTTTCGTTAGATTACAATTCTAAAAACCTAAAACCCTAGCCGTCAGAGAGAGAAAAACCCGAAGAATGAAAAACGGTTTTCGTTCTTCCAGAATTCCGCATCAAAGCAGATCCGATCTCGGCGTGGATACGCGTAGAGGGCTTGCATCATCAAGCCTCGCATCCGACCACTGCACGTTCAACGCTACAGGTACTATGAAATTGTTTCTGAATTTGTTTATCGTTGATAATCGAAAAACTTCTTGTTAAACATGACTAGATTTATAATGGGGTTGATAAAACACGTTTCCGCAATTGAAATCAACCCTACAGTTGTATCAGAGCGTCTGGATGCATGTTTAGGGTTAGTTTTTCGATTTTTTTGTGAAAAATTGGATCGAAAAATGCGAAACAAGCATGCGCGAACCGCGCACGGCCGCAACCCTAGCCGGCAACGTGTTTGACGGGGCGGTGAGGCGCAGGGGTAGTGCGACACAGCCCGGTCGGCGTGTCCAGGACCGGCGTGGCTCAGAGGAGGCGGCAAGGCGGCGTTCTTCGAGCGCCTATCGCGGTTGACTGCAGGCGTCGTGCGCGAGTAGAACAGGCGGGCGAATGGAGAAAGAGGCGGCGTTGCAAGCGCCGAGGGTCACGACGGTCCAGAGCGACGGTCGGCGAGCAGGCTGAGCGGCGAATTGCGGTGGATTTCGTGCACGAGAGAGGGAAAATCGCGGCGACCTGCAGTGATTCGTAGAAAGCCCGTGCGACGAATCGTTGTGAGCTCAGGCAGAGTGAAGGGTCTTCAGGCGAGGCGGAGGCGGTTTCGGCCGGGCACAAGACGACGCACGAATCGACGACGGATGGCGGCAGCCGAGCGAGAAAGGGCGAGCAGCGCGGTTAGGGTTTTCAGAAACCCAAATCGCCTTCGCCCCGACTATCTTTTCGTAGTCGCCCAACGCCGGAGAGTGACGGTAGGTCCGAGGCGCCCTTTGCCGGCGGTTTCTCCACCCCGGAGCGGACGACCGGAGAGGCGGCAGAGGCTGTCAGGAACCCTAGCCCGAGCGTGCCTGCGTTTGCGCCCCGACCGTGCGCGTTCTCTTGCTCGAGCGGGCGCGACCCGTGAGCTCGCGCGGGCGCGTACGTGAGTCCGATCGGGTGGGCCGAACCCGCGCATAAAAAAATATTGAAGATTAAAATTAAAAGAATTTTAATTTTAAATATCAAATAATTGAGTTGTTACAACGATAAAATTGTTTTATCGTTGAGTTTTTTCCTTCATCATAGACGTTATGAATAGATTCTCGTTTACATGGTACGGCCTGACTACCAGGAGGCATGTAGTTCAAGAATTCGATTCATACGTCTATGACATCAAATGTCTAGTGGAAGGAATCAATTAGTTTTTATAAACGCCTGGACTACCCGGGGGATATAAACTTAATTGATATCCAACCATGAGCTGAAGG
>CM071875.1:25619655-25636397 GCA_036759665.1 Gynandropsis gynandra
TTTTACCCAATGCAAAGGTTAATATGATTAACATGCATATTTCTTGTTTGAAGAGAAAGAAAGATAATTCAGTAAATCAGACCTTTCTTTGGCATTGTAGACTAGGTCATATAGGCGAGAAAAGGATAAACAAGCTGCATAAAGAAGGCCTTCTTGGTCAATATGATTATGAATCATATGCAACTTGTGAGTCATGTCTCACTGGAAAAATGACCAAATCTTCGTTTACTGGAATCGGAGATAGAGCTACTGAACTTCTAGGACTCATACATACAGATGTATGTGGACCTATGAAAGTTCAATCCAGAGGAGGATATTCTTATTTCATATGAAAGTTCAAGCCATTGGGTATCCCAAAGAAACTATGGGATATTATTTCTATCACCCTTCTGAACACAAAGTGTTCGTGGCCAAAAGTGCAACCTTTTTAGAAAGGGAATTCCTTGCCGAAGGAACTCATGGTGGAGAAATAATTCTTGATGAGATTCAAGAACCAAATGAACTAACACCAGCTCATGAGCATGTGATGCAAATGAACGGCCAATGTTGGACCTTTTGGAGTTGACATGGCCTCCATCTTCAATGGTTGAAGATAGAATGCATGTTCAAGAACCAATACTCGAATCGGTTCTGGAATTCTTTCAAGAAAATGATCAACAACAAAGTCCAACACAGGAAGAACTTTGAGTACAAGAAGTTCAGTGGAAGCATCGTCATTTTCCTTGTGTTATATGTAGATGACATACTACTTATAGGAAATGACAAAATAGCCTTGCAGGAGACTAAGGTTTGGTTATCCGATCAGTTCTCCATGAAAGATCTGGGAGAAGCAACATATATTCTGGGAATAAAGATCTATAGAGATAGATCAAGGAGGTTGCTTGGACTCTCACAGTCCCAGTACATTGATACCATCATAAAGAGGTATAACATGGAAAATTCCAAGAGAGGTTATCTACCGATAGGCACTGGAATTACTCTCTCCAAAGAGGATTGTCCTTAGACTCAAGATGAGAGAGAATGATAGGCACTGGAATTACTCTCTCCAAAGAGGATTGTCCTCAGACACAAGAAGAGAGAGAATGCATGAGTAGGATCCCATATGCTAGCGCAGTGGGAGCCATCATGTATTCCATGACATGTACGAGGCCTGATGTAGCCTTCGCGCTAAGTGTAGCAAGTCGGTATCAGGCAGATCCCGGTGAGGAACATTGGAAATTGGTGAAAACAATTCTCAAGTACTTGAGAAGGACTAGAGACCAATTCCTCGTTTATGGAGATTCTAACTTGGAGTTAGAAGGGTTCACGGATCCCAGCTTTATGTCCGATAAGGACGATAGCAGATCGACATCGGGGTATATCTTTTGTCTTAATGGGGGTGTAGTATGTTGGAAAAGTTCCAAACAAGCTACTGTAGCTGATTCGGTTACTGAAGCGGAATACATAACGGCTTGCGAAACTGCTAAGGAAGCGGTCTGGATGAGAAAGTTCATAACTGAACTTGGTGTGGTACCTTCATAAAGGAACCATTTTCTTTGTTATGTGATAATACCGGGGCAATAGCACAGGCGAAGGAACCAAGATCTCATAAAAGATCAAAGCATGTTCTGCAGAAGTACCATCTGATAAGAGAAATCGTTGAGCGTGGGAACGTTCAAATCCAGAAGGTAGAAGGAAAGGAAAATGCACCAGATCCACTCACAAAGGCGCTTGGTTCAAATGAGTTTGACAAGCACAAGTTGAAGATTGGATTGAAAGACATGACATGCTGGAATTAGTTCTAGGAATAGTACAACTGTTGTAACAATTTAAGAGCTATTTTATGTCTTGTATTTTGAACACTTATAAATAAATAAAATGGCATTATTTTTATCATTTTAATGATATTGTAAATATATATATGTATATATTTTCATAGCTAGTATGATAGTGTCCATGATTAAGTTTAGAAACTTGTCATCATGATAGAGATCATGATAAAGAGAGTCAAGTTTTGGTAAAACTTAATCTAAATCGTTCTTGATCATAGGATAACTAATTGGACATTAGTAATCCGGATAGATCAACATAGATGTGATGGTTTCTATTTGATAGAAATTAGTAGATCTCTTTTACTAAATCACATGTATGGATGATGCACATAGAGATGTGATCATTGAACATACCCAAAGGGAGAATTCCTAATGGTTACATTACCTTTGAACTGTTAATAGGAATTTCTCTGGAAGGATTGGAATATTATAATTTCCTTAGACCTGAGATCAACATGGTAACTGACAAGTTATCTGTCATTCTTTGATTCTGGACACCTTATGTCTTGGGATGTAAGTTGAAAGGATATTGGGAATGATTAGATGCTTGTGCAGTTAGTGATTGATCAAGATGGAATCCGTCAACTCTAGGTAAAGAGTTTGAGCTCTATGTTGTCAGCAACATAATGACTGAAAAGACCTTGGCCAGGGCATTTGAATGAGAGAAGAAAAGATTTTCTTGCGATCATTCACCAGTCAGTTATATTAGGCATGAAACATAGTTGATAATCTATTGGGACTTGACAGTTAGACCATGTCCTAGGATTATCCGGAGCTGTAAAGACGGAAGGAAATAATAATATTGTCCTTCTACCATGGTTCTACACCGTAAGGATGTTACTTCACACTATCTGGACGTTGAGAAGTGTTGCTAGACGCTAACCTCGATTAGTTAATTAGTAAGACTAATTGACTACCAGGTTAGTGATGAACCTACGAGGTCACACGCATACGAGTGTCTTAGTATCTGCTTATGATTGTTAGACAATCAATGTGGGATACAGTTATATTCATCCGCTAGCACCGAAGAATATAATTGTATTTGATTTTTCTTTTGGGTTAGTACATAAGATGTACGGGCAAGTATGTGTATGGAGATACATGTATTTCGACTATTTGAGACATTACGTAAAGGCAAGTAGGAGATTGAAAGTCTCATGCCATTTATGTAGTATTTCAATAGTTATGGGTTTAAGTCGTAATTATTAAAAGGTTAATAATTATAAATAAACGAAAACGAGTTTCGTTAGATTACAATTCTAAAAACCTAAAACCCTAGCCGTCAGAGAGAGAAAAACCCGAAGAACGAAAAACTGTTTTCGTTCTTCCCGAATTCCGCATCAAACCAGATCCGATCTCGGCGTGGATACGCGTAGAGGGCTTGCATCATCAAGCCTCGCATCCGACGACTGCACGTTCAACGCTACAAGTACTATGAAATTGTTTCTGAATTTGTTTATCGTTGATAATCGAAAAACTTCTCGTTTAACATGACTAGATCTATAATCGGGTTGATAAAACACGTTTCCACAATTGAAATCAACCCTACAAGATAAATGACAGAAGATGCGACCAGATTAATGTCGTGGAAGAGCAATAATGGATGAGAAAGAGCACCATCATTGGATGGGAGAAGACTGTGTCACAAATCTGTTATTGACGGTGACATAGCCAGAGAAAGGAGAAAGAGAACGAAACACATGGGCGACGCAAGACGAAAATATGTGATCAATGATGTAATAATGATTTTGAGGATGATGCGGTGGTAGATCGTGGTTAGACCACGGATGAGTGTGTGTCGATGGCATAGAGAAGGAATGACAATTGTGAATAGTGGTTTGGCATTTGAAAAAACAAAAGGATAAAATTATGATTTTTCAAACAAACTATTTGATAACGTGTATAATTAGAGAATTAAGTGAATGCTATTAACGTTATAATATATATAAATAAAAAAGTTAAAGTTTAGGTTCAACCTAATATTACACATAAATTAAAATAATATCGTTCACTCTTATACATTTATATTATTTACTAAAATTTATGTTAAATCTAATTTTAGAATAATATATTATAAAATAGTGTATTTAGATAAGTTAGATCATCTTATATAAATTTGTGTATATTTAAGATTATATACTAAACAAAAGTATATAATGAGAGGTGCTGAAATAATTTAATATCAGTTTGAAGAGAATAATTAAATATCTATATGTTTTTTTAATATAAAATAAGAGTTGCCAAGTGGTTAGGGACATCAACCGAAAAATTAGGATAGACAAGGTTGTTAAACTAAATATGCGATTATGGTTGGTGAACAACTCATAGTGGGTTTAATATTTTTGGTTATAAAGTAATCCCTAATTAAATACATATAAAATAGTTAAATCCTGTTAACACGTAAAAATTAGACGATAACTTTTTTTATTTAATATTTTTACAATAAAAAATACCAAACATATTCTATTAAGTGTTTGATATAAGAAAAATGCTTATAAAAAATGTGTTGATTCATCGTCATTGTGATTTTTATTCCCTATTCCAAAAACTAATTTATTTTTTTATATATTATATTCAAATACATGAATTTAAGATGTGTGTTATTTTCAGAAGTTCGTTATCTTTGTTGGAACAAAACATATAGAGGACATCCCGTTTAAAAAAAAATAATAATGGTAAGATAAATATTTTAAAATTATATTGATATTTATTTTAGTCTTTAAAATGATATTTGTATATGTCTTTTAATCATTTTAATATATGTAATTTATCTTCAAAGTTCTGATATTTAAAAAAAATCCCATATAAACACAGTCAAATTCTTAAAAATTAAATTCCATGTTTTCTCGAATTTCATTTTATATTTTTGAAAAAAAAAATCATTAATCTTGCGAATGAATGTTAATATCTTCTAGATTCTAAGATTCGAACCTAATCCGTTAAATTTCATATGTTGGTTCGTGTGAATATTTTAAACCTAAAACCATTTAGCTATTTAATTTAGAAATGGGTAAAACGCAAAACAAAAAAAAAGATATAGTGATTACTTAAAAAATTCATCATAATCATAATGGTTCATATAATAAATAAAAAATATGACCTCTGAGGTGAAAAGAAGAAGAAAAAAAGGTTACATGACCTAACACATGTGTCGCAATCATATTATATTATTACCATAGAGTGTGTTACGGGTCAGAGTCCATGAACTCTTTATTGCTGCAATTAAGGATAGGGTTGATCTCAATCAAAATTCAATATCAATTTTATAATAAAAAAAGAAAGTGATTGTTTTTATCATTCAAAACATAACAAATCTAATAACAATATGATATCAAGATCATGATATACCAAAAAAATGATATATAATCCTTATAACTACAAATACAAGTATAAACATGTTATAAACATGTATTGGTTTATCATCAAGTTTTATAAATGAATAGATATAATAA
The DNA here is from genome assembly GCA_036759665.1 of Gynandropsis gynandra. NCBI lineage: Eukaryota > Viridiplantae > Streptophyta > Magnoliopsida > Brassicales > Cleomaceae > Gynandropsis > Gynandropsis gynandra. Next base: position 25,624,919 of record CM071875.1, read on the forward strand.
AGGGAAAACAGTCTATTCTCTCTCAACTTTACCACTTTAATCATATTCCCTATTGAATTTTCCCGTTCATCTTATTCCCCCTAAACTATCACTATTCATCCTATTTCCCCTCCGAACTATATGAATTTCAGCCTATTCCCCCCTCCCGAACTATATAAATTCTAGCCTATTCCCCCCAAACTATATAAAATATAGTCTATTTTCCCCCGAACTATATAACCTATAGCCTATTTTCCCCCGAACTATATAAACTCTAGCATATTCCCCCGAACTATATGATTTCTCTAAAAGTAACATATTTTCTTTAGTTTTAATTTAATTTATTATTAAATTTTTTATATTACAAAATATTAAAATAAAAAATACTTTAAATTCTAACAATTACAACAAATCTATATGATTTCTCTAATAGTAACATAATTTTAGCATAACCATATTTCACCTATTTTTATTTGATTTCACCGAATTTCAACCCGGTTTAACCGAATTTTCACTCTATTCACTCAAATTTAACACGATTTCTCCAATTTTGACCTAATTTCACCCAAATTTTACTCGATTTCACCGAATTTCAACCCAATTTTGTAATATTTAATAATAAATTAAATTAAAATTAAAGAAAATATGTTATTTTTAGAGAAATCTTATAGTTCGGGGGAATAGGCTAGAGTTTATATAGTTCGGGAGGAAATAGTTATTATAGTTCGGGGGAATAGGCTAGAGTTTATATAGTTCGGGGGGAAATAGACTATAGGTTATATAGTTCGGAGGGAAATAAACTATAGTTTATATAGTTTGGGGAGAAATAGGCTAGAATTTATATAGTTCGGGGGAAAATAAACTGGAATTCATATAGTTCGGGGGGATATAGGCTGAAATTCATATAATTCGGGGGGAGGGGGAGAAGGTGGGGGAATAGGCTGGAAATCATATAGTTTGGAAGGAATAGGCTGTTTTAAGAATATTTAACAGAAAATTAACAGAGAGAGAATATGATAAATTTTTAAAGTTAAAAGAAATAAGATGAATAGTGATAGTTTAAAGAGGAATAAGATGAATTGAAAAATTTAGAGAAAAATAGAATTAAAGTGGTAAAGTTGACGGAATATGCCGTTTTCCCAGTAATAAAACATATTGATCCAACCCCGTCTATATATTTACAGGGTGAGGCTGGCCGGTTGAAACTATGAATTCTAATGGGCCGGTCCATGAGTTTTGTAAAAACAAATTTATAAAATAATTAGACTTTTATTAGAAATAACTAATGCACTTCGCGCACATATATTATATTTAAAAATTTTATTATATTGTTTAAAATTTTGAAATATTTATATGATATTTATTATTATTTTTTATGTATTAATTAATTTCGTATATATATTGTTAAATTAATTGTATTTTTTCATAATTTTCAATTAATTTTAATATTTCATAATTTTAATTAATTTTTTCTTTATATATTATTTGAATTTTTTATATCTATATTAGTTATTCTTTAATAAGTAAAATAAATTGTTTTTCAGTTTTAGTATATTTTGTAAATATTCGTTGAATTTTAATAATAATTATTATTATAATAACCTAAATCCCTAATCTTTCTCCTATACCCTATTCTCTTCTTTACCCTTTATCATCCACGGACCGCGACACTTTTTTGCTTCCTCTTCTATTTTTTTGTTTCACCTTCTTATTGGTTAGATGTGGGCAAAAAACCCGTACTACCCGTCTTGTCCCGAAATCCGTCCCGAACCCATAAAAATTATTCGTATCCGCGGGTGCAGGTTCGGGTTCGGGTAATTTAATTTCAATACCCGTGGGTTCGGGTTCGGGACAGGTAATTTTGTTTCACAAACGGGTATCCGCGAATACCCGCAAAAAATTACAAAAATGCCTCTGGTTTTAATATTTATTACCTAAATGCCCTTGTAACCCTAAAAACCTAACCTTCTCTTCCCCTAACCTAACACAGAAATCGTCCGTGTAGTCAGTCATACCACCTCTCTGAAATCGCCTCCCCCTGGAGACCGCCGCCGGTGTCCTCCTGCTCGGCCGACGTCCCCCGCTCGACGCTGCTCGCCCGACGCTGCTCGCCCGACGTACACCGCACGCTCCAGCCTCCTCTCTCTCCCCTCTCACCGTCGCCGCTCCAACCTCCTCTCTCTCCCCTCTCACCGCGCCGCTCTCCACTAGACCTCTGACACAATGTTACAGGTGGGTATGATTGCCATTAACGATGGAATTCTACTTTGCAATCACATCCATCGGATTCTCAAGAAGCACTTCCATGGAAAGCCTTACTATGTTGACCTAGTTGATTTGTTTAACGAGGTATTATTACTCTCTGCCTGACCTTCATCCCTTGCTTACTAAATGTTGAAACTTTATTAAGCATCTGTCTTCTATGTTGTAGGTGGAGTTTCAAACAGCTAGCGGCCAGATGATAGATCTAATCACCACCATCGAGGGAGAACAAAACTTGTCCAAGTATTCCTTGTCAATGTGAGTGAAGCGTCACATTGGTATCTGATCTGTTGTAACGGATGATGAATTGAAATGCTTTGAATCATCGCATCTTCTGACTGATAAAAGTGATCTATCTCCATTGATGTACAGCCACCGTCGTATTGTCCAGTACAAAACAGCATACTACTCGTTTTATCTTCCTGTGAGTCCCTCTCTCTCTCATCATGCTCCATAGTCATATTTGGTTCTTAGAGGCACTGCCATTCACACTCATGCTTGAGGATTGGTTCCTGGGGATCGTTTGAATATTTTGAAAAACTTTGGTTCTCATGCACTGCTTCTAATCAGGTTGCTTGTGGACTGCTTATGGCCGGAGAAGATCTGCAAAACCTTATTGATCTCAAGGTTTGACCCTGAGACCTTAACTCACACCATTTTTGGCTAAACCAAGGAAACTCATTTGGTGTTGGGCTTTGAACAGGGAGTATTTATGGAATACGAAAGCAAAAGCTACGAGAGGCTGACAAAGTCGATTGAGGCGCATCCTAGTAAACCAATCCAGGAGGTGCTCAAGTCCTTTTTGGCTAAGATCTACAAGAGACAGAAGTAGACACATCACCCCTCTTGCTCGGGTGATAGATCCATTTCGTAGTTCTTTGACACCACAATTAGTTGAAGCTCTTATATGTACTCAAGATTGGATTCGAAGAGATTATGGGCCACATACACTTGACTTGACTTTAGAAGACATTGAGAAATTCGAAGATGGTACCATTTTTTATATTTGTTCTTATTTATTATATATATTTGATGGTATGTTTTTTTTATGTTCTTTTGTTTTATTTGTAGATTTTCCAAATCCGACGACTAATGGTGGAGCTTCCGCATATATTGACAAAGGATATTCTTCGGAATGAGATTTATATAAACTTTGTGAAAAACTTTTTTTGTTGTGATAGTTTGTAATTTTTGAAGTTTCAAGACTTAGAATTGTATTGTTATGCTTTGTAATTTTTTAAATATTATAAGACTTGATTTATGTTGTTATTGAGTTTTAATTTTTTTTAATACGGGACGGGTACCCGCGGGTTATATAAGTTTTGGCGGGTTTTTGCGGGTACCCGAACAGTGGGTATCCGCACCCTGCGGGTACGAGTACGGGTAGTAAAACTAACTACCCGTACTGAACGGTTTTGGGTGCGGATAACGAGAATCTCGCAGGTACCTGCGGGTGCCCACCCCTAATTGGTATCTCCTCTCCTTTTATTTTTCTTCTTCCGCATTTGTCTTAACCCCCTATTTCATTTGTTCTTCCTCGTATTTCACTACCTTTTTCCTAAATTGTGTCTCATCTCATTCTTCTCGAAGCTCATCCTTTCTCCGATCCTATTGCCGCTTATTTTTACCGTGTTTCTTTCTCTCTCCAAGATGTTGTCTTTTGCTCTCACCCTTACCAACTTGAAATCGGCCGGTTGTAAGGATCAAAAAGAGAAATTGTAGAGATGATATCCATGATTGTATTGAGAAGAATGGGTAACATATGAGAGAGGATGATTTTATTAGAGTAAGGATGAGAGAAAGTCGTGAAAGAGGTGAGATTTTTATTAGATAGAAAGAGAATAGATTTTGGAAGACAAAAAGAAAAAGAAAATCGAGGATTTTGAATGAATATAAAAAACATGAAATATTTTTTTTTAAATTAATGATCAATAAATTATTAGATAAAGATATCTCAAAATCCGAAGATCAGAGTGATACCACGATATTTAAAATATTATTCATGTAATGTTATTATTGATATAATATTCTCTTTTATATTATATATAAGATGAAATTTAGTTAGAGATTATAGAGCTGGTCATTTCAATTCTTTTTTATAAAATCGATAAATAAATAATTAATGGGTATGAAATTAAAAAAACTCAATACAATTTTTTTATTAACCAAATAATAACAGAAAATAAAATAATATTTTCAAAATATTTATATAATAAAATAATTTATGAAGTTAAAAAAAGTAATTTAATCGAGTAGGATTTGAATTTTACTTTATTTTTTATAATCAATTTAAATTCGATTATTATTAAATACTATTTATTAAAATTGGAATGACATATATTCAGTAGAATTGAATCAAAATCCAAAATAGATAGTTATATAGAAGTTTATAAAAGTTAAATATAAGAAATGTAAAATTAATTTTATATTTTAACTATATAAGTTATAAAAGTAAAATATATAATTAAGTTAATGGAAGAAAGGTATACAAATTTTGACATCTACAATATTAGTTGGTTTTTGTAGGATGATAATTTACATTTACAAACTGTTTGGATCTAAAATATTTGGTCCAATGGATGCCAATTCGAGCTAGGATTTATGTGTTGATCTATTGCATTTAAGCTTCGTTGATGAAATTCAATGACCTGATTTAATATAATGATTCGATTATTTATATATATAATATATATATATATATATATATATATTGAACCTGCATTACGCGCAGAAGAATTTCTAATACTTCTATCATTTATAAAATGGAAATCTAACTATTTACAAAAATAAATGATATATATTATATTTGATGAACTATTATAAATTATGAAATATTTCTTTAAAAACAATGTTTATTGTTTTTTGTTTGGTTTGTTGGTTTCATCAATAATCAATATTTTTAATCCGTTTCTATTTTTCACTCTTGATACAACGACATATAATTGACCATGAGTAAACATGCGACGAGGTAAATATATACCAACTTTGTTTAGGCTTTGTCGAGGACTTTTGTTGATTGTTGATAACACGTAATCTGTAGTAGTTTTTATATCATTCTTAGATCTAGTTTTTAGTAGATTTATTAGATTTCATTCATTTATCGAGTCTATTCGAGGATTTCATCTACATTTCGTGTTTTGTGTAGGAAACGAAGACATAACGAGAAACACGAGAGATATTGGCAATTTAACCCCAAAATGACAAGGTTCAGCTTGTGCAAGACCGTGGATTGAAGAGAACGTGCAAACACCGAGCGAAAGGAGCGGAAACTACATTTTAGGTCGTGCACGCTCGGGCATCAGAAGTGTGCCCGCTCGGGTAATTGATGCCATGACACCCCCGTAGCTTTACACGACTCGGGTGCTCAAGGAACATGGTCGGGCATGTGTGCCCGATCGGGTGGCTAAGGAGTGCCCGCTCGGGTTAATGGTCATCAATATGCGCCGTAGGTTTGCACGACTCGGGCTGAAGAAGAACACGCTCGGGCATGAGTGCCCGCTCGGGTGAAAATGGGTGTACACGGTCGGGCACAAGGCCTGCACGAGTGGGTAGATACTGTGCCCGCTCGGGCCCTTGATTTTCTCAATTAATTCCCAAGATTTATAACAACCAAATCAAGGGAAATCAGATCTATTTAAAGGGGAATCGAACCAAATTGAGAAGGGGGGGACTCAAGGACAATTCAATGCCATAGAAGACACACTTGGAAGGATCGAGAAGGACGGATCTACGGATCCGAAGCATGGAGGATCTATTGAAGACATCGGTTGATGAATAGGGAGCATTCTCTTTCTCTTTCTATGTTGAATTTAGATTTCTTTAGTGTTTCGTTTCCTGAGTTCATGTCTAAGTAGATCTATTGCCATAGGTTAGAGAGAATTATGTAGTGAAGTCTTGTGCTTAATGAATGGTGGATCTTAATGCTTTCATACTTGTACGCCACTTGTTATGAATGAATTCGGTATTTTATCATGTTTTCAGATTTCATGGTTGATCTTAATGCTTTCATTACTTGTACGCCACTCGAATGAATGGTGTTAGAAGTCTAATAAACCAACGCTAGGGCATTAGACTTCGGAACTTAGCCATGATTTAGGGTTTATCCGGTTTAGAATCTACGCCAGGTCAATCGGTTAAATCTAGGGATTGGGATAGCGGTCGTAATGCGTCTATCCATGTAAGATGCGCAATGGATACATTGGTATATGCATGCTAGATAGTGGACAAGTCTACGCCAGTCAGTTCCTATAGGAGAGCTTGAATTCCCTGAACTCATGATAGTATCTAAGACCAATTATCTCGTTAGAACTTCGTTACATCGTTGTGCAACTCTTGATACCTATGGTGATTTGTCGCTGAGTCATTCCCATCTTTAGTTTAGTTAGTTTGCATTTGCATCCCTTCTACTATTGATTTCACACGTCTTATTCATTAGTGTAATAGCTTATAAGTCGCATCAATTCCTTATGTTCGACCCTAGTTGCTACACGATCCGTATCCTTGCGGAAGCGTTAGTCTAGGTAATTTATTACTTGATATAACACACATCAATTGTCATAACCAAGCATGGTTTTATCAGAAATTGTTTACGTTTAAACCGAATAGGTTGTGAAGTATTTGTCGGTATTAAGGATAATCTTGGAATAAATATTTTTTCTCTTACATTGTCACTGGTAATTATTTTATTCTCAATAATATTTTTTCCTACTTGAGATTTGTAGACGTGTTCTATTACATAAACCAAGTGTTTGATCAATATTTCGTATTAACATAACATGGATTCCGAGTTTCAGTTGTAAGTTATGATTTGGAATTCCAGGACATTTAATTGTGTTAAGAACTTCTGTATCATATAATTCATTATTGTTGTCAAAATCGTTTGAAGGGCATAGCTTATCAGAACTTAAATACTATATATAATTGTCAGGCATTATATTTAACAATGTATTGTTAATTTCATCGACGGTTTCGTTCGTTGGACATAATATTTCTCATTCTTGGAAAATGATATATTTTGGTAACATTCTGTTATGCCATTGTATACATGGTGTATGAGACCCTATATGGGGTTAATATTTTGCATAATTAATAAATCAGAAGGGATATCTATATAACATTCACTATCATTAGGTTCTGATAATAATCCATCGCCTAATTTCAAAACCCAATCCAAAAACGCTTATGCGGTTTTGATATCACCATTCGCATTTATGCACAATCGCATATTTTTGTTAGTTTGAGAATTCGACAATATTTCTATATATATATAAGAGGATTTTAGCAATAATTGGTAAAATATGCCGAAAATCATCACCAAATACTACAGTTTTTCCTATGAAAGATTTTTTTACGTAAAATTATTATTAGTAGATCCCCTTATGTCTTTTAAAGATTTGTCAAGAGCTTCGAAACAATGTTTATGTATCATTGGAGCTTCGTCCCAAATAATAAGTTTCGTTTTTTAATTAATTCAGCTAAGTCACTATCTACTTTAATTGAACAAATAGAGTCTTCATTAACATCTATTAGTATTGCAAATCTAGAGTGCGTACTACGTCCATCCTGTAATAACAATGATGCAATTCCACTTGATGCTACATTAAGCACAATATCTCCTTTTGATCGTACACATGTGGATAATGTTTTCCATATAAACGTTTTTCCAGTCCCACCGTACCCATATACAAAAAAAAGTTTGACCGATAGGCTGATAAATAGATTCCATAATAGTGAGGAAGATGTTACGTTGTTCATCAGTTAATTGCGCTTCCAATTGTACATATTCTTGTTTTATCCTATGTAAGTCATACATTATTTATTCATAAAGTAACTTGTTTAAGAGTTGATTATTTTCAATAGTTTTAGGAAATGGTATTGGAGGGAGGGAAATGTTTTATTGATCTACCATGTTTCTGTAATAGATGTTCGGTTTCTATAAGAGTAAGCTCTTCAAGTTACTGTTGTGAGGCCCATTAACAAAAATATAAAGTCGGTGAATTCTAATCTAGATTGGAGAAGAAGAAGAAAAAAAGGGAGAAAGAAGAAATTGGAGAAGAATCTTCAATTTTTCATCACGTTCTTCGTGGGTGCATTCTAATCAAGATTATCGTAAATCTCTAAATAATTTATTGTGATTATTCCCTTAATTCGAAGATTTATATTATGGTGATTTATTAATTGAATGGATCTATAATAGGGAAAAATTGATTGGTGTTGTTGTTAGCGATAATATCAAGAATCGTCAAGTCGTCGGGGAAGCTAAGGTGATGATTTTGTCCATCCTAATTTCGGATTTTTGGTTGATTTATGGAAGAGATTATGGTTTAAAACGAGGCATGATCACAATAGGATTTATAGGGTCATAATGGGAAAAATGAGACGTTACAAGTGAATTGGATTAAACCCTATATTTATCGTATGAGAATTGATGACAAGTATATGAGTTGTATAAGTGACTAAAGATGATCTAGAAAATTGACGTGCGACCAAGTGTTGGGGTTGAAGAACGTCAATATTTTGGTTCGATGTTAAAGGCGAGTGAATATCTTGTTAGTGTGCTCGATCGAGTGATTTTACACTCGAACCTTCACAAGAAGGCGTGTGCAAGCGCGTCGGTGAGAGTTGTCATGTGCGGAGTATCGGGTCGATGACGTTAGTATTATGACACTTGGATCTGGGCTGGTGTCATACTATGCTGGGGTGTTGGTAACCTTGCGAGCGATGGAGCATCGAGTTAGTCAGGTCAGTGGATCTGTCGGTGTCGTACCGTGTTGGGGTTGTGGTAACTTTTCGAGCGATGGAGCGTCGAGTTAGTCAGATCAATGGATCTGCTGGCATCGTACCGTGTTGGGGTTGTGGTAACCTTTCGAGCGACGGAGCGTCGAGTTAGTCAGATCAGTGGATCTGCCAACGTCGTACCATGTTGGGGTTGTGGTAACCTTTCGAGCGACGGAGCGTTGTATTGTACTGATGGCTGGGGTACGTTGTGACCTTACGAGATCTTCAGTGTACTGGGGTCCTTTGGACTTTGCGAGCGTATGCCCGAGCTAGAGTCGTGTGGACTCTGTGTGTTATGATCCAGTGTGGTACTAGCCTTAGACTTGGGATACTGAATGGGGTTGGGTAGAGTTGTCTATATTTCTTTAATTTAGACTTTGGATAGATCGTTATTTAATGATATTTAGTTCGAGCGAGGGAATACGTGGCAAAGACTACGTACACGTATTGATCTCACTGGATGTGTATTTCGTACTCACCTTATTTGTGGGTTGTCGTGGATGGATATGGTATGCAAGGAAAAAGAGCAATGAGGTTCCTCAGCAACATAAAAGCTCACAACGGACTGATGGAAGAGGCGTGCACGAGGTCTTGATGAGTTTTATTTTGCATTTCTTATTTATTTTATTCATTTATCGTGACTACGATATTTACGTATTTGTTTTGCTATTTGGTCTAGACCATTCTTATTTTGGAATAAATCATATTTTTTTATAAATGCGTTTGAGCGACGACACGTATAGCCACCTCTTGGAGGCGATGGTGGACACTCCTAGTCCTGAGGTAGTTCCGGGATGGGGGTGTTACAAATTGGTATCAGAGCCTGGTTGTCATTTTCGTACTTATCATTTTCACTGGATTTCAACGTGTTTTGCGAAATGGTTTTATAAAACCACGAGACCGTTGCACACTTTTCTTGAAATGTCTAGTGGGGTTTAGAGCTATGGAAACTAATAATAGTTAATTGTGTGTAGTAGACATTATCGAGGAGGATGATTACTAGAGCTCTTGGTCGCGGAATGAGTGGAGGCTCTCGTTCCACTAGCCGTACGCAGTCTCAATGTTGAGAGAGCTATTAGCAGAAAGCAAACAACATAACCAAGAGGACATTTTGGCGATACCACAAGTACTGGTGCAGGCACCGACACCACCACCAGTACAACCACCTGCTCCACCACAAGTACCATTGCCACCACCGCCACCAATGCCTTTTCCAGTGTTTAATCAAAAGCATGTGGAGACGTCAAAGTATTTCTATGTCATGGATCACATGGCTAAATGGGGTACAAAGTAATTTCGTGGCGGTGCGATACCTCCCATGAAGGCAGAGGAGTGGATGTTTCGATTAGAGCGGAACTTTCGATCATCTAGATGTACATTAGAGTTTAAGATGGATATTGCGCTCCACTATTTAGAAGGAGAAGTGGTGTCTGAGCTAGTTCAGAATGCTTAGTTGGTAGAGAAGGGACTCATTGAGGAGGGCATATTGAAGTCTTCGGATGCCAAGGGGAAACAGATTGTCCAACAGATTCGGGGGAGATCAGATTAGAGGGAAGCAGTTTCGACACGTCCTATCGTATCAACATCGAGGTACCCATGTCATCTTTGTGGACGTGAGCATGTTGGGGCATGCCAAAGATTTGATAGGCGAGTAGGATGCTTCCGATGTGGAAGTTTAGAGCACCAGTTTCGTGATTGCCCCCAACAAGTGGGAGGAACTATGAGGCGAGGACAATTCGACGAATATTTCCGCTGTGGTAGTATGGATCATTTTCAAAAGGATTGTCCGAGGCCACCACCACCACCACTAGCGGGTCTAACGCCACAGGTTAGAACTAGGAAGTTTGAAGAGCATGCATCGAAACGTAGGGCTGTACAACCACGGGTATATGCCATGGCAGGTTATGAGAATGAACGTGATGGCCTAGAAGGAGACGCTCAACCTATCGCTGGTATGTCATATTTTTATATTATGTGTGTATGCCTTACATATAATAATTGTCTATGTCAAGGTGAGTTCCGTGAGAGAATTAAGAAGTGGATTCTTTAAAATATTCGTATTATATAGGATCGGTAATCGTGGGAGGTCTATCTACTCATGTGTTATTTGACACCGGTGCGACACATAGGTTTGTGAGTCCATCGATGGCTAATAAATTAGTTATTCAACCTCAGGATTTAACGAGTATTGTCCGAGTGCATACTCCTGGAGGTCAGATTTCAAAATCCCAAGGGGTTATCAAGGAGGTACCCATGGTGATAGAAGGAGAAGAACTAGCTGTAGATGTTATCATCATTCCGATGGAATGATATGATGTGATCCTTGGAATGGATTGGTTGTCAAGACATCGAGCTGTGATGGATTGTCGTCGCGGTCAAGTACGTTGTCAGAAAAGCAACAAGGAGCTTAAGTATCAAGGAATTCGATCGGGTCAAGGGATTCACATCATCTCAGTGTTGC
>CM071875.1:25637935-25649873 GCA_036759665.1 Gynandropsis gynandra
GAAAAACTTCTTAATCATGAAGCCAAATTGGCTACTGCTGAATCGCATCCTCTTTTGGCCGTTGCTCCCATCACGGCCAACCCCACAGCCACGCGCTCATCCAATTGGTCTCGCCCGGATTCTCGCTCGTTCGGCTCTTCCAATTCGTCTCGTCCGGATTCTCGCTCGTCCGGCTCATCCAACCCGGATTCTCGCTCGTCCGGCCCTTCCAATTGGTCTCGTCCGGATTCTCGCTCGGCTGGCTCATCAACTGGTCTCGACGTCCTCGTCAACGTTCACCAACACGTCGTGGCTATCAAGGCAAATGTCATGCATGTGGTGTTCAAGGCCACAGCGTTCAACGGTGCCCACGCTTTCGTCTTGTCTCCTCCCCCGGTATTCTAGAGAACCCCCCGCAACAATGGCAGTGTTCCTCCTCACATTGGGAGCCATGACCGCAAGCTCACCATGCTGCTGTCTCACCCTATGATGCCAACTCGTGGATATTGGATAGTGGAACATCTCATCACATCACATCGGATCTATCCAATCTTGCCATCCACTACCCGTACCGCGGCAATGATGATGTTGTTGTCGGTGATGGAAACGGCTTATCAATCACACATATGGGATCTATTTCTATACCTCTTGACACTAGACCGTTAGCATTACGGAATGTTTTATGTGAGCCTAAGATATGCAAGAACCTGATTTCGGTTAATCAACTTTGCAAGACTAATGATGTATCCATTGAATTTACTCCTTATGACTTTCAGGTGAAGGATCTCAGTCACTTTACACGTTATTCTTGGTTGTATCCACTCAAAACCAAATCCCAAGTTCGTGACACATTCATTCAATTCAAAACACTTGTTGAAAACAAATTTGACAAACGCATTGCAACACTCTATTCGGATAACGGAGGTGAATTCATTGCCTTACGTTCTTTTCTATCCTCTCATGGCATTTCTCATTTCACATCTCCACCGCATACTCCCGAACACAATGGTATATCGGAAAGACGACATAGGCATGTTGTAGAAACCGGTCTATCCCTTCTCACGCATTCCTCCATCCGTTAACCTATTGGTCGTATGCATTTTGTACGGCGGCTTATCTCATCAACCGTCTTCCGACCCCGACCCTTGGTATGTCTTCCCCTTACGAGTGTCTCTTCTAACAACCACCAAACTACACTAAACTTCGTGTTTTTGGATGTCTATGTTACCCTTGGTTATGTCCCTAGACAGCGAACAAATTAGAACCCAAGTCCGATCCATGTGTCTTCCTTGGGTACTCATCCACTCAAAGTGCATACGTTTATCTTGATCCGCTTAGGTCGCGCATTTTTATATCCCGTCATGTCCACTTCATTGAGTCTACCTATCCCTTTACCGAGCCTACTAAATTTTTCCCACAAACCACCAAGTCACCCACGGTAGCCACCTCTTCAAATAGTGTCAACCCTACACCATCCTTCTCGCCACCACTCATTGCTCCGTTACCGGTTCAGCCCCTAAGCTCGGATTCTTCACCGCCGCAATCTTCGGATATTGGTTCTCCACCTTCGGATCCTCCTCATGTTGAGCCCTCAACGTTGTCACAGTCTTCCGACCTTATTATATTGGACGTGCCACCAACGTCGTCACAGTCTTCTGACCTTGTTATCTTGGACGTGCCACCGCAACGTCCTCGCACAAATTCGCACTCGATGGTTACTCGCTCAAAGAGTAACCGATCTGCTCTTGTAGCTCATGTGGAAAGTGAACCGGCTAATATCACTCAAGCCTTGAAAGATCCTAGATGGCGTGATGCAATGGATGCTGAGTTACAAGCCTTACATCGCAACCAAACGTGGCAGCTTGCTCCCGCAGCACAAGCAAAGAATATTGTTGGTTGTAGATGGGTGTTTCGAATCAAACGCAAGCAAGACGGATCCGTGGAACGATTCAAAGCTCGACTTGTTGCAAAGGGGTTTCACCAAAGACCGGGCATCGATTATCATGAGACATTCAGCCCGGTTGTCAAACCAACAACCATCCGTGTTATCTTGAGCATTGCGGTCTCCCGTGGATGGTCTCTCCGACAACTTGATGTCAATAACGCCTTTCTTCAAGGCAGTCTCATGGAGGAGGTATACATGTCTCAACCCCCGGGTTTTATTGATCCTACTCATCCTACTCATGTGTGCAGACTTCAGCGAGCAATCTATGGTCTCAAGCAAGCTCCTCGAGCTTGGTATTCGGAACTTCGCACATTTCTTCTTGCTCGCGGCTTTAGCAACTCTTTGGCGGACACCTCCTTGTTCATTCTCAACACAACCGCGCTACAATTGTATATGCTGGTTTATGTTGATGATATTGTTGTAACCTTTTGAGCGACGGAGCTCTGTATTGTACTGATGGATGGGGTACATTATGACCTTGGGAGATTTCAGCGTGCTGGGGTCCTTTGGACTTTGCGAGCGTATGCCCGAGCTAGATTCGTGTGGACTCTGTGTGTTATGATCCAGTGTGGTACTAGCCTTAGACTTGGGATATTCAGTCGGGTTGGGTAGAGTTGTCTATATGTCTTTAGTTTAGACTTTAGATAGATCGTTATTTAATGATATTTAGTTCGAGCGGGAGAAGACGTGGCACATAGTTTGTACACGTATTGATCTCACTGAGTGCGTATTTCGTACTCACCCTATTTGTGGGCTATCGTGGATGGACAGGGTATGACAAGGAAAAAGAGCAATGAGGTTGAGCAGTAAAATGAAAGCTCACAGCGGACTAATGGAAGAGGCGTGCATGAGGTCTCGATGAGTTTTATTTTGCATTTCATATTTATTTTATTCATTTTTTGTGACTACAATATTTACATATTTGTTTTGCTATTTGGTGCGGGCCATTCTTATTTTGGAATAAATCACATATTTTGTTTTATAAATCCGTTTGAGTAACGACACGTGTAGCCACCTCTTGGAGGTGATGGTGGACACTCCTAGTCCCGAGGTAGTTCCGGGATGGGGGTGTTACAACTGTGAACTCATACTAAGTTCTGAAAATAAACAATGTTAGCATTGAATGAGTTAAATAAATAATATGTAAATATATGGAAAGAATTTACCTGGAAACTGTAAGTTTTTTCTTTGGTTATACAAAATATCGTCTGCAAGATATGGCCAGATCGTACACCAGACGTTTTATGGGTTTGACATGCATTCACACGTTAATAATATCATAATTAATACTCGTAGATATGAAGGAGATGCCCAGTTCTTTGTCTCATTTATTGCATCTATATACTCATTGTCATCATCCAATAAACCCATTGCTCGACATGTGTCTTTAAATATTGCATATGTTACGCCACCAACGGTACATGACTTGAACGGCCAAAAGCATCCTTAAATAGTAGAAATTACCAGCAGTTGGGGGCACATGACTTGAACGGCCAAAAGCAAAATTTCTTTGTCTTGGAGTCCATTTTTTTCTTTTATTCCAAACAAATCAGGTAGGGAAATTGGTGTATGTCAAATTTCTAGCTTCATTGTATAAAGCATTGCATTTAAACTATTGTTTAAACATACTACAATGCGTGGTTTGTTTTGACATAATATCGGTTAATATATCGTCCTCTAAAAATATAATATTTTGTTCTTTCGGTAATGGAATTCTAATCGTTCAATAGGGATACTTCGAAAATGAATATCGAATTTATATATTCTCCAGCATGATTCACACCCCGAAACATATCGACAATCAAAATAAATTTTTATTTCGTCAAAATTGTTTAAAGTTTGAGATGTGTCTGACGGTGTGATGTTTATCGTTATCCTATCAGAACCTTTATTTATGTACTTGAATAAATATTGTATAGCTTTCGTTTGGTTACACGATTCAATATTTATATGAGCTATGTATTTTAATAGTAAGTATGTGTTGTATAGGACGGTATAACGATTATCTAGTTTGATATAATCTTTTATTACAAATCTATTGTCATCTTTTCTTTTATAAATAGGATAACCTCATTGTCAATGTAGTTGAATTGGTTGAAATTTCGCGGAAATATTTTTTCACATTTGCCTTTTATCATGTAGGGTGAAGAACAATTAGCAATACCACACGGTCCATGTACCATGACATCTTGAACAATGTTATATAACTCTAGTTTCATTAACTTCTCTGGGATTTCAGCAGATATGATTATGTCAATATTCGCTGCTAAAGGCAATTTAGATGCTCATATTAAAAAGAAATATATGAGCATGTGGAAGACCTCGCCTTTTGAATTCTATAGTCTTCTACAACAAATTGCTGAAATAATCTCCCAGTGTAATGTAGAGGTCTTTCTTTCAAACGATATGTCATATATTCTCTTATACTAACACGAATTCATTGTTTTGCTAAGAGTGATGTTGAATGGCGTAATTACAAATCAATGTGATATCCATCCTCACCATAAGAAAATAGTGATGGATATTGGAGTGGCAGATACACGAGATGTAGTTCTGTGATTCGTAACAATTCATAACTATGTGTTTGAAGCAAGATATTGTGAGGTTCTAATGATTCATTTTAATCGCCAACTAAAAGAGCTACTATTTCAGAAACCTACGGTAATGCATAAGTCTTGTCTATATTTTTTTCACGACGCAATTAAATGGAGTTTCATATTTAACCTGGTTTGATGAAGAAAATCTGTCTTTTGCCATTCTTAAATTTTTCATAAATGGATTATGATTATCAAGCATCTGTTGTAACTTTCTAACGACATTGGGTTTTAGCATTTGTTCGACTGATAATATCTTAGTGCGAGTACTCTCGCGATAAGTTAAAATCAAATTTAAATAACCTATTATCGACTAATGTATAATTTATAGAGTAATATATTAAGGTTACCTCACTGAGCTCATTCTATTTTCTATTCCATGTTCGATATCATGTATATATAGTTGACAAAACTTTGGAAGATCTCCCAACATAGGTAAAAGACTATCTATTCTATGTTAGTTTTGTCCATGTATTTTAAAAATATATGGTCCAGATTTAGCATTTATAGATGTATCAATCTTTCCTCCCATAGACGTAAATGCAAATATTGTGTTATATGCTCTTATATAATTCTGAAAAATGCTTAGTAGTTTTCGTCTGTTTGAATATGAGATTGTGAATATATTCTGGAGGTTCGCGTAATTTTGGTAATGAAACTTTTCCTTGCAAACAACATAATGAAAATTTTAAAGAATATTTCATTTTCTGTTTGTTAGTTCATTTGTCGTACCACATAGCTGCGTTACAGTATTCACAGTAATAACACGGATCACCAATATCTGCATACTCTGAAAAAAACGTTCTATGGAATCAATTATCGAAGATAATAATAAGAAATAAATTTGTATTAAAACCTAAAATTACCGGATACAGATATCTTATGTAGATCATTGCTAAGTTGATCTTTAATAATATTGGATATATGTGGACTCCGTGTCTTTAATTGTACAAATGTTGGTGATGGTCGAACATGTTGAAATAAATTTTTCTTTTTATGCATGATATTTTACACAAATTATAATATTAAAAATCACACTAATATCTTTAATAGGCATAAATCAATGTTTCAATATAAAATAAAGATTTGAAATAATATTCTTTAGAAAACTTTTATTATTTACGAATTTAAAACATATGTATATTATTTGTGTATATTGTTAAAAATAAGTAATTGTTTTAAATATAGATATAGAGATTATAAACATAAAGGTTATTCATATATATGAAGTTACGATATTATTTACATTTCTTTGTGAAGACAATCATAAAAAAGTAAACATGAGAGATCATCACCATCACCATGAAAGAGTAGTTTCAAACCAAAATAGCCAATCGGAAGCCACAAAAAAAAAAAGAATATGTGTTGTATTATGTTCCGATGACGCGTTATTTATACACAAGCCGGAAAACTACGTTGATTCTTCAATGGTTCAGTTTTTCTTCAACGGTTCTGTTTTCCCTTTCAACTTTGGAAACTCTCAGCTTTACCTTGTTGGACGATGACTATGAAGAGAAATAGCTGTCTACATCCTCAGTATGAAATTTTCCTAAAAAGTGCATTGAAGACGTTGTTTTGAGAGGGGTAGCAAGAGAAACATCTTCAACAGAAAGTGGGAGCGCCTGCTCATATACTCACACAAGTGTATTTTGTATAACCAAAACCAGTTTAAAGTGGACGAAATACAATTAAGAGAGACTTAACCAATGAGAAACTGAGTGAGGACGTAACCAATGGAGCTGAGAGATCATTCTGCAAAAATACAACATTCTTATAAGTAAACTATATATTGGTACTAGTAAACATAATAGAAAATGATATATATATACCTTTGCGATTGCTGAAATTATCTCAGGATTCACCGTGACTTTGCTTGCTCGAAATATGATAGGTGAACCTCGCTGGTATCCTCGAGCAAAAGAAACATGAGAGAACAGTGACGATAGCGGTGCAGTAAGCCTAAATATAATCATTGCTGGTTGAATAGAGTCATAAGTTTTGCTGGATAATATCCACTCATAGTGTCCTTATCAACCAATAAGTAATTTTCGTAAACATAAAAATTCATCAAAACCACATAACAACATATCAATGACAAATAACCGAAATAAATTGAAAACTTGCTTAATAGAGCAAATCTAACCTCTTGTTCGTCACACCGAAGCGTAACAACTGTTTTATTAATAAGTTGCACGACTTCTCTATAAAAAAGAATCAAGGTTGCATTATTTGTGTCATCAACAACCTTGATATACACTTTAAACTTGCAAACACAAAAGTCGAAATCAATTATTTATCTGAATATGTTTGGATACAATTTGATGAGTATCATACCTTGGTACATGATCGAGTGTTACTCGTTTGCAAACATCGCGGTAGAATTCTCTTGTCGCAAGGGTTCTCGATTGCTCATCGATGATAGCATTTACCTTCTTAGAACAAACTCTACATTCGAGATAGTACCATCCGTCTTTGGCAATAAAATCTGTAATTACTACAACATTTATATATGTTGTTGGTTGCGATAGCAAAATGAAGGTGAGGTGAGCAAACTGTAATAAGAGTATTACAGGACTACTATTCATGAAAATTACAATATTTTATACAATTTTATCTTACAAATCATGTGAATCATTACCTCAGAAATTTGGTAAACATCGCAGAGGCTTTTAAAAGGGTACACACTCCAATAATTTATAGATTCTATTGCTAGAAGACGTAGATCAAGATGTGAAACAATTGTAGGCATATCAAGCGCATCTTGAGGAAATCTGTATAAAAAAAGCAATGAAAATTCAAGTATTATATACTGTAAATATAATTTAAATATACATATACAAAAAGGCTTACTACTGTTTGAAGGATACATTTGAAGGCAATTCCTCATTCAACAAAATTCTACTAGAATATTGGACATTTCTTATCGTTCTACAATCTGTACAAAAAAAAAATCAAAACAACATCCAAGAGCTAGTATGAACAGATCAATTATAAACTAATAAATAATTTTATCATTAAATATAACAAATAAAAACATATTGTTCCAACTACGTATCTTGAACAACTGGCAGATAATTACCAAAAGACCTTTGTTATGCATATGTATGTAAGTATAGAGTTCTTCAGTGGGGTTTTCTCATAATGTGCATTCTAAGACATGCCCACTATTGCAAAGACAACAAGATTAAAAAACAATAATCAGATAAAAAATAATCAAATAATAACACAACAAGATTGAGAAACAATTATCAGATAATAACACAAATAGAAAATACTACAGCAAAAAATAGTAACATATATGATATATATATGGTTTTGTAATAACATATATAACCTCTTCGCAGTCCAGCCAACGTAAGTTGCGTCGTCCAAACTCCAGTCACATAAGTTCTCCAATGCAATCTGATAAATTTTAAAAAAGCATCAAACTATAACAAAACGAAATATTAATAAGATTAGAGAACAAAACTAACCTATTAGGACTGTTTCATCTAGATGTCCGGATATGATATTAGCGAAGCTTGCGAAATTGAAAAACTCATCGTGGTTTGGCAAATCTTCGCATGGTCGAACTGTAGTTGTCGAGTTAAAAGCGATCTTGATTTCAGAAGAAATTGCTTTATACTCACCATAATTTCTACATACGCCAAAATTCACAAATATACAACAAGCACCCTCAGTTAAATATTGTTGATATTAGTCCAATACATAGACCTGACAGATACTTGCATACAATTGCCCTATAACCAAAATGAAACAATCAATTCAGACATTCTTTGCTTTCTAGTAATAAAAGAATACATATTATGAAATATGAATAACTACTTCTATAGCTATATCCCTTCATAACAAAATTATACATCTAAGATCAAACACAATTCGCACCCATTCATCGCAAACAACCATTTCACGAGTTGTACAAGAGTCTCGAACTAATACAGGAGCATAAGTCCACAGACGGATAATTCTAACTCTAAATTTCTAAGACAATTCTTGAGTGTATCTAATATCACACAAGGGAGTAAACATGGTGACAACAAAAAACAAACACTCTAATAAACAGTGAGAAAAAAGTAAAAACCGAAATTATATCTGTCACAGCAAACTACTGAAAACAATGAGTATTTATACAAAAAAGTTACATACTCAGCATATGATGCACAGTAAAAAAAACTTCTATGTGGCTATAAAACAAAGAAATAACTTTTATAGCCACAAATTTATCCAATAATATTGAAACAACAACACCTAAATGTTTACACCAAATGTCAACTAAACAAATGACATAATAAACTACATAACAAAGCTAGCCAAAAATATCAAGATAGAAGAAAAGAGGACTCAACATGAATAATATCTAACTAAAAGAAAAAATAAGTCATATCTGTATTTCTTAATTATGTTAAGTCCACTTAATATATCTATCAAACATAAAAACAACCATCTTCACCAAACATGTAAACAACCATAACATAGCTATCAAACATGTAAACAACCATTTGTAGCAACCAATGAGATAATGTCTAACAATCGATGAATAACAAAAGAAAAATCAAAAGCCAAAGCAAAACACCTACACGAGAAGACCTAAATCGAATCTAAAAATACCGATTTAGCACAACCTAATCGATCCATAGCATTAATGAGTTGATTACGAACTATCAGTGAAGGAAACAAACTCTAAGAATCGACAATCAACCAAAAATAAACCAACAACTGCAGCAACACAAAAAAGTTAGATCAATAACAAAAAATCTTACAGAAGCAGCTCTAAATTGGAAAAAAGAAACAACAAAAGCAGAAATCAATCATTCCATTACATCGGTAAATAGCTTACAAAATATCATAGAAGGAACTAAAGCCTAAAAAGAATGAACACCTGAAGAAATACCAACAGTTTTAGCAACACAAAAGTGACAACTCTAACAATCCAAAAACCTGCACGAACACTTTAAATTGAAAGGAAATATTGAGACAAAACAATGAGAAATCAGGTACAATACACGAAAGCAAACCTAAAACAACTAAACGATCACATAAAAACAAACTAACAGGAGGAAATGACAGATCGACAAGCAGGAATAAACCTAAGATGCAAAACTAAAAAAAGGTAGAAGTCGACAACGAATAGAAATCCTAAAACATCAAACACCCAGAGCAACCATTGAACTAGACAAATCTCATATCACAAACCAATTAAAGAACGAAAGAAACGGGAAAATGAAGCAATCGACGAACTAAAGCCTAGGAAAGAATGAAAAACGGATCAATCACATAAATACAAACCAACAGGATGGAATCACAGATCGACAAACAACTCGAAGAACAAACGAAAAGAGAAAAAAATAGAGCAATCGACGAGCGAGAAAAAATGAAATCAAAAGAGAAAGCATCAAAATCAAATAAAAAATGAAGAGAAATCCTAAAACATCAAACACCCGGAGCAGCCATTGAACCGGACGAATCTCATATCATAAACAACTCAAAAAATGAGCGAAACGGAGAAAAACGGAGAAATCGATGAACTAAACCCTAGGAAAGAATAAATGATCGAACAATCACGTGAATAAAAACCAACAAAGCAAAATCACAGATCGACAAACAACTTAAAAGACGAACAAGACGAGAAGAAACAGAGCAATCAACGGATTAACAAAGAGGAAATCGAAAAAGAAAACATCAAAACTGAATCAATCGGTCAAGAGAGAACAGAGAGAAACATGTTCGAATAGAGAAGAGAGAGGAGAAAACAAACACAATCGGTTGTAAGGATTAAAGAGGAGTGAGAGGAATACCCATTAACACACAAAGCCTTAAAATGGACGACCAAAATTAAAAATACTGCAAATCTAATGGCGGAAAAAAATTGACTTAAAATAATTGAATAGAATAATCTAATGATTCAGAGTAGTTGACCATATATCCAACAACCATAAAATGACCATTTCCCTAATGGCAATAAGATTTTGATCTAACCAGAAAAATGCTAGCAAATTAAAAAAATCTAATGGTTTAAAATATTACACATGACCGTGTTACTATTTAAAACATTACACATGGCCTTGTATTTTATAGTCTATTAAAGATATATATATATATATATATATATTAGTTTTTTAATAAATTTCGATGTGAAATTTCTGATACACCCATTTGTGATAATAAAGTTTACCAATCATCTCGTATGATTCTTACTTTAGGATTGAAACATAATTCATTAGAGTAAATTTAATTCTGACACCATAATTAAGATAGATTTTAAACTCAACATCAATTACTTATATAACTTCCAAATGAATTATGTATTCATTTGTTGAGATTTATATGTACCGTACAACAACAAAAAATGCACATATTAACTAGAGATACAACTATATTATCTAGGTATATTTACTCTCGTGTGATATCTTTTTTCATCGGAGCCTTATATCTATTTAAAATTTAGTTGAAATAAATAGGCGAAATATCAGATATACCCTTGTAGGGCTAAAGTGCTTCAAAAATATTCTCGTGAAAATAATTATTAAATAGGAAAACAACTGAAGAAAAGATAAATTTGCTCCTAATTTTCGAACGTGAAAAAAACACACGTTCTGCAGTTTTTCGATGTGAAAATCTATCAAACCGTGTCAAAAAAAAAAGACGAATAGTTTTTCAACGTAAAACATGTTTCAAAGTTTAGAGAAAAAATGACAAAGTGATTTCGAACTTGAGAGGGATAGATTTGAAGTTGGCAAGAAGTAAATGGCTCGAATCAACAGCATCAATGAAAAAGAGAGCACGAGTAAATCTACAATGGTGTATAAATATAAGTAGATTGATGCGTTATCAAAGTTAAACAAATAACCTAAACTACCCGCAAGTGCACGACACGTGTGTAGTACTTCAGGTCTCGATCCCACAAGGACTACGTGATAACACTGAAAGTGTATCGATTTTAGGCTAGGTTTTAGTGCCATTTTTGCATATATTTCATAGATAGATTTACATATCCGATACGATTATTAGTTACATACACCCATTTTGTTGGTTTTCAGGTTTTTAGGCGACAAGGCCTAAATGAGCTTAAAAAGACGAATTCCTGAGCAAAACCACGCACTTTGAAGATAAATTCACTCAGAGCCAAGTTCAAGCCTCAGAACTCAAAGGAACACCCAAGCAACGAGCGGAAAATAGAAAAAATCAAGACTTCAAGGGTGCCCGGTCGAGCACCATGGTCTACCCGCTCGGGTAAAACCTACGGGGTTTTATTCGCACACCTTGCACAACCCGGGCACGAAGGCAACAAGATCGAGTGGTCATACCCGATCGGTCGCAACAAGGATACCCGCTCGGGCGTTAATTCATCCCAAAATTCCCCGAGAGTTTGCACGACTCGGGCCGCTCAACCACGCGATCGGGTGCTGATGCCCGATCGGGC
>CM071875.1:25669370-25690539 GCA_036759665.1 Gynandropsis gynandra
TTTGTGCCCGGGTCGTGCTGGGTGTGCGGATAAAACCCCGTAGGTTTTACCCGAGCGGGTGGAAGAATAGTGCCTGACCGGGCACCCTTGTCTCCTTGAAATTTCTCTTTTCCGCTCATTGTTCGGGTGTTCCTTTGGGTTCTGAAACTCGATCTTGGCTCTGAGTAGATATTTCTTCAATTTAGGTGGTTTTGATCAGGAATTCGTCATTTTAAGCTCATTAGGCCTTGTCGCCTAAAAACCTGAAAACCAACAAAACAGGTGTGTGAACCGCATAATCATATCGGAAATGTACTTCTCTATATAAGATACATGCGAAAATGGTGCTAAAATCTATCCTAATATTGATACACTTTCAGTGTTATCACCCTGCAACCCTTAAATACAATTAATAATATGAATAAGTTATTATTTATTATTTAAAAATATAGTTCTTTATAAATAATTTATTATTAATTATTTACCAATACAATTATTTACAAATAATTGACTCAAATCTCTACTATCCTTGTCCATCTGCGACCCTCTAACCCCTGCGACCCTTGTACCCGTTCGACCATTGGACCCTTGCGATCCTTATTATTTACAAATATAAATATTTACAAATAATATAAATAATTTATTATTTATTATTTACCAATACAATTATTTACAAATAATTGACTCAAATCTCTGCGACCCTTAAACCCGTGCGACCCATGTCTCTCTGCGAACCTTGGACCCCTGTGGCCCTTGTCCCTCGCGACCCTTAGACCCCTGCGACCCTTGTCCCCTTTCAAACCTTGTCCATCTGCGACCCTTGTTACAATAATAGTAAATCCACAAAAACAACGATACTAACAATAATACTTACTATTGAATAATTGTAAAAAAAAACAAACAAATACAAACATGAAGTTCAAGTTCAAAGGAATATTCTTGTTCAAAGGAGGTTCAGAGCAATCAAAATACAACTGAAATCAAACTCTGTTATTGTTAGGCCCTCGGTTAGGGAAAAACTGAAGCATTGGTGTTGGTCCATCGGAATACAGTTCGACTTTGAGGGTACAACCTTGGGTCAGTCCACGGTCGTGACAAACTTTCTCCAACCCATTCTGATTGTAGCACCACCACGTGTCACAAGCCTTAGATATGACTCCCACAACAATCTGTTCCTTTCATCAAATATATCATACATCGTTTATGGCAAAGACCTCTCGACCTCGCAAACCCTATCAGAAGTGTCTCTGACATCCGTAGAAACGAATAAAAATCGTGAAAATCCTTACCCAAGTCGCGACATCACCCAAGTCCGTATTGAGGTCACTTACCAATGTGACTGGTACCACCGTGACAATCCTCTTAGCAGGAGCGGTGAACGTAACGTGAAAGACCATGTCACCTTCATGACGGAAAAGTAAGTAATCTCCAATACGTAAGTGTAGGTCGTTGGAGAAATCTTTCCACCCATCAGTGAATCAAGAGCCATCCAACTTGACTGCCCATGTTTTGTTAGACCCATTCCATTTAAACGTTGTTGTGTTGTTGTCCCTCGTTTTCCCATTAATATAATCATCGAAGAAGATCTTCGGGATTTCCTGTAACAAAAAACGAAAAACAAAGTCAAATCTATACATTCTCTACATGTAACATACCGACAGATGAAGAAGATTACAATGTAGTTCTCCATATAGCGCATAAAAATCTCTCTGAAAAAATGAGGGAAATGTAGCATTTTCGGAAAAAAAAAATTGATGGAAGATGATGAGAGAGAGAGAGTGTGTGTGTTGTTATTGTAAAAAACGAAATTGATGGAACATGACCCCCGATATCGAATTGTCGTCAGATGAAATTCAAAAAGACATGACTGCAGATGCACAAGGGTCGCATATGTTATGTTTTTCCAAATTTGATGAAAAGTTCGGAGGGAATTTTGGTGACGGAATTTTCGACGGGTCGCATGGGTTGCATATATGCGAACTTGACGGATTTACGGGTTAACAATGATAAAATTTCAAAACCCAATCAAAACAGTACATTTACAACGTCAAACTAATTAATGCCAATTGAGGGTCTCATGGGTCGTATGTTCACATATAAGGATCAATAAATGCAAAATCGACGAATTTCTGGGTTTATAATGATAAAATATCAAAAACCAATCAAAACAATACATTTACAACGTCGAACTAATTAATTCCAATTGAGGGTCGCATGGGTCGCTTGGTCACATATAAGGATCAATAAATGAGAAATCGACAAATTTATGGGTTTATAATGATAAAATGTAATAAACCAATCAAACAATACATTTACAACATCAAACTAATTAATTCCAATTGAGGGTCGCATGGGTCGCTTGGTCGCATATATTGCTCAATAGATGCGAACGCGACGAATTTACGGGGTTAATAATGATAAAATGACAAAAACAAATCAAAACAATGCATTTACAACGTCAATCAATGGTTAAAACAGATTATGACCCATGTGTCCCTAGTAGAGTTGTGTATAACCAATGCCTATGTTTAAAAAACGATAGTAGTGTTTTAAGAACTCGTCGAATGCATTTGACAAAATTTCAAAAAATACATTCAACATTTTGTTCAAATGTCGATATTATTTATATTATTGTCTATATTGATACTAAATTAGGTATATAAAACTCAAATATATTGATAATGGCTTATTGATAATGGAATGGGTTGGATGGTCGCATATAAGGATCAATACATACAAAATTAACTAATTTACGAGTTTATAATGATAAAATGTCAAAAACCAATAAAAAAAAATACATTTACAATGTCAAACTAATTAATGCCAATTGAGGATCGCATGGGTCGCTTGGTTGCATATATTGATCAATAGATGTGAACTCGACAAATTTACAGGGTTATAATGATAAAATGACAAAAAAAATTCAAAACAATACATTTACAACACCAATAAATGGTTAAAACAGATTATGACCCATGTATCCCTACTCGAGTTGTGTATAACCAATGTCTGTGTTTCAAAAGCGATAGTAGTGTTTTAAGAACTCGTCGTATGTCGATATTATTTATATTATTGTCTATATTGATTTTAAATTATACATGGTTCGGAAGGGTCGCATGGGTCGGAAAGGTCGCATTGGTCGCATGAGTCATATGTGTTTGCATGAGGTCGCATGGATCAGCTGAGTCGCACAAGGGGTCATATTGGGTCGCATGGGTCGTATTAGTTAGTCTCACTAACTAACAAACCTTTCTTTTTTTTAAGTCGGCGTTGTCTCGTTGTCACGTTCCAAACACTGTTAGTGATGCTGGATTTTGAAGATGGGGTTTGTCTCGACGAAGAAGACGGGGTTTGTCTCGACAAAGATGGGGTTTGTATCGACGAAGACTACGAGGTTTGTCTCGACAAAGATGGGGTTTGTCTCGACGAAGAAGACGAGGTTTGTGTCGAGGAAGATGGGGTACTTCTTCGAGCCTCACTGGGTCCAGGATAATGATTCTCTTTAGACCTCCCGCTTTGCCTTTTCTCAAACAATATAGGAGGTAGAACCGTAACTTCAGTATATTGTGGAGGAATGTCCCAATCACTGCAATCAGGAACCGGATACACGGTTTCTTGGTAGGCCAAACGCCATATCTCCCGAAGGTAGTATTTTGAACATAGATCTGGTATCTTGTGACCTTTACCAACCTTATGTGCTGCCGCAATTGTATGACTGCATAGATACTTATCACATAAAAAATTTTGCATTCGCACATTCTTCTTTGAAGACTCACTACAAATCGTCTACCCATCTCATTTCTCACCTCATACTTATCACCCAGACTGTTCAATTCAATAACATCATACTTGGATGCCTATCCAAACCGTTCATGTAACATTTTCTAAACGTAAGGTGTTAACTTTTGAGAATCATCACCAGTAGCTGCTTCCAACCTATGCCTATTCAACCATTCCAGTGTCTTTCCCAAAAAAATATGTAAAAGCCCTAAGATCGTAAACTTTTTTTACTTCTTCAACGTTGAATTTATTGACTCGGTGCCATTAGTGGTTAATAAGTTGTACCATTCCCCTTTAAATTTGTATCTTGCCCACATAACGGGATCAAGTTCCTCTTTCTTCAAATACTTTGAAATATTAGGATACATGCGCAAAGGTCACAAAGGTCAAAAAATGGCCACAAAGGTCACAACCGCCACAAGGGTGGCAGAGATACAAGGGTCGCAGAGATACAAGGGTTGCAGGGGGTGAAAGGGTCAAAGGGGTACAATGGTCGCATGGGTACAAGGGTCGCATGGCACAAGGGTCAGTAAGGGTCAAAGGGTCGCAGGGGTACAAGGTTCACAGAGGGGTAAAAGGCTCACAGAGGTGCAAGGGTCAGAGAGGGGTACAAGGGTGGAAGAGGTGCAAGGGTCGAAAAGGGGTACAAGGTAGGCGTGTAAAATGAGCTGACTCGGCTCAGCTCGCCTTCAGCTCGCCAAAAAACGAGCTGGCTCAGCTCGACTCGTTTTTTAAACGAGCTGGAAAATCCCAACTCAGCTCGGCTCGCCTCTAGCTCGCCAAAAAACGAGCCGGCTCGTGAGCCAAAATATTTATTATTTTGAATTAGTTGTAATATCATATATGATAAACATATCAAACGAACCAAATAAAATATCGAAAATATAAAAACATTAATTCAAACATAATGTTATAAAATATCATTGTACTAAATAAAAAATAATATTCTCGAATAAAAAGTATAAAACATCATTGTACTAAATTCTACCGCTCGTAACTTTACTAAATTGTTTCTTTATTTTGTTATATTAATTATTAGAAAAAGGAAAAACACATTATAATAGTATATTATGTTTAAACAATATATTATGTTTTATTAAATGCAATATTATATATAATAATATACAAAAATGGAAAATATTTTATTTTTGTACATGATTTTTTTAGCTCGCGAGTCGGCTCATCAGCTCGCGAGCCAGCTCGTTTAAGCTCGGACTCGTTTTGGGCTCAGCTCGTCAGTTCGTTTTTTAAATGAGCTAGAAAATACCCAGCTCGGCTCGCTTAAATACGGTCCGAGCTAGAGCTTGCTCGAGAGTCGGCAGCTCATTTTACACCCCTAGTACAAGGGTCGTAAAGGTCACAAAAGTCATTTTTGTACCTAGACTTCAATCATTCAATAGCACTTCAAACTCGTTTTCCGTGTATGCTGCTGCACATTTGAAGAATATTTCTGCCATAGTATCACCCTTTGAAGTCTTTCTACCATGCCCTTTATTGACGTAGCTCTTTATATTTTACGATATATGACGCGCACAAAAACCATGATCAGCCTTTTTATACACTTGTTTGACTGCTTTGATCAAGCTTTTATGGCGATCAGATATCACAAAGACATCACGTCTGTCCGGTATCACCTCTTTCAACCTTGACATAAACCACATCCATGATTCGTCCTTCTCTCTGTCGACTATTCTCCATGCAATAGGATATTGGTGATGTTCACCATCTTGCGCGGTCACCACAATCAATTCTCCCTTGTACACTCTTGTTAGAAATTTGCATCCACAACAACCACTTTATGCATGTATTTCAATCCTCTTATAGCCGCTTCGACAGCCATAAAAAGGTTTTGAAGCTTTTTCCATCACTGTCGAGCTGAAGATTTGCGACAGATGCGAGATTTCTTTTTGTAAACATGTGTAACCACCCTGGAAGCCTCCTATAATGTTCAAAGTCATCACCACGAATCTTCTTTTGAGCACCGCATTTGCCTTTTAATACCATCAAATACGACACATTGGCACTGTATTTTGCTTTTACACGAGCCATCAATTCTTTTGTTGGAGGTGTTTCATAATTTCCGGTATAATCCCCTTTCAAATAATCCTTAACCATTTTCCACGTATCCTTTGTAGCTTTGGTCCATTTAGATACAGATGAACAGTTATGAATGGGATGGTGTGTTCTCACACTACATCGTTTAGAATTCGGGATTGCTTTCACGCGTAAATTCCATTTACAACCACTTCTGCCAAACTTGCATCGTACTTCCTACAGCTCCGTACTAGATCTTAGTGTTGTATATCTATACGAAACTTCAATTGAACCCTTCCTTACAAATGCTTGTACATCCTTCTTGCTATAAAAAATCTTGCCCAATTTTAAGATCCAATACATCTTCGAATTCGAAGATATTATTTTCGCTGTCGTGAACTACCATTTTCGAGTTGTTCTCACCATCATATACTTATGCTCTGTTGGTACATCAGAATCAACTTTATTACTGCCACAGAAACTCCATCAACTACCACATTCATGGCATACCCACCATCTTCTCTTAACCCGCTTGTATGTTCACTATCAGAATTATCCAACTCCAAAATATTTATTGTTTCTGGATTACTCTCAACTCTATTTTTGTTATTTGGACCTACAATAACACAGTCATCATAATCTACAATTCCTCGATCCTCACCTTCTTTAGCAATGCTTCCAAAGGCAGGAATTAGAGCCTCAATTTCCCTCTCAATTGCGATTTCACACTTCACACTTGCCGATTCTATCTCCACATATAGCAGTGGTCAAATTCCTCTTATGCGATCGAACAAATAAAAAATAAGATACTTGTCATTCATTATATATATCGGCTTCCTATTTTCACGAATATTGGGCAAATAGCTTAACTTCAACTTCGTTGTATTATTTCCCACCATCATCTCTGCGCATAACTCATCAATCAGTTGTTGGTATGTCAGACTAACCGGAGGACAATAGACAAATACTCTCTGGTTTTTTTGAACTTTACCAACCTATTCAAATTCTCCATTTGGGTTTTTTCCCATTTACCATTATAGAAAAATAAATCATTGTGATTTTCTCATCCACCGTATCCATTACACCTGTAACAAAACATAAAAAGAGGGGTAAATTCTGTGACTCACTGCAACCGTGCGACTCGATGAGACTCTGTGACCCAGTGCGACCGTGCGACCTTTATACCTCTTCGACCCTTGTACCTCTTCGACCCTCGTACCCCTATGACCTTTTGACCCTTCTACGACCCTTGTACCTCTGCGATCCTTTGACCCCTCTACGACCCTTGTGCCTCTCCGACCCTTGTGCCTCTACGACCCTTTGACCCATTTTCAACCTCTTTACCTCTGTGACTCTTGGACCCCTGCGAACCTTTGACCTTTGATATCTTTGACCTCTCAATGAGACTCTATGACCCTGTGCGACCGTGTGACTCTGTGACCCAGTCACTAATTGCGATTATTTGACATTTCAATAAATATGACTCGTTTAGACTCGTTTTCAATAAACGAGCACTACAAGAAATTCACGGATTAGGGACTGAAGAATCAGTCCCTAATCCGTCCGGAAATGCATTTTGGGACTGATTAGGGACTGCCGTCCGCAAACGAGCGTCGGCAATCAGTTCCAGTCCGCAAACCGTCCGCAATTTCGGACGTAAAAGTTAGTCCGAAAACCGTCGCAAAATTCCGGACGGAGGAATTCCATCGGGAAATTTCCGGACGGAGGTGAGCCGTCGGGAAATTTCCGGACGGAGGAATTCCGTCGGGAAATTTCCGGACGGAGGTGAGCCGTCGAGAAATTTCCGGACGGAGGCGAGCCGTCGGGAAATTTCCCGATGGAATAAGGCCGTCGCGAACCATTTTTTTTTAAAAAACTTTCCGGACGGAAATTTAAATTAAATAAAAACATTTATACAATAATATTTAAATTATCGGTTTACAAATTAGTATGTGGTAATTGGGAATCATTATCGTCGTTAGCATCGTTGTCTCCGGCCATATCCCAATTGATAGAAGGCATGTGTGCCTTCATCATCCTGAGCCATTGCTCATGTTCTCTTCTTGATTGTTCTACTTATCTTTGCAGAGCGCTGACATGTGAGTTTTGTTGTTCTAGTTGAGCTTTCATCTCCGAGATTGTATTTTTTAATTCCTCGTTCGCGACCTTTTCCTTGCCTTTGGAGGAACTCGCATGTTTTGATGACATTCCTCCAAGATCAAATAGATGCCCTTTGTACG
This sequence comes from Gynandropsis gynandra, assembly GCA_036759665.1. Classification (NCBI taxonomy): domain Eukaryota; kingdom Viridiplantae; phylum Streptophyta; class Magnoliopsida; order Brassicales; family Cleomaceae; genus Gynandropsis; species Gynandropsis gynandra. The sequence continues at coordinate 25,677,404 of CM071875.1, forward strand.
GCGTTACGTGCTACAAAAAATATTAACAATTATTTTAAATTATTAATAAAAAAATTATTGTAAAAATGTATTAAATTTACCTCGAAATACATCTAGTTGTATTCTTCTTGAGAAAGAGTCGATTGCGTCCCATCTTCTCTTGGCGGGATTTGGGACACTCGTTGCGATGCCATGTTATCAACATCGTCGTGAATTTGTTTTGCCCTGGCATCTACCCACGAACCGTCGGATTTTTTCTTGTGTGTACGTTCTAACAATTCCACGTACGACGGTTCACATCCTTTCTCTTTCCTCTAAAACAAATTTGATGTTTTACGTATTAACAAATGTGACTCCTAATAAAACTTAATAAACTTTTAAATCTTACCATTTCTTCGAAAACCTCCGCGAAAGAGCGGGAACCAGCAGTATGTGCACTAGGACCATATCCCGATCTATCAGAACGACGAGATCGACTAGCGCGTTCACTTTGCTGCTCAAACTGAAGAAAGTCCCAATGGGCAAGCAACTGTCCCCAGACATCATCAGGGATCCAAGTGGGGTTGACATTGGTGTTCTCCCAGTCTTTTCTCGTTTCGTATAAAAGATTTTTCAATCGCTCTCCCGCATGCTTTTGAAATTCGGACTTTACTAGTCCGGTTATTGCAGGATCCCAATAAAATTTTTGCTGAAAATTATAAAATAATTATGTATTTAAATATTATTTTCAATTTAAAATTTATAATAAACATGAATAGAGAGCAAAAAAATATACCACGAAAGCTTTCCACCATCGTTCCTTTACTTCGGGATCGGTTCGCGTCCAATTGTAACTTAGACGATCATAATCAGCTTTCATTATTTTTGTGAGATGACGATTAAGCTGCTTACGACCAAACCTAAAAATTAAAATATATTAAGACTTGATACTTAATTAGTTACTAAATTAATTTCAATTTAATTTATACCAAAGTTCGTCGGTGTTAGCTGGATCTATACGAGGAAGTTTCCGTCTTTCCTCGTCCATTGCTAAAAGCTCTTCCACTGTTGGTTCTTTATGCATCGGATGCTTGTGATGCATCATCGGCTCGACCGGCGATGGCATCTGCTGATAGAATGGATACGGTGCCATATATTGTTCAGATCCAGTGTGAAATAAATTCGGATTCATAAAATCCGAATATACTGGATCCGATGATTGTCTCTGATGTTGTGGTCCATTAGCACTTTCTTCGGATGTTGAGCAGTTCTATTATTACCGCCTCTTCCAGCGCGACGCGACATACTAAAATTGTAATTTAAAAGTTATTATTAACTCCACACATATAATATAATATATGTGTTTTAATTTTTTTTAAAAAACATATATTATTACAGTTAATATATTATTACAGTTAATCTTTCACAAGATTCATTAGAGATGGTGTTGACCCTCTTATAAGACTATATGAGCTTATATTAAGCTTTGCTATTACCTATAAAATATCATTTGAATTATAAAGCAAACAATATACAACTTATTGTCAATAGAAGAACCAAAAATCTTTTTTATTATATGCTTTACATTGGTATATATTTCAAGCATTGAGCAACATATTAGCATCAATATAAAGTTGAAATAAACATTCTTGATCCACTTCAACAAGTCATATAGATATACCTAATGAATCAATCGATACATATCACGTGCAAAAATCGGCGGAATCACGTTTTATTCATTGGCCATATTCAGATTTAAGTTCGAAACAAGACATTCACATTCAACCAAAGCAAACAGTACGGAAAAAGATTGCATTTTTTTTAGTGGGCAGAGCTTAGATAGTAAAAAAGGCTCAATCTTTTTTCTCGGGAAACCCAACAAAGGAAAAAAAGTACATGTCACCAAAGGAAAAGTTGTAAAGCTTGCCGGAGGAAGATACGATGAGGAGAGCGACGGCAGCGTCACAAAGAACGGCGTCACAAAGAACGGAGAGAGTGGAAGTGGGAACCAGATTCCGGCAAGATTCTGCTCGATAAACCTGATTCCGACAAGATTCTGCTCGATAAAATTAATCGATAAAATAATGTTTGAATGATGACGAACGGGAACAAAAATCGAGCCTCAAACAAGAAGAGAGTTAACCTGAGAAAACGGCGGACGATCGGCAGACGGTCGGCGGACGAGCGTCGAACGAACACGGCGAAACCAGCGGCGATGAGTGATTGCGGAGAATGTAGTCGGCCGAATAAATAAAAATTTTCGGACGGGGTCGAAAACCATCCGGAAATGGGGACCGATTTCAGACGGTTCTCGCACGTCGTCCGGAAATCGGAGACCATTTCCGGACGGCAGGATGTCTCAGTCCGGAAACTCGAGACTGATTCCGGACGGGCCAAGCACGCCGTCCGGAAATTCGGGACTTTTTCCTGATGGGAAAAGCCACCGTCCGGAAATGGAGACTTTTTACCAACGGGAAGAGCAACCGTCCCAAAATTCTCTACGCGGATCGATGTCAGTCCCTAAACAATCTGGAAATTAATACTGAAAGACGGGTTTCGATCGAGCGTCGGGTTTCGACCGAATGATGGGTATCGACCGAGGGTCGGGTTTCGGCCAAGGGACGGATTTCGATCGAGGGTCGGGTTTCGACTGAGGGACGGATTTCGATCGAGAATCGGGTTTCGAACGAGGGACGGATTTCGATCGAGGGTCGGGTTTCGACCGAGGGACGGATATCGATCGAGGGTCGGGTTTCGACCGAGAGACGGGTTTCGATCAAGGGTCGGGTTGATTCAAATTCATAAAACATTATATATAATATAAAGATAAAACATAAATCATTATCTATCGTTAATACAATATAAAGATAAAAATAACAATTCTTTAAACGTCTGAACTTGATTCAGAGTCACATAATTCTTCCATCGAGTCTTGTGATTCTAAATTTGATTCAAATTCTTCATCTTCTCCGTTTCCTTCTATCGTTTCATCTTCAATTTCTTCGACTTCACCATGTGCCAATGCTTCAATTGTAACTTCATCAATTGCAACAATCTCGGTGGTTTGTTGTTGCATGGCCAATTGTTGTTCTTCTGTGTTGTCGATAAATTTACCCCTTGGAAGTATCTTCATTGCGGAACGCCAACCTGAAGATCGTCTAATATGTGGATAGGAAACATAACAAACTTGACCGGCTTGTGACGCAAGAATAAAATGCTCGTATTTTGCATATCTTCTTGTAGAATTAATTTCTACGACAACTAATTTGTTTATTCTTGTTCTGCGACCGTTTATTGGATCGAATCAATTACATCGAAATAACATCACTCTTAAACCGACAAAACCCACAAAAAATGGCAAATATAAGTCAACATATTCGGGACGGAATCGGGACTTAAACTTTTTTCGGTCCGAAAATTGCGGACTGCTGACTCAGAAGTCCCTAATCCGTCCCTAATTAGTCCCTAATTTGTCTCTAATTAGTCCCTAATCTGTCCCTAAATTTAGGGACGGATTAGTCAATCCACAAATTCAGTCCCGAAATCCAAATTTTCTTGTAGTGGAGTCTTATATTGACCCAGTGCTTTATAACTCATAAAAGAAACAAGAAAAACACAAGAGAAACACGAAAAACTCACTATACATACCTGGTTTTTCTGCGGAACGTGCTTAATTGCAAGTTTCTTTGTTGACAACAAACGATTTCAACCTATTGGCAGCGAAACTGATGTCGATTTCAAGCTACTCTCGCCGAATCTGTTGTGGTGTGGGAAAACAAAAATGGAAGTGCTCTGGAGGAGAGAGAAAAATTCTCGACAAAAATAATATGAAATTATCAATATTTTAAAGATAGATTTGAAGTTTATACTTTTCTTTTTTTCAAAACAAAAGTATTTTTGAAATACTCTAAACTTACGAAAATATTTTTGAAATTCCTCAAATAAATAAGTACCAAAATCCATAGCAAAACATCAATAAAAATTTTGAAAATGGAGGTGCTGTTCTGTAGATAAGGTATGATACGAAATTTTTAAGAAATATTCTCAAAGAGATCGGATCCGACGGTCCATAATTTTTATATTAAATTAAAAATAATTATTCTCCCACCACAAGTAATAATGGAATCCGCGCGGCTTCTCGAGACTTCCACAGGGGCTAGACCTGACTTGTTCGCCACTACCTTCGACGCCGTATATCATACCTTTCTTCTCCTTGTTCTTCAGACTTTGAAGCTCGGATTCCAAATCTGCATTGCGATTCTCGCGTTTTTGCAGGTGAAATTCTCATCTGATTCTGGTTTCTGCTTGGTTTATCGTTATGTGTTTATAGATTTGCAATGGCAAGCGAAATTGATCTTTTTCCTTTGTTTCGTGGATTTTTCCTGTGGAAATTTCCAGGGTTTGATCTGTGTTGTCTGATCTGTGTCTGTGCATCGACAATGTCACATATCCTTCCTGGATCTGTTCTGTTTATTTTTATTCGTTTGTGATTAAATTGTTGTTATCTGAATGGCCGGAAATTCTCGAATTTTCTCGGGAATCGAATGGGTCTGAGTAGGAGAGATTAGTTTGTTGTCTTGTGATATTTGTTTGGCTTTAATTGAAGCGAACGCGGAAACCAGCGGGATCGTGATCGTGAAAGAGCTCAAGCTAGAAACAACAACAAAGCTAAGCAGCCTAGGAGTGATGGATTAACTCCCGAGCAACGCCGTGAAAGGTGCATATGATCACCCATTGGTCTTTTGTAGATTTGATTCCATGTTCTTTAGCTTGTGTTTACGTTCATCTGATCTGATACACGGACAAGGTTTGGAACTTGGAACAAATGAGTTAAATCTGTATCAAAAGACTTGAAAACATTGGCTAACTCAGAGTTTCCGAGGACTTGGTATTGGGTGTTGAAATGCAATTGTATGATTGTGGCATTGGTTTTTTGAATGCCGTTTTGGTTATGTAGGGATGCCAGAGCCTTGCAAGAAAAGGCGGCAAGGAAGGCAATGGGAGGTGGGAACAACGTCAATAGCGGTGGAGGTAAAATAAAGAAATAAGGAGATCTTACTGTTGATAACACATTAGGGTTGGGGCATGAGGTAGATATTAATTGGTGATTGGGAAGCATTCTATTTGTGGGTTGGATCTCAGGGGATCAGCGGATTACATTGAGAGTCATGTTGTTTGTCATTCTAAGAGTTGTGTAAGTCATAAACTGAGTTCCAAGGTTCTTGTCTGAACTGCTGTGTTCTGTGTCTGATTTCAAATGGAATGGAACCTTTTCTCATTGGATCTGTCTTTGGTCATCTATTCCCTCACAGTTTAATATGCATTTTTGTGCCAAATCCGAGCCGTGGAGTACTTGGTCCTGATGAAGGGGTTTTGTGCTTATCAAGTTTAGTTGGGCCATCGTACTTTTATAGCTTTATAGTATATACTTATTATGCACTTATCCTCTGATATTGGTTTGTCAGATTTCTCCCTTCGTTATCTTTTCTGGCAAGAAGCCACTTTCTAAACGACCTTGTATAATTGAATAAAAAGGCATACTTTTTTAATTTCTAGTGTTATACAATGGTTAACTTTCATTTTAGTTACATTAAGTTAGCATTATGCCTGAAATTTTTACATTAAAGAAATGTATATATATATATATATATATATTGCAGCATGTTGCAATTTTACTCTATAAGGGTAAATATTTTGAATGGAATTAAGTAAATGTAAAAAAGGAATAGTATTTACTAAAATAGAATCTGCGTGAGCTGCTATGTGCATACTGTTAACGATATATTCTTATATGTTTCAATTTATAAATAGTTCTTCAAGATATATTTATATGTTTCAATTTATAAATAGGTCTTCAAGATATATTTATATGTTTCAATTTATAAATAATTCTTCATGTACAAAATTATAGATATTATTTTTTTAATATTTGATACTATTTCTTCATTTTTGTTGCTATTTATTTCTATTTCTGTAAAAATGGTTATTAAGTCATTATATTAAAATAAGGATTTAATATTATAATCTCTTAAAACGTGATATTTGAAAATTATTGGTGCTCTTTTATATTACCAGGCATCACACAAAAAAAAAACAATAATAATTGAACAATATAATAGATATAGAGCAGTATGCATATTTTTTTCCTATATATATATTTTTTAAATCGAAGTATTTGATTACTATAATTAGTTCAAAATCAAAGATATAACAATATATTTTTTTATAAAGTGATAAATATGTTTGTATTGCTTTTTTTTTGTTGTTGTTTAGAATGTTATCGATAACTGCTTATTTGTTTTGATATGTTTATTAGAAAAGTATTAATTAGATTTTGATGTAAAATTTAATGGAGTTTTAAAATTTTCTATTTCAGTATATATATTATGTAAAATAAAAAATGATGGAATTTAAAATATATTAATGTGAAAATGTGATAAAAACATTAGTAGGTTTTAATAATTATAAAATAATTGTACCACATGTACACGTTCTACAAATACGATGTACCACATACATTGTACCACACACACGCATACACACTATACAACACACATTGTTTATAGGCAAACGTTGTACCACACACGTTGCACCACATTCACAAGTTGTACAAGCACGTTATACCATACACACATTGTACAAGCACGTTGTACCACACACACATTTTGTATAAGCACGTTGTACCACATACACGTTGTACAAGTTTTTTCAAGCTTGTTATTTTTTACGGTATTGGTGCGTTCCAAGTTAAACAAATATTAATCTAAACTACCCGCAAATGCACGACACATGTGTAGTATTCTAGGTGTCGATCCCACAGGGACTATACAAGACAACCTAAACTCAAACTACGAATCAAACTTGCACACGAATGAAATATTGGTTTTAGGAATGAAATAACTAAAAGCAAATAAATTAACCAGTTCTTAACAGTGAGACAGACGTTCTAAGAATCCGGTTTCACCACAAGACTACCGAAATCAACAATCAACCTATCTAATCATGCAATCTCAATCAAGTTATCTAAGGCGGACGATCCTAATATGATATCTACCCTCTCTCAAGGCATAGACAAGTGATCTAGTCAAGTTATCCCCTGCTTTCGTGACTGACACCTTAAGCTAAACCCATAAGTTTTATGATTCATCCATTTTACCCTCAACCGCTGCTACCCTACTTTCGTGGCCTTACCTCGGTTGTTCTAAAACTGATTATCCGGAATTAGAATTCTCCTTTCGGTCCTTCTCCTAAGTTCCTAAAACATGCATCTACGTGGCCATTCACAAAGACAAGTCAATCAATCACTCAGACAATGAATAGATAAACGAAAAATGAGAAATTGCATTCAAAGATAAATCAAAGTGGTTCCGGGATAGCCATGGGCTAATTCCTTCTTCTAGAACGAAATGACTACTCGCTCATGCATTCAAAAGAAAACAACATAATTGAAATAGATAGTTTAAAGAACATAAAAACCAAACGAAACCGAAGTCCCTATTCGATCTTCAATGCTCCTTGGATGTCTCCTCCATCAAGAGTGCTCACGAACAAATCCTCTCTCTCTCTCTATCTGCAATTCTCTCCAACTCTAACGTGTAAAACTCTCTTCCAAACTGAAGTGAATTTGGCCCCTTAGCTCTCCTCCTTGTCTTTCCTCATTTCTTTCTTTCCTTTTCTCCTCTTTTTCCTCTTTGGTCGTTCACTTCCTTTCCTCTTCTTTCCTCCTTGTTGCATCATGCTGTTTTGTGAGTTTTCAATTCTTATTTGCATTGGTTTCTATTCTTGAGTAAGTGGGCACATTTCCTTTCTATTTTCCAACCATATAACTATCATTCCTCTTCTCTAACAATGTTTCCTTTTTGTGTAGGCAACTAACCACTTTGTTTTCCTCTTTGGATGAGTTTCCTTTTCTTGTTTCTACAGGTGGCAGACGTGATTCGCACGGGCTGGAGAGTGTTTCCCGTGCGGGCTCACTTGGAGAGGATGGATCCGAGCGTGCTGAAAGCCTCCTCGCGTCGTGCTAAAGTTCCTGTAAGTTAGGCCCCGTGCGGGCTAAGGTGTGTACCCCGCGTGAGCTATGGTTAAATGATGAGTCCGCGCGTGCTGAAGCCTGGCCCGAGCTGTGCTTTGGTTGCTGGTGGTGTTGCCCCGCACGGGCTATGAGTTCCACCCCGCATGGGCTGTGTTGAAGCTGATGATCCACGCCGTTTCTCGTCCCGTATGTTCTGTTATAATCCTCGATGCTAATACTTTGTCCGTGTACGTTCTTTAGCTCCAAAACGAACCAAATATGCATTATAACTGATGTGCGGAAAAAATTCAAGCTAAAATATTTCCTAGACCACTCTACCGCAAGTATACGGTTCGTGTAGTACCAGGGTCGAACTCTGGGGACTAATGCAACCTATTCTAAGAATATAACTAAACTAAGACGGGATGAAATAGATGATGACATGATGTAAGTCTCTAAAATACTAAAATAAATGGTGACAACGATGGAAAGATGCGGAAGACTTGACAATTAAGAACACTACGGGTTTCGGGATACCGGGAATTGCAAGGATGTAACAACAAATGATCATAAACCTATCGAACTATCTTGACAACGGGGAATTAAAGCTCTAAAGTGAGGAGTGATTATGCCGAGCCTAAACCTCCTAACCATAATTACGTGCAATCCTACCTTCCAGCAGCGATTAACTCGTAACTACGGTAGCGTTAAGCGCACAATCATAATCCTTAAGCCGATTAACCGACCGGTCAGATTTTTATTAATCAAACTTAACCTACAATCAACAGTTCCGGATTCATATTTTAACCTTCCAACAAAACAAGAATTCCTAAGTTACTGAGCGGGCAGCACTAGTATGAGCGTTTACGATGTTGATTGTAAAACCGAATATCAAAAAAAGTTTGATAGATCTAAGCATTAACGCATAATTCGCACGTCCATTACAAAACCGATATCCCTAGCCCATAGTTGGGAATCTACTCACTCATGGATCTTACTGTCAAACAAGATAACATAGCCCTAAACATGATAAAACCTAGGAAATACGATGCCTCGATCTTCCCTATCGTGTTACCGATGTTCGGGTTGATGTTTCTCTCCTTCTCTAGCTTCTTCCGAGCCTTTCCTGATGAATTCCAAGCCTTTCCTTGCCCTAGCCGTCGTCCTCTCCTGTCTGGAACTGTTTGTTTTTCTCTTTTTCTCGTTCAAACTCTAAAAATAGGTTGTTGCGAGAAAGGCGGTCGCTCGGGCACAAGATTCACCTGGTCATGCATAAGGCAGCCCGATCGTGTAGAGTGTCCAGCCCAAGCGGGCAACGTTACCCGACCGCATGGTCTATCAGCCTGAGTCGTGTTCACTCTCGTGGATTTTCATGCCTAATTGAAACCCGAGCGGGTCCCTTGTTGCAGCCCGAGCGGGCATGGTCACCCTACCATGTTCACCTAGTGCCCGGGTCGTGTGAAATCTTCTGTAATTATCCCCGTAGCTTTTGCCCGAGCAGGTAGCTTCCTTGCCCGAGCGGGCACACTTTTTCATGCCTTTGCTCTTTTCGCTCGATGCTCGGGTGTTCCTTTTGTTCCGTGTCTTGAATTTGGTTCCGAGTGATTTGTATCTTCCGATATGTGCGGTTTAACCTAGAAATTTGCATTTTAACACTCATTTAGGCCTTGTCGCCTTAAAACTTGAAAACCAACAAAAAGGGCATATATAAAGAACATTCGTATCGGATTTTGTAACTCGTGCTATGAAATCTATGCAAAAATGATGTAAATATCTAGCCTAAAACTCATACACTCTACGTGTTATCAAACTCCCCCAGACATGAACCTTTGTTTGTCCTCAAACAAAACTAAAGCCAAGTATAAGAAGAATCTAACAACGATGGATAGTAGCACGAAAAATTCGAAGGGTTAGTCATTATGCAAAACAACGCGTCACATGAACGTAAGCCTAAGCGTACCGAGGTTAGACTTATATCAACCGAAAGTTACGAGCCATGCAATCCTACCAATAATTTAAGTCTATTTCACAACCCTAAACAACGTCCAAGCGATCTCCATACCAATTCCCCTAAGCTTAAGATATCATTGAACTCGTTTTCTCGTTCTTATTCTTTTTTTTTCTTTTTTTTTATACTTAGATCCACGCTTGGCTTCTAGGACGTCGAAGTCGAAGAGGGATGGCTTTCTACGTAGACCCAGGCTGCCTATGGCACACTCATAAGGTCGTGTAACCTTAGCGGAGTGAAGAGGTGCGTTATTGAAGAACAATTTTTTTTCTTTTTTCGATAGATTACGCATCTCTCTAACCTTAGGACGTAGAATAGCGCCTCAACCCACCACTTAGACCCGAACCATCAATCTCGATGTACTCATGTCAATGCAAACCTGAAATAGTCAGAAAAGTTTCCAAGATGACAGCGGAGTATAAGCGTGTGGAATCTACTAACTCATGAACGGTAAAGATATATCAAACAAGCAAGGGATAAACGGTATACACGGAGATATGGATACTTGATACTGAAACCTAGGAGGTGAATGCAACTATAGATCATGGATTCAAGCACAACTACTCGACTAATCGGTATCCAAAAGACTTCTAAGCAAACCTAGACTATTGTTCATGATTCGACAAGGTCGCTAAATAATGACTAAACTCAAAAATTCATACTAGGTATCCATCTATTATTCCTAATCCTAACCCTAATCGCAAATATGTCACTCATAAAAAAGAAATCGTATCACTCAAAAGAGTACCCCCTAGACCTGAACGGAACACAGTCCCGGTGTTCGAGATCTATGAGAGGTACCCACATGCCAAAAACTCGAGAGAATATAATAAATAAGAACGAGTACACCTGGTGTATTTTGCTTTCTCAAGTTTGTGATACATCCGAATGTTATACTCTTTTGCTCTATTTACGGGTGTTATCATGAAGAACCTGTGATGAGAATCATACAACGCAAAAGTACAGAAGAAAGTACTACATCAATAAGTCTGATAGAGCGTACATAAGCGCGAAAACGAAAAAAAAGAAATAAAATAAGAAAATAGGTCCATAAAGCAAGAAATAGAAAAAGGAAAAAAAAGAAAAGGAAAAAGGAAAGTGGTGGCCTAATCCTCTTCCTCTCCACCGCGGGTGGTCTGAGGGTCTACTGGCTCCGCGGATGCCCCTTCCTCAGATGGGAAGTAAAATGACTGCAGCTCGTATGGGATATGTGGGCGGTATGGAATAGCGCCAGTGTGGTAGTCCTGCGGAATCGACACGTACGTCTCCGAATAATGCTACATGCTGAGCTGCTGGAATCTGCGAACGGACTCCGTGAGATAGTACGTGTGCTGAATGGACTGCTCCTAGAATTGTTGTTGCTTCGCATATCTTGCAGCCTCGATGTCGTACCTCGCCGCCTCGAGATCGTACCTCTGCTCTGCCATAAAGGACTGATATCTGCTCTCCTCCGCAACATACGTGAGAACGTCGGAGACACCTTCCATAGAAGGGAAGTTAGAGCGGTGATGACGGTAGTGTGGGCGGGTACGAGAATGAGAGGCGCGTCGACTACGCTTTCTAGACATCGAAGGCCCTAGTGCAGCGGCTTGAGCTGGATCTACCTCACCTAGTCCCGGACCAATGTGTCCGATGGCGGGATCGATCCTGAAACATATGCCCTCCTCGTCTAATCCCGGCATCTGAATCTCATCTAGATCAACCTCCAAGGTTCGACTGTGTTCATCCTTGTAGCTCCATATGACTCTGTGCTGGTCGATCGATATTGCTCGTCGGTTGTGCAAGTTCTGAAGGTTTAGCTCGGGCTCCTCATCAATCTTGTCCTCTGTCAGGATGTCAAGGTTGATCCCAACTCTATGTGCTATCATTGTGACTATCCCACCACAAATAATCTTCGTGTCCGTGCTACATTTCTCGGTGGCAATGTCGTGGAAGTGTCGCATAACCAGCGATGCCAAGTCGACATCGAGTATGTCGCATTCGTCCACACCGAAGCCTGTGTGTACCACACGCCTAAGGTATGCCAACTCCGTATGGTTCACTCTGCCTTATGCTCCTTTTCCTAGGATAGAGGAGACTAGGAAATAGTGGAAATACCTTAGGGTGGGATGGCGTATGCGGCTGGCCTTAGACTTTGTTGAATAGTTACCATACGCTATCTATAAGAAGTAGGGGCATTTATGTAATTTCTCACTTTATTAGGGTTTTCTACTCTTTCTACTTCTTGTATCTATATATATACGCATTGTACTTGTTTGATTATTGAATAAGAAAGAATCATACCTTTCATATGGTATCAGAGCCCTAAAAGACCTACGTCAATTTTTTTTCCACCGGCCAAAACCCTAGAAGTTTTAGTCGGCGCCGCCAACCTTTCCACCGCCGTCGGCCACTTCCAGCAGCACTTTCCCAGTTAGCCGCACTCAGCCCCAGCCGCTCGCCCGACGTCCGACGATCAGCGAACGTCTCACGCACGTCATCTCACGCTCAGCGACGTTCAGCGAACGTCCAGCCGTTCGACGTCCAACGCTCACCCGTTCGACGTCCCTCGTTCAGCCGAGCGATCTCCCACGTTCAGTGACCGTCCCACCGACCAGCCGTTCGACGTCCCTCGTTTCAGTCGTCGCACCAACCAGCCCTCATCATGTTAAATTCATCCGCTGCCGTCGTCACTCCGGCGTTCAACCCTAATGAACCGAATGGTACTCTTCTCAAGGTCAATATGTCGAATGTGACCAAACTCACCTCCTCCAACTACTTGATTTGGAGTATTCAAATCCGTGCTCTACTAGAAGGTCATCGGTTGGATTGTTTTATCCAGCCGGATTCAGTCGTCCCAAATGCTACTCTCTTCGTCGAAGGCATTTCCATTCCAAATCCGGCGTTTGCCGCATACAAACAGCAAGATCGGCTCTTGTTCTCGGCAATCCTTGGCGCGATCTCCCCTCCCCTACAGCTGATGGTCGCTCGCGTCTCATCCGTGCGAGAGGCGTGGCTCCTCCTTGCTCAAACGTATGGCAAGGCATCAAGGGGGCATATCCTTCAACTCAAGGAACAACTCAAGCGGAGTTCAAAAGGATCTCAAACCATAGATGACTACATGAGGACCATCATCAACAAAGCGGATGAATTAACGCTTCTCGGAAAGCCACTTGATGC
>CM071875.1:25690953-25741436 GCA_036759665.1 Gynandropsis gynandra
CAAACAAAAATCCCAAGTTCGGGACATTTTCATCTCGTTTAAAACCCTAGTTGAAAACCAATTCCAAACCCTCATCCGTACTCTCTATACCGACAATGGTGGAGAGTACATTGTCCTAGCGTCTTTCCTCACCACACACGGCATTTCCCATCGTACCACCCCACCTCATACTCCTGAACACAATGGCATATCTGAACGTCGTCACCGTCATATTGTTGAAACCGGTCTATCCCTCCTATTGATAACACGTAATCCGTTGTAGTTTTTATATCATTCTTAGGTCTAGTTTTCAGTAGATTTATTAGATTTCATTCATTTATCGAGTTTATTCGAGGATTTCATCTACATTTCTTGTTTTGTGTATGAAACAAAGACATGAGGAGAAACACGAGAGAATATGGCAATTTAACCCCGAAAACGTAGTTGAGTGACAAGGTTCAACTTGTGCAAGGCCATAGATTGAAGTGAACATTCAAACACCGAGCGAAGGAAGCGGAAACAACATTTTAGGACATGCACGCTCGGGCATTGTAAGCGTGCCCGCTCGGGGAATTGATGCGAAGACAACCCCGTAGCTTTGCACGACTCGGGTGCTCAAGGAACATGTTCGGGCATGTGTGCCCGATCGGGTGGAATTGGAGTGCCCGCTCGGGTTAATTATCACCAAACACCCCCGTAGGTTTACACGACTCGGGCTGAAAAGGAGCATGCTCGGGCATAGGTGCCCGCTCGGGCTAAAATGGGTGTACACGGTCAGGCACAAGGCCTGCACGAGCGGGTAAAGGCTGTGCCCGATCGGGTCCTTGTTTATCTCAACTAACTCCCAAGATTTAGAACGGCCAAACTAAGAGACATCTGATCTAAATAAAGGAGTTTTCGAACCAGAAGGAAGGGGGACGACTCAGAGCCGATTAAAAGACATAGAAGACACATTTGGAAGGATCGAGAAGGAGGAAACAAGGGATCCGAAGCATGGAGGACCTTTTGAAGACATGGGTTGATGAATAGGGAGCATTCTTATTCTCTTTCTATGTTGAATTTAGATTTCTTTTTTGTTTCGTTTTCTGAGTTCATGTCCAAGTAGATCTATTGCCATAGGATAGAGAGTATTGCCAACATGTAATGAAGTCTTGTGCTTAATGAATGGTGGATCTTAATGCTTTCATACTTGTACGCCACTCGATATGAATGAATTTGGTATTTGATCATGTTTTCAGATTTCATGGTTGATCTTAATGCTTCAATACTTGTACGCCACTTGATTGATGATGTTAGAAGTCTAATAAATCTACGCCAGGGCATTAGACTTTAAAACTTAGCCATGATTTAGGGTTTAATCAGTTTAGAATCTACGCCAGGTCAATCGATTGAATCTAGGGATTAGGATAGCGGTCATAATGCGTCTATGCATGTAAGATGCGCAATAGATATATTGGTATATGCATGCTAGATAGTGGACAAGTCTACGCCAATCAGTTCCTATAGGAGAGCTTGAATTCCCTAAACTTCGTTACGTCGTTGTGCAACTCTTGATACCTATGGTGTTTTGTCGCTGAGTCATTCCTATCATTAGTTTAGTTAGTTTGCATTTGCATTCCATCTACTATTGATTTTACACGTCTTATTCATTAGTCTAATAGCTTTAGAGTTGCATCAATTCCTTGTGTTCGACCCTAGTTGCTACACGATCCGTATTCTTGCGGAAGCGTTAGTCTAGGTAATTTATTACTTGAGTCTACGCACATCACCTATCACACGCCTCACTTCCCACGTCCTTTTGGACATATGCTTTCCCCACCACGGTCTATCTCATTAACCGCTTACCCACCCCAATTCTCTCCTATGACAGCCCATACACTAAACTTCTAGGTACTCTCCCGATTACCTTAAACTTCGGACGTTTGGCTGCCTATGCTATCCATGGCTTCGGCCATACTCCACTCACAAACTCTCACCCCGTTCTAAGCCGTGTGTGTTTCTAGGATACTCCACCACCCAAAGTGCCTACCTATGTCTTGATCCCACTCAATCTAGGGTTTATACCTCTCGTCATGTTGAATTTCACGAAACAATGTTTCCCTACTCAAACTACTCCAACTTTTTCGGCTCAACTTCCTCGGTCACCACTCCACCCTCCACCCCATGGTCACCACCGGTCTTTATCGTCCCTTCGGGTTCTCGGCTGCCCTTGACACCGTCCTCTCCTACTCCTCCTCCAACGGATCCTTCACCGGACATGCTCACATCGCGTGCATCCCCGGACATGGTCTCTGTTTCAGCTTGCTCACCTTCGGACGTTCCGGCTATCGTGGGGCATGATCCCACTATTCGTGGCAACATTCATCCCATGCAAACACGATCTAAGGCAAAATTGACCAAGGTGAATCAGAATTGCTCTTATTACGCTGTTCTCTCTGATCACGATGTTGAACCGACGACGGTTCCTCAAGCTCTTAAGGATCCTCGGTGGAGAAAGGCAATGAGCGAGGAATTTGATGCACTTGTCCGCAATGGAACCTGGGATCTCGTGCCGGCGGACCAAGCCTCGAACATTGTTGGTTGCAAGTGGATCTTTGCATCAAACGTTTTACTCAACGACCCGGGGTGGACTTCACTGAAACATTCAGTCCTGTTGTCAAACCAGCCACCATCCGATTGATTTTGAGCCTCTCGATCTCAAATGGGTGGATTCTTCGTCAACTCGATGTCAACAATGCCTTTCTCCAAGGCATTCTCATGGATGAGGTGTATATGACCCAACCTCAAGGCTTTGTTGATCCCGATCGTCCGCACCACATTTGCAAACTTCACAAAGCCCTCTATGGTCTAAAACAAGCTCCCCGGGCGTGGTATTCAGAACTACGCGAGTTCCTACTTGGCCAAGGATTTGTTAACTCTCTCGCAGATGCATCATTATTCATCCTCCGCAACACTGAGGTAACCATATATGTTCTTGTTTATGTGGATGATCTTGTGGTCACAGGAAGCAACCCCACGGCTGTCCAATGCTTCACCACCGCCCTCGACAGTCGCTTCTCCATCAAAGACTTGGGTGATCTCTCTTATTTTCTTGGAATTGAAGCCACACGGACTGCCTCGGGTTTGCACCTCACTCAACGCAAATACGTCAATGATATCCTTGGCAAAGCAAAATTTTCAGATGCCAAATCCGTTACAACACCGATGGCTCTGAGCTTGCGTCTCTCCTTGACGGTGGGTGACAAATTAGACGATCCCACGGCCTATCGGACTCTTGTGGGTAGCCTCCAATACCTCACGCTTACACGACCGGACATCAGTTTTGTTGTCAACCGTCTATCCCAATACATGCATGCACCGACAACGGAACATCTTCAAGCTCTCAAACGAGTACTTCGGTATTTGGTTGGTACAAGGGATCGTGGCATCTTCTTCTCCACGGTTAATATCTCATCTCTCCATGCCTTCACTGATGCAGATTAGGCAGGGGATCGTGATGAATATATCTCTACCGGGGCATACATTGTCTACCTTGGTAGCCATCCAATTTCATGGTCTTCGAGGAAGCAGAAGTTCACAGCCCGCTCATCCACAGAAGCGGAATATCGCTCTATGGCGGATACCACCGCCGAACTTCGCTGGATCACGTCTCTCTTGACGGAACTTGGTATGCCTATGTCTGAGCCACCGGTAATATACTGTGACAATATTGGTGCCACATATCTGAGTGCAAATCCCGTCTTCCATTCTCGCATGAAGCATCTTGCCTTGGATTATCACTTTGTTCGACAACAAGTCCAAGGCGGCCTCCTCCGAGTATCTCATGTTAGCTCGGCTGATTAGCTTGCGGATTTGCTCACAAAATCCATATCTCGTCAACCGTTCGTGTCGCTTTGTCACAAGATTAGAATCACCGATGGTGCTCCATCTTGAGGGGGCATATAAGAAGTAGGGGCATTTATATAATTTCTCATTTTATTAGGGTTTTCTACTCTTTCTACTTCTTGTATCTATATATACGCATTGTACTTGTTTGATTATTGAATAAGAAAGAACCATACCTTTCATACTATCCGGGTCCGAAACTGCGCGTAACGGCTCCTGTTGTGCTCGGGCATTTTCATGAAGGCGTGGTGCAGGGCATCAAGCACGATTGCGAACTGTCGTGCGATAAGCCGGTAGTTCTGTCCCAGCAGACGAAACTTCTTAAATACCCTCTCCCGATCTTCAGACTCGGGGAAGAATGCCGTGTACGACGCAAAGAACTCCGCTGTAATGTTGCGGTACATGTACTCCTATGCGTCCCGCAATCCTGTCCACCCCAATGTGTTGAAGATGGCGTCGATGGGCTCCTTGATGTGGAGGGCACTCATGGCTTCCGAGGATAGGAAGCGGGATGGGTATATGCGCGGGTGTAGCTCGATGAACCTCGACTTCTGATCGGACAAAAAGGTTGTTGTCCGGTAGTTGTATTGTTGATGAGACGTCGTGATGGGCGTGTACGGTGTTAGTTCTGTGATGGCATCCGACTTTGCTGGCCATCCGTGTTCCAGATCGCAGGCATCCGATCTTCATTTCTTTGAGCTCTGGAATAGTTTCGGAGCCATCTGCAAAACAATCGAAGAAGAAAAATAAGTGTTGAGTCACCGTTTGCAAAGTGCCCGTGCGGGTAGCGCATGTAGCCTGCTCGGGCTTCAATTCAGCAAAAATTCCGCGTATGTGTCACCCGACTCGGGTGTGGTCGCTGCACGTTCGGGCTCGGGATCAAGCTGACCGACCGGGTGCAAACCCTATCCCGATCGGGCTTAGTCGCGAAATCGCGACCTGCAGTCCGATTTCGTCATTCAATCCACAATTTCACCCTAAATATTTTCTAACCAGGCCTAATTCTAGTCCAAAGAAGTCGAATACACAAATTAGTTCATGAAAATACTTGGATTTCAAGAGGAATTTGAAAGCTTTCGGGTTATTTGCGGGTGAAGAGGGAGGGAGGATATTTCGAGTAACTTGCACTGGCCGACTGTTTTCATGTGTGAAAAACCGCTGATGATGAAGAACAGCGGCGGTGTGTGAGCAAATTCTGGCGGCGTGAAGGGTTGGAGGATGAGAGCACGTTCAGGTCGAGTTTTGCTTGTAAGAACGGTCGCTCGGGTTACTCGAAATAAAAGACTTACCTCTGCAGATAATACACGATGCCCGCTCGGGTCACCTGAAGTCGCCCAATCGGGCATCTTTGCATTTGACCTAGCCCACACGGGTGATGTTGTTTGCCCAACCGGGCATTTGCTGCAAAACTGAAAAAAAATCACGAGGAAAACCATGCAGCAAAAAAATCATAAAGGCCACTAAAATCCTAAATCCTAAATCCTAAAAAATTGTCCATGTCTTAAAAAGATTTCGAAAATAGAAATAAAATGAAAATGAAGAAAAAGTATACGGGGCTCGGGTTGCCTCCCGAGAAGCGCTTGTTTACGGTCTTGAGCTTGACCCTAACGTCTTCATACGTGTGTGATGTCGGAAAGAGGAGATACGCCTCTTCCGTCTTCTAACTGATCACGCACATTGTACCACACACGTTGTACCACACATATGTTATGTTGTACCACACACGTTGTACCACACCTTACACACATTGTACCACACAAGTTGTAATAGACTTTGTACACGTTGTACCAGACCTTGTATCAGAACATTATAAAACACCTTGTAAACGTTTTACACTAACAATTCTTCTTCATTTTAAATTTCAATACATCAACAGTATTATCATCTCCAACAGAACCGAGGTTATGTACATGACAGATTTTAGACCATACAAAACTGATCCAGTTGTAGATGACTGGATTCCCAAGATAAGTAAAAGTGTTCGTGTTTTTTTCAAGACTTCTACGATGTGGAAATGATGGTGAGAAATATTAAAGCCTTTCCTAGTGTAGGTGAATCACCGCAATCAAGGATGACATTCGATGAAACACCTCGATTTTTTGCCCTACCTCCAATCCCTTCTCCACCCAAATCTGCCCACAATCCAGGATGCCCCAACAAACTCCCTTGCGATTCGAAGATGCCTTTTTCGAAGTAGTGTACGCAAGGATGATGTGAAAATTCAACGGATGTCTAAAAAGTGTTGAAGATTGTCTCAACAGTGTTGAATAAATTCTCAAAATTTTTGAAGACATCAAAGAACATAAGGACATATCAATAGTTTTGAATAAACTTTTAACAATGTTGAAGGACGTCGTAATACTGTTAAAGAAGAAATCAAGGGACATTTGAATACGTTTAAAGGACTTCTCAACATTGTTAAAGAAGAAGTCAATGGACGTCTCAATACTTTTGAAGAAGGTTTCAAAGATTTTTAAGAACTTCTAAAGAATATTGAAGATTGCATCATAAATATTGTAAAAAAGAACCCTGAATTAAATCTTTAAGGAGTAGGAGGAGGAGGAGGAGGAGGAGGAGGAAAGGGGGTAAAAAGAGACAATCAAAGAGCTCCAAAAGAGGAGGGTACTGAAGCCATTCAAATACAAGATGACACCATATATCACAAGGAAATGTGAAAAGAAAAGGTGCCTCTAGTGAAGAGGATGCTGCAGAAAGAGCAGTTGGAGAGAAAGTTCAAGCTCAAGCATGTTTCAACAAGGGCAAAACAACTGAATTTGATTAAGTACGACGTGAAGATCCATAATCGTGTCACAAAATTCGTCAAAAGTGAAAAAGTTGGTTGGAAATCAGAATTGAGAGAGACTCGACATTCAGAGTTTTTAAAATTCTG
Organism: Gynandropsis gynandra; assembly: GCA_036759665.1. NCBI lineage: Eukaryota > Viridiplantae > Streptophyta > Magnoliopsida > Brassicales > Cleomaceae > Gynandropsis > Gynandropsis gynandra. The sequence continues at coordinate 25,697,708 of CM071875.1, forward strand.
ATGACCCAAACCTCAGAGGTTTTTTCAAGGTATATATGATTTAATTTTCCTCTTTTTTATTTCTTTTTTTTATCATTTTTACGAACATTGTACCACACATTGTACAAGCAAGTTGTACAAGCACGATGTATAGACGTTGTACACACATTTTTCAACGTGGTACAATGTGTATGTACAACATCATACGACGTGGCATAATGTGCTTGTACAACATTGTACTATGTGTGGCACGACGTGTGGTACAATGTGCTTGTACAATGTAATACAAACACGTTGTATAGACATTGTACACACATGGTAAAACGTGCTACTACATGCTTGTACAACGTGCTTGTATAATGCGCGTGTAAGATATGGTACAATGTGTGGTACAACTTGTGTACAACGTGTTTGTGCAACTTCCGGTACAATGTTGTAAAAACATATTGTACACACGTTGTACATACGTTGTACAAGCAAGTTGCATTACATTGTACATACGTTGTACCATAGTTGTACACACATTTTACAATATTAAGTGTCACACGTGCTACCACATGTTGTACTAATACTTTTTCACCATCTACAACATATTGATGAATACCTTGCATTATGAGGAAAGAGAAGTCCAAGATCCACAGTCATATGAACCAGACAGCCTTCATCGCCGATGAAGTGCTCAATACCTTATTATCGTCTTTATAGAGGTTCTCGAAGAGTATCCTCGTAAATTTTGAAAAAAATGGAATGAAGAAGATGTGGCTTAATTTGTCATAAACACACAAAGCCCTAAAATAGATAAACCAATTCATTGGATTGATGTAAATGTGGTGTTCGATGCCGATAAACTTATTATGTTTGATATGTCAAGGAAAATCTACAACAAATGGCAGATGGACACATATATAGAGCCATATGTACGTGTTATTCCTCGGTTGCTCATAAAATATTGTATGACACGGTTTTCCCAATTGAAGGATCTTTCGTGGAAATACCGTTGGCCAAAATGTATTACTTGGGTAAGTTTTGTAATTTTAGTTCTTTATATTATATATTATTATTTTATGTTATTATTTTACTAATAAGTTTTGATTTGTTGTATGAGAAACGATTGTGGATCGCTATGCATAAAATTTATCCAATATGACTTGTTCGAGATTCCCTTGGACGAATTACGCGACCAAAATGTTATCGACCTTCACATCCAACTTACTTGTGACTTATTTCAAACTGGTAAACTCAATTGAATTTTTTATTTGTAATAAAGATCAAGAGATCGATTTTAATTATTTTGTTCCTAATGTTTTTATTATTTTATTTCGAATTTTGTAATTAATAAAAATTTTAATTGTTTATCCGAGTTATCAAGAACAAGAGATCAAATTTTGGTTATTTTATTCCTAATTTTTTTTATTTTGGTTACGTTTTTTATTTTTTATTTGGTACAACGTTCGTGGTACAACGTGTGTGGTACAACATTCGTGTTACAACGTTGTGGTGCAATGTTCGTGACACCACATTCGTGGTACACCGTGTGTCATAAAACATTCATGACACAACGTTCGTTACACAATGTTCGTAGTACAACGTGTGTGATGCAATGTATACAAGGTTGTACCAACACGAATGATGAATTTTAAACTCGATTTTGAATTTTAAACTTACAGGTGTTTCTACAGTTTAAATTTTAAAAGATAAAAAATACAAATCTGATTTCTGTCAAATCACAGATCCTAAATCATATTTTTTAAAAGATAAAAAATACAAATATGATCCATTAAAGCATGGTTCCAAAAATATAAAAAAACAAACGTATATCCCAAAAGGTGTCAGCATAATTTTTTTCTCAACATTCAAAAATTTAAATAAAATAGAATTAATATTGATAAAATCGGGTTATACACTGGTTGAACTTCAAAATTTAGGGTTGAACTTGTTAAATTAGTCTTTATCATGACTTGAACGAGAACAATACTTAAACCTTCTTCGATGTTCAATCGTCAACGAACTCTTATACGTCTTTTCCATTGTTATTCTCGAGCAGATGGTATCTAAGTTAATCGAATATTCTTCTCACGTCTGATTCTTTTTTTGGAGGAAATACCATCAATTCTCATATCTCATCTGGAACGATCCAATAAGACTGATTGAGAACAATATTAATTGTCCTTACATATGCCAACACCCCTTGTTCTTTCAAATAGAACTTTGAACACAAATCATGGATTGTATATCATCATAACATCCTTTGGTAGCGAAGGGAGCATGGACACTTGAATATTTATCAATATCGAATTCTCTACAAATACACAATTGATTTCTCAATTCACCGAATAACTTTTTCCATCACGACCAATGATATTGAATTCGAGTGTAAAGTTGTTTAGTTTGTGCACCTTCAGCCTGTCGACTTCATGAACCGTGTGTGTAATATGCTCTCCAATGAAGATGTCAGCTTATGTGAACTTGATCCATCGATGATATCTTTTCTATGCTTATTAAACCATTATGCTATATAGGTAGCAACTTGAGAGTAGTCTTGAATTCGTCATAAAGCTCGTGAAATCAAGTCAACGAATAGGCATTAGCACATTGTCTAAAATTCTCGGCTATGGATTCCCTATCTGTTTTCCTACCATCTTAACTTTCGATTTCACATTTTTTGATAAATGTCAAATGAAAAATCCATGTTTAGCGATCTTGTATATCCCACTTATCGCTTGACAATGCTTTTATTCCAATTCAAAACGAATATCAAATCATGATCATCCAGTATTACCTCTACAAATAACGTGAATGTATTGCAGTCAATTCTATCTAAGTTATGTATGTAAAACTTGCATGAAAATTGAAAGCCATAACTCTTATTCGAGTTTAAGAGAGCATGGTCGAACTATCAAGTTATTAGAAAAAGTTTTATTTTCGTCAAATTTTGTTCAGTTTTAGCATGATATTTATATTATTTTTATAAATTACAAACATATTGCAAAAGAGATGCATAAGACGTTGGAACCAAAGCATCGAACACAAACTTCTCGTATCTGAATTAGTCAAGGCTTTATGACTTAGTCGAATTCAGTTATGTCTTTGACTCAACATCATTGGTGGCGAGAGCTGTTTCTGTGGTAGCTTCTTTCGGCGGGTGCTCAACATCCTCTGCTAGAGAAAACACCAATAAGAATTTGAGTGTCTATTCGACGGAGTACAAAGGTGATGGACCTTCTCTTGAGATTTTTAATGCTTATACCCAATGAGCGATCTATCATAATTTTTCGTCTATGCTCTTATGTTTAGTGCACTACACAACAATTATCTTATGCTTATTTTCTTGTAGTCTGTTACAAGTTTGTTTTATGCGTTTGAAGTATGAGTTTAAACTTTGTTAGAACTTAGGGACGGATATTGACGGGAACCACCATTGATCTGGCTATAGCTTTGGGAGCATATGCGAGTAATTTAATATTATACTCATGGTTCTATGTACTGTTGTTTCAAGACCTACCAAATCCGCTCTACTCACAGGTTTTCTCGAACTAAACACAGCCACTGAACTTGTGTACCACCCAGCAGTGTCAACCTAGCAAGGATTCTCAGAACCCTAAACTTCCCTACAATGGTTGAGATGACGAAAACAATTTGATGCAAATGGATTATGGTCTTTACAATTCAGAAACTTGGGTTTCGTTGCCTTGTGCTCCTACAAACGCCTTGTGGTTTCTGAGTGTGGAGATTTTATTGTTGATCTTAGAAAAAACTCTTTTGGAGTTGTGAGGCTATGCTCATAAACCCTAGAAAAAGGGGAAAATAAAAGAAAAATTATAAGAAAAAAGGAACACATGCGGTATAACGAGGGCTGAGAAAAAAAAGAGTAACCCTATTACCTGAAATTTTGGTGTGTCGACTTGAGAAAGCGGGAGAAAGGAAGTAAGAAGAAATAATAATTACATGAGATGAGATGATTGTTGGAAAACGGTTTTAGGAGCGTAAGAATAAAGGAAGCCGACGTTTTAGCTTATATATCTATATACACATATTTCGTCTCTCGGGGGAACTTCAAAAATACCCTCATAGAGCTAAAGTGCTTCAAAAATACTCTTCCCTGAAAAAAAGTTTCAACTTCAAATCTACCCTTAAAATATTGATAATCCCATATTACCATTGTCGACAATTTTCTCTCCTCGAGAGCACCTCTATTTCTCTCTCTCTTGTCGCGCAAAAATTATTGTGCTCCCACACCACAACAGATTCGGCGAGAGTAGCTTGAAACCGGCATCAGATTCACTGCCAATAGATTGAAATCGTTTGTTGTCAACAAAGAAGCTTGCAATTAAGCACGTTCCGCAGAAAAACCAGGTATGTATAGTGATTTTTCGTGTTTCTCTTGTGTTTTTCTTGTTTCTTTTGTGAGTTATGAAGCACCGGGTCAGTATAACACTCGTTTATTGAAAATGAGTCTAAAAGAGTCATTTATTGAAATGTCAAATAATCGCAGTTAGTTACTGGGTCACAGATTTGCACGGTCGCACTGGGTCACGGAGTCTCATTGAGGGGTCAAAGGGATCAAAGGTCAAAAGTTCGCAGGGGTCCAGGGGTCGCAGAGGTAAAGGGGTCGCAAAGGGGTCAAAGAGTCGCATGGGTCAAAGGGTCGCAAGGCTACAGGGTCGCAGAGGTACAAGGGTCGCAGAGGCATAAGGGTCGTAGAGGTACAAGGGTCACAAAAGGGTACAATGGTTGCAGAGGTACAAGGGTCGCAGAGAGGTCAAAGGATTGCAGGGGTACAAGGGTCACAGAGGTACAAGGGTCGCAGAGGGGTCAAAGGGTCGCAGGGGTACAAGGGTCGAAGAGGTACAAGGGTCATAGAGGTACAAGGGTCGCACGGTCGAACTGGGTCACAGAGTCTCATCGAGTCGCACGGTCGCAGTGGGTCAAAGAATTTACCCCTCTTTTTATGTTTTTGTTATAGGTGTAATGGTTACAGCGGAAGAGAAAATCACACTGATTTATTTTTTGTATGATGGTAAATGAGAAAAAAAATCAAAATGGAGAATCTGAATGGGTTGGTAGAGTTCAGGAAAACCAAAGAGTATTTTTCTATTATCCTCCGGTTAGTCTGACATACCAGCAATTGATTGATGAGTTATGCGCATAGATGATGGTGGGAAATAATACAACGAAGTTGAAGTTAAGCTATTTGCCTAATATATATAAAAATAGAAAGCCGACATATATAATGAATGACAAGCATGTTATTTGTTATCTGTTCGATCGCATAAGAGGAATTCGGCCACTACTGTATGTGGAGATAGAATTGGCTAGTGTGAAGTGTGAAATCGAAATTGAGAGGCAAATTGAGTCTCTAATTCCTGCTTTTGGAAGCATTGCTAATGAAGGTGAGGATCGAGGTGTTGTAGATTATGATGGTTGTGTTATTGTAGGTTCAAATAACAAAAGCAGAGTTGAGAGTAATTCGGAAACAATAAATATTTTGGATTCGGATAATTCTGATAGTGAACATACAAGCGGGTTAAGAGAAGATGGTGGGTGTGCCATGAATGTGGTAGTTGATGGAGTTGTTTGTGGCAGTAATAAAGTTGATTATGATGTGTCAATAGAGCATAAGTATGGTGATGGTGAGAACAACTTGGAAATGGTAGTTCACGACAACGAAAATAATATCTTCGAGTTCAAAGATGGATTGGATCTTAAAATTGGGCAAGAGTTTGATAGCAAGAAGGATGTACAGGCATTTGTAAGGAAGGGTTCAATTGAAACTTCTGTAGATATACAATATTGAGATCTGATACGAAGGTGTGAGAAGTACGATGCAAGTTTACTGGAAGTGGTTGTAAATGGAAATTGCGCGTGAGCGCAATCCCGAATTCCAAACGGTTTAGCGTGAGAACACACCATCACATTCATAACTGTTCACCTGTATCTAAATGGACCGAAGCTACAAAGGGTACAACGCAAATGGTTAAAGATTATTTGAAAGGGGAATATGCCGGAAATTATGAAACACCTCCATCAAAAGAATTGATGGCTCGTGTAAAAGCAAAATACGGTGTCAATGTATCGTATTTGATGGGATTAAGAGGCAAATGCAGTGCTCAAAAGGAGATTCGTAGTGATGACGTTGAACATTATAGGAGGCTTCCAGGGTGGCTGCACGTGTTTACAAAAAGAAACATTTGTCGCAAATCTTCAGCTCGACAGTGATGGGAAAAGCTTCAAATACCTTTCCATGACAGTCAGAGTGGCTATAAGAGGATGGAAATACATGCGTAAAGTGGTTGCTATGGATGCAACATTTTTTTACAGGAGTGTACAAGGGAGCATTGATTGGGGTGACCGCGCAAGATGGTGAATATCACCAATATCCTATTGCATAGGGAATACTCAACAGAGAGAATGACCAATCATGGACGTGGTTTATGTCAAGATTGAAAGAGGTGATACCGGACAGACGTGATGTCGTTGTGGTATCTGATCGCCATAAAAGCTTTATCAAAGCAGTCAAACAAGTGTATAAAAAGGCTGATCATGGTTTTTGCGCGCGTCATATATCGCAAAATATAAAGAGCTACGTCAATAAAGGGCTTGGTAGACAGACTTCAAAGGGTGATACTGTGGCGGAAATGTTCTTCAAATGTGCAGTAGCATACACGGAGAACAAATTTGAAGTGTTATTGAATGATTTGAAGGACATATACAAATATGACTTTTGTGACCTTTACCACCCTTGTACAGCTTTGCGTCCCTTGCACCTCTGTCACCCTTGTACCCCTCTCCGACCCTTGAACCTCTGCCACCCTTGTACCCCTTTCCAACCCTTGCACCTCTGTGAGCCTTGTACCCCTCTACGACCCTTGTTCCCCTGCGACCCTTTGACCCCTGCGACCCTTGGGCCCCTGCGACCCTTGTACCCCTACGACCATTGTACCCCTTCGACCCTTGTATCTGCGACCCTTGTACCTCTGCCACCCTTGTGACTGTTGTGACTTTTGTGGCCATTTTTTTACCTTTGTGACCTTTGCGCAGGTATCCTAATGTTGCAAAGAATTTGGAGAAGAGGAACTTGATCGCGTTAAGTGGGCAAGATGCAAATTTAAGGAAGAAAGGTACAACTTATTAACCACTAATGGCGTCGAGTCAATAAATTCAACGTTGAAGAAGTAAAAAAAGTTTACGATCCTAGGGCTTTTAGATATTTGTTTGGGAAAGACAGTGGAATGGTTGAATAGGTATAGGTTGGAAGCAGCTACCGGTGATGATTCTCAAAAGTTAACACCTTATGTTTAGAAAACATTACATGAACGTTTTGGGGCATCCAAGTATGATGTTATTGAATTGAATAGTCTGAGTGATGAGTATGAGGTGAGACATGAGATGGGTAGAAGATTTGTAGTGAGTCTTCAAAAAAAAAACGTGCGGATGCAAAATGTTTGATGTGGATAAGTATTCATGCAGTCACGCAATTACGGCAGCACATAAGGTTGGTAAAGGTCACAAGATACCAGATCTATGTTCAAAATACTACCTTCGGGAGACATGGCGTTTGGCTTACCAAGAAATCGTGTATCCGGTTCCTGATTGCAGTGATTGAGACATTCCTCTTCAATATACTGAAGTTATGGTTCTACCTCCTATGCTAGCTAAGAAAAGGCAAAGTGGGAGGCCTAAAGAGAATCGTTATCCTGGACCCGGTAAAGCTCGGAGAAGTACCCCATCTTCGTCGAGTCAAACCCCGTCTTCTTCGTCGAGACAAACCCCATCTTTGTCGAGACAAACCCTGTCTTCTTCTTCGATACAAACCCCATATTTGTCGAGACAAACCCCATCATTGTCGAGACAAACCTCGTCTTCTTCGTCGAGACAAACCCCATCTTCAAAAGCCAGCATCACTGACAGTGTTTGGAACGTGACAACCGAGACAAGACCGACTTCAAAAAAAAGAAAGGTTTGTTAGTTAGTGAGTGTGTAATACTATATTATTTGTATCATTTTAATTAAACCTTTTGTGACTTTCATCATTATAATTCGATAAATTCTTCATTATAATTTGACCCGTGCGACCCTCAATTGGATTAAATTAGAACCCATCCGTCTCATGCGACCCAATATGACCCCTTGTGCGACTCAGTCGATCCATCCGACCTCATGCAAACACATATGACTCATGCGACCAATGCGACCCTTCCGATCCATGCGATCCTTCCGAGCCATGTGACCCTTCCGACCCATGTCTAATTTAGAATCAATAGAGACAATAATATAAAAAATATCGACATCCGACGAATTCTTAAAAAACTACTATGGATTTTGAAAATATGCATTGGTTATGCACAACTCAACTAGGGACACATGGGTCATAATCTGTTTTAACCATTGATTGACGTTGTAAATGTATTGTTTTGATTTGTTTTTGTCATTTTATCATTATAAACCCCGTAAATTTGTCGAGTTCGCATCTATTGATCAATATATGCGACCAAGTGATCCATGCGACCCTCAATTGGCATTAATTAGTTTGATGTTGTAAATGTATTGTTTTAATTGGTTTTTGACATTTTGTCATTGTAAACCTGTAAATTCGTCGATTTTGTATGTATTGATCCTTATATGCGACCATGCGACCCATGCCATTAACAATGTGACATTATCAATATATTTGAGTTGTATATGTCTAATTTAGAATAAATATAGACACTAATATATATAATATCGACATTTGAACAAAATGTTGAATGTATTTTTTGAAATTTTGTCAAACTCATCCGACGAGTTCTTAAAACACTACTATCGCTTTTGAAACACAGACATAGGTTATACACAACTCAACTATGGACACATGGGTCATAATCTGTTTTAACCATTGATTGACGTTCTAAATGTATTGTTTTGATTTGTTTTCATCATTTTATCATTATAAACCCCATAAATTCTCCGAGTTTGCATCTATTGATCAATATATGCGACCAAGCGACCCTCAATTGGCATTAATTAGTTTGACGTTGTAAATGTATTGTTTTGATTGGTGTTTGACATTTTATCATTATAAACCCGTAAATTCGTCGATTTCGTATGTATTGATCGTTATATGCGACCATGCGACCCATGCCATTATCAATATATTTAAGTTGTATATGTCTAATTTAGAATCAATACAGACAATAATATAAATAATATCGACATTTGAATAAAATGTTGAATGTATTTTTTTGAAATTTTGTCAAACTCATCTGACGAGTTCTTAAAACACTACTATCGCTTTTGAAACACAAACATTGGTTATACACAACTCAACTAGGGACACATGGGTCATAATCTGTTTTAACAATTGATTGACGTTCTAAATGTATTGTTTTGATTTGTTTTTGTCATTTTATCATTATAAACCCTGTAAATTCGTCGAGTTCGCATCTATTGATCAATATATGCGACCAAGCGACCCATGCGACCCTCAATTGGCATTAATTAGTTTGACGTTGTAAATGTATTGTTTTGATTGGTTTTTGACATTTTATCATTATAAACCCGTAAATTCGTCGATTTCGTATGTATTGATCGTTATATGCGACCATGCGACCCATGCCATTATCAATATGCCATTATCAATATATTTGAGTTGTATATGTCCAATTTAGAATCAATATAGACAATAATATAAATAATATCGACTTTTGAACAAAATGTTGAATGTATTTTTTGAAAATTTTTCAAACTCATCCGACGAGTTCTTAAAACACTACTATTGCAATTGAAACACATGCATTGGTTATACACAACTCAACTAGGGACACATGGGTCATAATCTGTTTTAACCATTGATTGACGTTGTAAATGCATATTGTTTTATTTTTTTTGTCATTTTATCATTATAAACCCCGACAAAATTTTGCGAGGTCGCATCTATTGATCAATATATGCGACCAAACGACCCATGTGACCCTCAATTGGCATTAATTAGTTTGACGTTGTAAATGTATTGTTTTCATTGGTTTTTTTATTTTATCATTATAAACCCGTAAATTCGTCGATTTCGCATGTGATCCTTATAATATGCGACCATGCGACCCATGCCATTATCAATATATTTAAGTTGTATATGTCTAATTTAGAATCAATACAGACAATAATATAAATAATATCGACATTTGAATAAAATGTTGAATGTATTTTTTTGAAATTTTGTCAAACTCATCTGACGAGTTCTTAAAACACTACTATCGCTTTTGAAACACAAACATTGGTTATACACAACTCAACTAGGGACACATGGGTCATAATCTGTTTTAACCATTGATTGACGTTGTAAATGCATATTGTTTTATTTTTTTTGTCATTTTATCATTATAAACCCCGACAAAATTTTGCGAGGTCGCATCTATTGATCAATATATGCGACCAAACGACCCATGTGACCCTCAATTGGCATTAATTAGTTTGACGTTGTAAATGTATTGTTTTGATTGGTTTTTGACATTTTATCATTATAAACCCGTAAATTCGTCGATTTCGTATGTATTGATCGTTATATGCGACCATGCGACCCATGCCATTATCAATATGCCATTATCAATATATTTGAGTTGTATATGTCCAATTTAGAATCAATATAGACAATAATATAAATAATATCGACTTTTGAACAAAATGTTGAATGTATTTTTTGAAAATTTTTCAAACTCATCCGACGAGTTCTTAAAACACTACTATTGCAATTGAAACACATGCATTGGTTATACACAACTCAACTAGGGACACATGGGTCATAATCTGTTTTAACCATTGATTGACGTTGTAAATGCATATTGTTTTATTTTTTTTGTCATTTTATCATTATAAACCCCGACAAAATTTTGCGAGGTCGCATCTATTGATCAATATATGCGACCAAACGACCCATGTGACCCTCAATTGGCATTAATTAGTTTGACGTTGTAAATGTATTGTTTTCATTGGTTTTTTTATTTTATCATTATAAACCCGTAAATTCGTCGATTTCGCATGTATTGATCCTTATATGTGACCAAGCGACCCATGCCACCCTCAATTGGCATTAATTAGTTTGACGTTGTAAATGTATTGTTTTGATTGGTTTTTGACATTTTATCGTTATAAACCCGTAAATTCGTCGATTTCGCATTTTTTGAAAGGTATTTTACATTTTATTATTGTTAACCTGTAAATCCGTCAAGTTCACATATATGCGGACCCATGCGACCCGCCAAAAATTCAGTCACCAAAATTCCCGCCGAAATTTTCATCAAATTTGAAAAAATTTGAAAAAACATAACATTTGCGACCCTTGTACTTCTACAGTCATGTATTTTCGAATTCCATCTGACGGTGGTTCGATATTAGGGCCATGTTCCATCAATTTGCTTTTTTACAATAACGACACACACTCTCTCTCTAACTCTCATCATCTTCCATCAATGTTTTTCCGAAAATGCCACATTTCCCTCATTTTTTCAGAGAGATTTGTCTGCACTATATGGAGAACTATATTGTAATCTTCTTCATCTGTCGGTATGCTACATGTAGAGAATGTACAAATTTGACTTTGTTTTTCGTTTTTTGTTACAGTACATCCCGAAGATCTTCTTCGGTGATTATATTTACGGGAAAACGAGGGACAAAAACACGACAACGCTTAAATGGAATGCGTTTTACAGAACATGGGAAGTCGAGTTGGATGGCTCCAGATTCACTGATGGGTGGAAAGATTTCTCCAATGACCTACACTTATGAATTGGGGATTACTTACTTTTCCGTCACGAAGGTGACATGGTCTTTCACGTCACCTTCGCCACTCCTGCTCAGAGGATTGTCAGGGTGGTACCAGTCACTCGTTCGAATCTGGCCATAGATTCATTTGTAAGTGATCTTAATACGGACTTGGGTGATGTCGCGACTTGGGTAAGGATTTTCATGATTTTTATTCCTTTCTACGGATGTCGCAGACACTTCCGATAGGGTTTGCGAGGTCGAAAGGTCTTTGCCATAGACGATGCAAGATATATCTGATGAAAAGATACAGACTACTGTGGGAGGCATATTCTAAGACTCGTGGCACATGGTGTCGCTACCATCAGAAGGGGTTGGAGAAAGTTTTGTCACGACCATGGGCTGACCAAAGGTTGTACCCTCGAAATCGAACTATATTCCGATAGACCAACACCAATGCTTCAGTTTTTCCCTCAATGGAGGCCTAATAATAACAGAGTTTGATTTCAGTCATATTTTGATTGCTCTCAACCTCCTTTGAACAAGAACATTCCTTTGAACTTGAACTTCATGTTTGTATTTGTTTGGTTTTTTTACAATTATTTAATAGTAAGTATTATTGTTAGTATCGTTGTTTTTGTGGATATTATTGTAACAAGGGTCGCGGATGGACAAAGGTCGCAGGGGTCCAAGGATCGCAGATAGACAAGGGTCGTGATAACACGTAATTTGTTGTAGTTTTTATATCATTCTTAGGCTTAGTTTTGAAAAGATTACTTAGATTTCATTCATTTATCGAGTTTATTCGAAGACTTTATCTACATTTCGTGTTTTGTGTAGGAAACGAAGACATGAGGAGAAATACGAGAGAGGATGGCAATTTAACCCCGAAAACGTAGTTGAGTGACAAGGTTCAACTTGTGCAAGCCCGTAGATTGAAGTGAACATTCAAACACCGAGCGAAAGGAGCGGAAACAACATCTTAGGACATGCACGCTCGGGCATTGGAAGTGTGCCCGCTCGGGTAATTGATGCCAAGACAACCCCGTAGCTTTGCACGACTCGGGTGTTCAAGGAACATGTTCGGGCATGTGTGTCCGCTCGGGTGGAATTGGAGTGCCCGCTCGGGCTAATTGTTACCAAACTTCGCCGTAGCTTTACACGACTCGGGCTGAAGAGGAACACACTCGGGCATAGGTGCCCGCTCGGGCTAAAATGGGTGTACACGGTCGGGCACAAGGCCTGCACGAGCGGGTAGAAGCTGTGCCCGCTCGGGCCCTTGTTTTTCTCAACCATCTCCTAAATTTTAGAACGGCCAAATAATGAGAAATCAGATCTACAAAAAGGAGATTCGAACCAAATTGAAGGGGGGGACGATTCAGAGACATTAGAGGACAAATTTGGAGAGATAGAGAAGGACGGAACGAGGGATCCGAAGCATGGAGGATCTATTGAAGACATCGGTTGATGAATAGGGAGCATTCTTATTCTCTTTCTATGTCGAATTTAGTATTCTTTTATGTTTCGTTTCTGAGTTCAGGGCATTAGACTTTGGAACTTAGCCATGATTTACGGTTTAATCGGTTTAGAATCTACGCCAGGTCAATCGATTGAATCTAGGGATTAGGATAGCGGTCGTAATGCGTCTATGTATGTAAGATGCGCAATAGATATATTGGTATATGCATGCTAGATAGTGGACAAGTCTACGCCAGTCAGTTCCTATAGGAGAGCTTGAATTCCCTGAACTCATGATAGTATCTAAGACCAATGATCTTGTTAGAACTTCGTTGCATCGTTGTGCGACTCTCGATACCTATGGTGTTTAGTCTTTGAATCATTTCTATCATTAGTTTAGTTTAGTTTGCATTTGCATTCCATCCACTATTTGATTTCACACGTCTTATTCATTAGTCTAATAGCTTTAGAGTTGCATCAATTCCTTGTGATCGACCCTAGTTGCTACACAATCCGTATTCTTGCGGAAGCGTTAGTCTAGGTAATTTATTACTTGATATAACACACATCAAGTTTTTGAAAAACTTGATGTGCGTTATGTCAGGTCGCAGGGGTCCAAGGGCCGCGAGGGACAATGGTGGCAGAGGGACAAGGGTCGCAGGGGTCCAAGGGTCATAGAGGGACAAGGGTCGTAGAGGGACATGGGTCGCACGGGTCCAAGGGTCACAAATGGACAAGGGTCATAGAGATTTGAGTCAATTATTTGTAAATAATTTTATTGGTAAATAATAAATAATAAATTATTCATATTAAATAATAAAATATTCATATTATTTGTAAATTATTGTATTTGTAAATAATAAATTATTCATATTATTTGTAAATTATTGTATTTGTAAATAATAAATAATAAATTATTCATATTATTTGTAAATAATTGTATTTGTAAATAATAAGGGTCGCAGGGTCCGAGGGTCGAAAGGGTACAAGGGTCGCAGGGGTCCGAGGGTCGCAAAGGTACAAGGGACATAGAGATAAAAGGGTCGCAGGGTCAAGGGTCGAATGAGTAAAATCGTTGAACGACCCTTGTACCTCTGCGATCCTTGTATCTCTGCGACCCTTGTACCTCTGCAACCCTCGGACCCCTGCGACCCTTATATCTCTACGACCCTTGTACCTCTACGACCCTCGGACCCCTGCAACCCTTGTACATCTACGACCATCAGACCCCTGCGACCATTGTACCCGTTTGACCCTTGACCTTGCGACCCTTTTACCCCAGCGACTCCTTTATTATTATGAAGAAATTTAAAAAAAATAACAATGTACAAAATATTTAAAAAATAATAATGTACCAAATATTTACATCTTTCATTCCCAAAAAAATAACAATGTACCAAATATCAAGTTAATCTCGGGGTGGACGGATACATTTTCCATTACTAAATATCTCAGCCGCAATCTTCTCACGCATGGAAGGAATATTTTCGTCGCAAATGCAGTGCAAAAAATTACGTGCTTTCATTACCGAGGCTTCTACGAATTTGTAGGCATAAACATCACAGTCATTCAAGATTTTGTTCTGTGTCAGACCTTCATAATACTCATATTTCCATTCATCTTCTCCAAAAGCCAAAGAAGGAAACCCTCCGAGAATGAGCATCTCTGGGACAACTTTTCTTAGCTTCTCAATCCCCGGATCGATATGTGTTTCCTTAATCCTCCGCTGGCAGTCGTATACCGTGATGAATCGAGTTTTGAAATCCGCTTTGATGGCTACCTAGTGACATTCTACATATTGACTATTGAGCGATGGAATGTTTAAAACCGACACAAAACCTTCGAAATCACTCATTGGTTTTGTACTTCTGAATGGATACTTGCCGTTCAAACAATCACTAAGATATTCCAGCAAAGTGTCCAAATCCTCATACGTCCACAGCGTGAGGATCTGCATGAAAGTAACAGGACAAACGTAAAGTTTATTAAATATTGTGGGGAATGTCTTCATGCGATAATACTGCACCAACAACGTCTCATCCAATTGCTGCAAAAAACAAATAACACACATGAAAACATATGACACAAAATGACCTCTATGACTTCGGGTTTAAAAAAACTTACATCATCTTCAAGCCATACGTTGGGCTTTAATATAATCTCCCAAAACTCTGGCCCCTGGGGAGTATCTAGATCAGATTTCCACCAACTCTCATGTCCAGGTATCGTTAGGAACATATATAGCGCAGTCAACCTTTCACCGGTTGCGTCAATGAACGAAGGTTCTCGGGTTATTGAGCCCTTTTCTAATCCCTTCGGATTCCACCAAAACGAAGGTTGTTGAACCACCTTTTTATCGGTTTCTTGAACCACCTTCTTTTTGGGTTCTTGAAATCCATTCCCTCACCCTCTCCCTTTCATTGTTTTTGCTATTTTCACCGACGGAGGTTCAACATATGCCTTCTGTGGTTTTAAAACTCGTTTAGGTACCGACAGAGGTTCAACATATGGTGCAGAATCTTTCGATAAAGGTCCAGCACCTGCATAAAATTTACTTCATTAAACATATGACGACCAATGCGACCCTGCGACCTATGCGGACATGATCCATTTTGTGACCCATTCGACCAATGCGATCTATGCAGACCTATGCGACCTACGACCTATGCGACCTTTTGTGACCCATTCGACCTATGTGACCTTTGTGACTCAAAAGACCATACTGACTTCCTGGAACCTCCTTATCCTTAGAGGGGACCTCTTTGACAGGATCCACTGTAGTATCCTCGGAAGGAACCTCCTTATCCTTAGAGGGGATCTCTTTGACAGGTTCCACTGTAGTATTCTCGGAAGGAACCTCCTTAGGGTGACCTCTTCGACATATGCGACCCATGCGACCTTTATGCGACATATGCGACCCATGGGACATATGCGACCCATGCGACCTTTATGACTCAAAAGACCGTACTTACTTGGTTATACATGACCCACTGCAGTTTCCTCGACAGGAACCTTTTACGTTGGGGACCTGGACAGGATCCGCTGGAGTATACTCTGCAGGAACCTCCTTAGCGGGATCCTCGTCAGGAATCTCCTCGTCGGTGACTTCATCAACAGTACCTAGTGGAGCATCCGCATAAAATCACTTCATTCATTAGACTCATCGTTCGTTACTTGATGTGACCCTTGCAACCCATGGGACATATGCGACCCATGCGACTCTAGCGATCCATCGACTTATGCGACCCTGCGACTTATACGACCGTGTGACTTATACGACCGTGCGACTTATGCATCTTTTGCAACCAATGCGACTCTTGCGACCAATGCCGACTCTCGATGGAAATTGATTCAGATGAACTTTTTCACTAAATATTACTTACTTGGTGGAACTTTATCAGGAGCAACGACTACAGTAACCTCTCCGGAAATGTATTCAGTTAGAGGAATGGTAGTGACAGTTGCAATATTTTCAACTAATCTCGAAATGTTTGCCAAATCCTCTTCTGAGCCATCTCTAGAGTCATTTTCAACCTCTGACTCAATAGGCTCTTTTCATGACACTGGATATGGACGTCGAAGGAATTCAAAATCATCATCTGTAACAGTGCCGAAAGACTGGTTTGCGGTGCTCGTATCTTTCTCGGCAGATTTTGATTTTGTCTTTTGATAACACGTAATTTGTTATAGTTTTGATATCATTCTTAGGTCTAGTTTAGAGTAGATTATTTATATTTCATTCATCTATTGAGCATATTCGAAGACTTTATCCACATTTCGTGTTTTGTGTAGGAAACGAAGGATTGAAGAGAAACACGAGTGATTATGCAATCTAAACCCGAAAACGAAGCCGTGTAACAAGGTTCGGCTTATGCAAGGCCACGGATGGAAGCGAGCACTCAAACACCAAGCGAAAGGAGCGGAAACTACACTTCAAGACATGCCCGCTCGGGGGGATTGAGAGTGCCCGGTCGGGCTGAATCATTCAAGAAAACCCCGTAGCCTTACACGACTCGGGTGCTCAAGGGATATGCTCGGGCATAGGTGCCCGCTCGGGTGCATTTGGAGTGCCCGCTCGGGCTGATTCATGGCAGAAAACCCCGTAAGTTTGCACGACTCGGGCTGATGAAGTACACGGTCGGGCATGGTGCCCGATCGGGCTCATTTGTGTGTGCACGATCGGGTAGGTCACCTGCACGATCGGGTAAAGAGAATGCCCGCTCGGGTCCAGCGTTCCAACAAACTTTCCTAAGATCTAGAGCGGCCAAATTAAAAAGATAAATCAGATCTAAAAGAGGGAATTCGAACCAGAAGAGATCAGAGCAGATAGAGAGACATTAGAGCAAGGAGAAGAAGTGCAGCTTAATTGTGCATGAGAAACACCGGAAAAGCGGATCTAGTTTTCGACCCCGACATTGATAGAACACTCAGAAAATTAAGGAAAGAATCGAAAGCTAGTGCAAGCAATTCAGTTGATAACACGCAAGCACATTTGAATTTCCAAACCGAGGAAGTGATCGAACAACCGTTTGTCGAAGAGCTAATGGCTGAACGTCAAGATATGAACGTTCAAAATGCGCAGCAAGTGCAACCGGCACTGACCTATGGATCATACACGGTCCCTAGGCACACGCAGCTCTTATCTTGCATTGCAAGAAGAAACGTCCGTGTAGAGCTTCAACCGGCATTCATTCAAATGCTTGGTAACGCGGCGTTTAGAGGGAGACCAACCGAGGACCCAAACCAGCATCTCACTGATTTCAAGATGCTGTGCCGAACCGTAAGGGGTGGAGATGGGGTATCGGATGAGGATATAATGCTAGCTGCTTTCCCGTTCTCGGTGAAGGATAGAGCACAAGATTGGTTATATTCGCAACCAGCGAATTCTATTGCGTCATGGGAACAGCTAGAGGAGAAGTTTATGACGAGATTCTTCCCTCAAAACAAAGCTCAGCTAGCCAAGAATAACATCAACACATTTGTGCAAGGGGCAGCCGAGAGCTTATATGAAGCATGGGAGCGATTCAAAGGCTACCAACGCCTTTGCCCACATCACGGTATGGATCAAAGTTACCTCATATGCAATTTCATGCAAGGTTTATCGGACAATACGAGGATCTTGATCGTAGCCGCTGCTGGAGGTTCTTTAAGCAACCTCACCTTCCCACAAGTCGAGGATCTTATAGATCGTATGGCTTACGAGGGAAACCACAACGCCGGAGAGTACAATCGCAACGCTCCAGCAAGGGTAGCCAATGTTGATAACACGCATAACATATATGCCGAGCTAGCCGATATGAGAGCCGAGATGAATGGTAAAATCAATGGGCTCTACGAATTGATGTCCGGAGTAAATCAACAGCAATATTATGAGCAGCCGGACGAACAAAGAATTCAAGCGTACGAAGGGGTGAATTATGTAGGTAACAACCAACCTTTGGGTAATACCTATACCCCCGAGTGGAGAAATCACCCTAATCTCTCGTACAAGAATTCCGACGGTGCATTCAATGCACAACGCTCATGGGGGAATTTTCAGCCGCGTTTGATGCAACGCAATCAGAATTTTCAACCAAAAACGCAACCCCAAGATCAGTATTACCAACCACGTA
The DNA here is from genome assembly GCA_036759665.1 of Gynandropsis gynandra. NCBI lineage: Eukaryota > Viridiplantae > Streptophyta > Magnoliopsida > Brassicales > Cleomaceae > Gynandropsis > Gynandropsis gynandra. The sequence continues at coordinate 25,716,487 of CM071875.1, forward strand.
CACCGGCCCCTCCACAACAAGAAGCTAGTCCCGATATTGCATCAATGCTAGCTCAAATCATTCAAGGGCAGAAGGAGCATTCCGATGACTTCGTTTCGCTGAAGAGAGAATTTAATGAGTTGAAGACGCATGTAAAAATCTTGGATACTCAAGTTGCACAACTCGCTGCGCAATCATCGCGACCGCAAGGGGTTCTACCGGCGCGGCCGGAAGCAAATCCTCGTGAACACGTCAATGCTATATATCTTCGGAGTGGCAAAGTGGTGGATCAGCCCACTCATTTGATGTTTGAGAAGGATGAAGCAACCGGCACAGCAGTGGAGAATGGTAGCTACGTTGAAAAACGAAGCATGAAAACCGAGATGGAGGAAGAGCCAAAGTACGTGAAACCGGAACCAAGACCGCCACCTCTTCCATTCCCACAACGTCAACGTAAGAGACTCATGGATCAGATCATTCCCTCGACATTTGACGAAGATGAAGAGTCAAATAAAGCAATGAAAAAGGGCAGTGGCAGCAAAGAGCACAAAAATAGACCCGAGGAGGAGGGAGAGCCGAAATACGTGAAACCGGAACCGAGACCACCTCCTTTGCCATTTCCTCAACGTCAACGCAAAAAGGATGATGATGCTCAATTTGCGAAATTTGCTGAGATGTTGAAAAAGATGGACATCACGATACCATTCCATGAGGCGTTGAAGAAGATGCCTTCATACGCCAAGTTCCTCAAAGAGATACTTGCGAACAAGCGTGATGTAGAGATGGAATCCGTTATGGTAACGAATTCAATGCTGCAGCCTAATCTACCCAAAAAGATGCCGGATCCAGGTATATTCGTAATCCCTTGTAAAATTGGAGATTATGAAATAAACCATGCGCTAATCGACGTCGGAGCAAGCGTAAGCGTGCTACCATTGTCTTTGTATAAGAAATTGGATCTTAGGGGTAAGATGGATCTTCGACCGACGAGAATGGCGTTAACCATGGCTGATAGGAGTGTTAGGATACCCGAGGGAAGGCTGGAAGACGTGCCTTTGCAGGTAGGAAGATTTTTCGTCCCGGTTGATTTCGTTGTATTGGATATGGAGGAGGACGAGAAAATTCCAATCATCCTTGGTAGGCCGTTTCTCAATACGGCAAAGACGATTATACATTGCGCTGAGGGTAGACTCACACTTAAATTCGGGGATGAAGAAGTGGAGTTCAATCTGAACGACACACTTAAGCGGCCATGTATGGTGGATTCGGTATTCCACATCAACGTCTTAGAGGAGTTAGCCAACGAGGTCTTTGAGAAGTTTGGGAAGTTAGATTCTTTTGAGATGACTCTTCCAGCAGCTAGAGAGGGTTTTTGTGAGATTCCTAATGGAGAGAAGCTTTGTACAAAGCTGCTAGATGAAAAGGGTATAGAAGAAATCCCAAACCCCGAGTTAGATGAACACCGAGCAGAATTCTGCGCGACCCGAGCAAAGCGGATCGCAACCTCAGATAAGGATGGATTCTCGGGTAATCCTCATCAAGGCAATTTCTCAACTCATAACCACGTGAGTACAGATCAGTTGGGGAAGGTTTCAAGTCACGAAAACATTGCAAACCAGTGCACAACCCTCCGACAATCCCAGGCAGATTCCAGCATGACACAAACGGCTTACATCGACAGTTTGTCTATTCTTGAGATGCCTAGCAGCCACTACAAACGTCCAGCATCAGATTGGAACATTGATAAGGCATCCAAGATGAAGGTTGAAATGAAGATTAGGGACGACATGACTGATCGGGGAAGGAATTCAATTGAACCGCGTACTGCACTCTATCGACCACCTCATGTACGCAGGATGCTACGCACACCACGACGTCAAGGACGTCCATCTAATTGGTAGCACATTTTGGTCAGGCTCAAGACCTTAAACAAGCGCTTATCGGGAGGCAACCCGACTTTTGCATTTTTCATTTCATTTTTTTTTTTCGGACTATTTCTTTTTCTTTTCACATTGACTTACTCGGTAGATAGTATTCCTTCTTTTGGGATTGTGTGAATCTTTTTCACAGGTTTTTCAACGTTGATATCATCCTTGAGGAGGAAACGCATACAATGTCCGGACACAAGCACGGGATTGCAAGATACACAAGGTGCACACGTTCTAACCCTTATTTTTCCCGTTGTTTGGTATGCGGTATTCTCTTAGGTTTTGAACACCGGGACGGTGTTTCATTCAAAGTCTGGGGGGAGTACTCATCGAGTATTGTCATGTGATTAGGATTAGATTATTAGGATTAGATGTAGATTTTTGTTTTTAGGAATAAACGGATGGATACTTAGCATAAATTTTCGAGTTTTAGTCATTAGTGCAACTTTGTCGAATCGTGAACAATGGTCTAGGTTTGCTTAGAAGTCTTCTTGATTCCGATTAGTTAAGTAATTGTGCTTGAAGCCTTGACCTATAGTTACATTCACCTCCTAGGTTTCAGTACCAAGTATTATATCTCCGTGTATACCGATTAATCGATGCTTGTTTGATAGATTTTTAGCGTTCATTAAACTCCACACGCTTATACTCCGCTGTCAATTTTTTCTCCTTGGATAAGTTAACTATTTAAGGTTTCCATTGACATGAGTACATCGATATCGATGGTTCGGGTCTAAGTGGTGGGTTGAGGCGCTATTCTACGTCCTAAGGGTTAGAGTGATGCGTATTTTTCATAAGAAAAGAAAAAAAAGAAAAGAAAGAAAACCATGGTTTAAAATGAGCTTCAATGACGCATCTCTTCACTCCTCTAAGGCCTTGCAACCTTATGAGTGTGCCATAGGCAGCCTGGGTCTAAGTAGAAAGCCAACCTCTTCGACTTCGACGTCCTAGGAACCGAGCGTGGAATTATAAAAAAAAAGAAAAGAATAAAAAAAAAGAGAATAAGAACGAGAGTATGAGCTTAATGATATCTCAAGTTTAGAAGAATTTGGTATGGAGATCGCTTGGACATTGTTTAGGAGTACGGATTTTTTTTCACTTAGGTCATTGGTGGGATTGCATGGTTCAAGACTTTCGGTGGATAGAGGTCTGAACTAGGTACGCTTAGGCTTGCGTTCATGTGACGCGTTGATTTGTATGATGGCTAAATTCTTCGACGTATTTGTATTGGTATCCATGGTTGTTTAGCTCTTCTAGTACTCGACTCTAGGTTTGCTCGAGGACGAGCAAAAGGTTAAGTCTGGGGGAGTTTGATAACACGTAATTTGTTATAGTTTTTATATCATTCTTAGGTCTAGTTTAGAGTAGATTATTTATATTTCATTCATCTATTGAGCATATTCGAAGACTTTATCCACATTTCGTGTTTTGTGTAGGAAACGAAGGATTGAAGAGAAACACGAGTGATTATGCAATCTAACCCCGAAAACGAAGTTGTGCAACAAGGTTCGACTTGTGCAAGGCCACGGATGGAAGTGAGCACTCAAACACCGAGCGAAAGGAGCGGAAACTACACTTCAAGACATGCCCGCTCGGGTGGATTGAGAGTGCCCGGTCGGGCTGAATCATTCAAGAAAACCCCGTAGCCTTACACGACTCGGGTGCTCAAGGGATATGCTCGGGCATAGGTGCCCGCTCGGGTGCATTTGGAGTGCCCGCTCGGGCTGATTCATGGCAGAAAACCCCGTAGGTTTGCACGACTCGGGCTGATGAAGTACACGGTCGGGCATGGTGCCCGATCGGGCTCATTTGTGTGTGCACGATCGGGTAGGTCACCTGCACGATCGGGTAAAGAGCATGCCCGCTCGGGTCCAGCGTTCCAACAAACTTTCCTAAGATCTAGATCGGCAAAATTAAAAGGGAAAATCAGATCTGGAAAGAGGGGGGACGAACCAGAACACATCAGAGGAGATTGGGAGACATTAGGGCAAGGAGAAGAAGGAAGAAAACGACGGATCTACGGATCGGGAGCGAGAAGAATCTACCGAAGGCATCGGTTTATGAATAGGGAGTCATCTCTTTCTACATCTATGTCGAATCTAGACTTCTCTTGTGTTTCCTTGTCTGTATTTATGTCTGAGTAGATTCCTTGCCATGGGTTAGAGAGATTTGCTACGTTGTAATTTACGCTTACGCTTAATGAATGGTGATGCTTAATGCTTTCATTACCTGTACGCCACTTGAATGAATGAATTTGGTTTCTATCATGTTTTTCATGGTTGTGGTTGTTCTTAATGCTTTCTCTACCTGTACGCCACTTGATTGAATGATCTTAGAAATCTAATAAACCAACGCCAGGGCATTAGGTTTCGGAACATAGCCATGATTTAGGGTTTAGCCGGTTTAGAATCTACGCCAGGTCAATCGGTTAAATCTAGGGATTAGGATAGCGGACGTAATGCGTCTATGCATGTAAGATGCGCAATGGATACATTGGCATATGCATGCTAGATAGTGGACAAGTCTACGCCAGTCAGTTCCTATAGGAGAGCTTGAATTCCCTGAATCCATGATAGTGCCTTAGACCAATTATCCTTTTAGAACTTCATTACATCGTTATGCAAACTCTCGACACCCATGGTGCCTAGCCATAAAGTCTATTCTCTTCGATTTAGTTTAGTTCAGCTCAATCACAATCACAACTTTAATCACCTCGTACGTCTAATTCAATTAGTTCAATAGCTACGAAGTCGCATCAATTCCTTGTGTTCGACCCTAGTTGCTACACGATCCGTATTCTTGCGGAAGCGTTAGTCTAGGTTTTATAACTCGATATAACGCATATCATCTTTTCAGCACCTTTGGGATTTGCTGCCTTTGCTTTTGGATTAGGCAATGAAACCTGACATCCCTTAGAAGATCTCTTATGGCGTTGATGTTTCTTTTCTCCGACTTCTTTATTTCCTTCATTAATTTCTGCTCTAGTGTCAGACGGACTGCAACTTCTTCTCCTTCAGCTTCATCCTCACCTTCTCTTTCAGCTTCAGCTTCAGCATCACCATCTCTTTCTTCATCAGCTTCAGCAACACCTATCCTTCCTTCATCTTCGTCATCTTCAATCTCTATTATTTTTTTTGCCCACACTCTTATTCCTCTTAGTCCCCTTCCCTTTCCCCTTCCTTTTCCCCTTGTTTTGATCACCAAAAACTGCTTTTCGCGTCAGTAGTTCTTGCTTACGGATGTCCTCCCAAAAAATACCTTTTGGATTTCTACGAAGATGTTCCATCCATATCTGAACATCGGGATCGTGGCATCCCTCATAATCGTCCAGATCAATAAGTAAAGCTTCCTCTTTGTCTTCAGCAAGAAGAATACTTCGAATATCCTGAAGAACAAAAAATATCCATTATTACCCTATGTGTAATTGTTACCCTTGTGACCCTTATGTAATTTTTACCCTTCTATTGACTCAAGCGACCCATGCGACTCAACTGACCCATGCGACTCAACCGGCCCATGCGAATCAAATGACCCTCGGACCCTGTGCGACACTCAACCGACTCACTGAGACTCAAGCGACCCATGTGACTCAGTTGACCCATGCAACTCAAGCGACCCACGAGGCATAATATCAAGCGACCCATGCGACTCAAACGACCCTTGCGACCCCCTGCGACGCTCAAGCAACCATTGCGACCCAAACCAACTCACTGAGACAACCGACTCACTAAGACAACCGAATCTAACAACCCTTAGACCCCCTGCGATGCTCAAGCGACCATTGCGACCCAAACCGACTCACTAAGACAACCGACCCTTGCGACTCAGCCGACTCACTAAGACTCACCAGACTCACTGACACTCACACCCATTTCAAATCAATTGCGACTCGACAACCTGCAAAACCCTAGAAATCGATCTACTAACACTTATTAACGCCATTGAAGATTTACCCTCTGTGACGCTCAAGCGACCATTGCGACCCAAACCGACTCACTGAGACAACCGACCCTTGCGACTCAAGAAACTCACTGAGACTCAACAGACTCACTGACACTCACACCCATTTCAAATAAATAAACCATTTTGAGAGTCGACAACCTGCAAAACCCTAGATTTACTCGTGCTCTCTTCTTCACTGCTACTGCTGATTCTAGCCATTTCCTTCTTGCCAACTGTTAAGAAGAAAGGCTGCATCCCGCTCTTTTTCGCGTCCCGAGCCACGTCTCGTTCTTCTTAGCGTCTCGGGTTACGTTTTGCGTCCTGCATCGCGTCTCGAGCTGCGTCCCGCTCTTCTCCATGTCTCGAGCCACATCCCGCTCTTTTTTGCATCCCGAGCCGTGCCTCGTTCTTCTCCGCGTCTCGGGCCACGTCCCACATCCTGCATCGCGTCTCGAGCCGTGTCCTGCATCCTGCGTCCCGCGACCTATAACCTAGTCAAGTTTCTTTATGACCTCCGCGGTCTCCTATGCCTTGTTGACCGCTCCACCTCATGCATGTTACATCTAAACTTGTGCCTTGCATGTGAACTTGTATTTTTCTTGTTTCTTCCCCTTTCTACTTGTATAAATAGGTACCTTTAGTTCTAATGAAATACATAAGAGAATACTTATTCTTATTCTCTCGATCTTTCGCTCGCTCTTAGTCTTTCTTTCTTGCGTCTGCTGATTCATCTTTGTTCTACAAATTCTACATGGTATCAGAGCGGTGATCGAGTCTCAGAAATTTTTTAATCAATTTTGTTTCTTTTGAAATCTATTCTCTTTCAAAAGTTTTTTTCGGTAAAAAAATTTAATCTCTCTTTCTTTTTACATTTCCCTTTGTTTACTCGGATTCTCTTCATGGACTGGATCAAAAGCATCTCAATCTTGTTCAATGGAAACAATTATTATATTTGGACGAAGATTGCTAATGCCAATCTTGGCATGTGAGGTCTTTGGGATTTCATGACAGAATCGAATGTGAAACCGGTAGATTCAAGTACCAGATCAGAAAAATGGGAACAAAATAAACTCACTTCTTTGGTTATTTTACAAAATTCCCTCGAATCTCATATTCTTCATACATATGGGCACATAGAGTCTCCTAAAGAGCTTTGGAACGAGCTGAAACAAGTTTTTGGCAATGAATCCAATCTTAGCTGTGTGTATGAGATAAAGAAAGGCCTTAATAATCTAAGGCAAGAGGGAAAGCCTTTTAACCAGGCTTTGGGTGATTTTAAAGAATTATAGTCAGAACTCGAAACTTTAAGGCCTCATACTGCGGACCCTATGGAAATTGTTCAAAGAGCGAACCGAGATCAAGTCTTTAGCCTTTTATTCTCCCTCGACGACAAATACAATGACCTTATTCATCATATACTTTTCCAAAACATGTTTTCGTCGTTTAACAAAGTTTGTATGATGATTAAAAGGGAGGAAGGGGGGAACCGTCTCTTTAAAGGAATGATCAAGGAAGCTAATGTCTCAAAAAGTACCTCTGGAAAAGCCACTACGATCAAGCCTTTCAAAAAGCAGTTCTCTTATGAATATTGCAAAAATAAAGGTCATACAAAGGATCATTGTTGGATTCTTCACCCCCATTTGAAGAGTAGAAGCCATAATAGTCAAGGTAAGGCTAATATGGCCTCTGAGTCTGAGTTTGTCTCCAAGGTAGACCTCGAGGGATTTGCCCAAATGATTCTGGTAGGGAATCAAATAAACAAAGTCGATGAAGAAGGAAGTAATGTTATCTCTGCTTTCTCTGCTTTTCGAACATATTATAATAGATTCTGGAGCTACAAATCATATGATTAAAACCCATGAATTGATTAAAGATATAAAACCTCATTGTGGCTCTGTTTCTATTGCGAATGGGGATAGTGTTCCAATTAAAGGAACTGGGAAACTTATGCTTCTCGGTCATGATACAAGGGCTCTCTTCGTTCCAAAATTTTCTAATAGTCTTATCTCTGTACAAAAGCTTGCAAAATACTTTAATTGTCATGTTTGTTTCGATTCTAGCTCTTTTTGGATACATGATATTGAAAGCAAACAAGAAATCGGCAAAGGAATGCTCCTCAATAGTCTTTATGTTCTCGAGTCTATGTATTGTGATCCGGAGTCCGTGTTTCTATCAAAATCAAATTTAAATAAAGTTTCTAAGTGGCATGCAAGACTTGGACAACCTCATAGTAAAGTTCTTAGTATCATTTTTCCCGATCTTAAAGTTAAACATGAAACGTGTGAAGCTTGCATCTGAGGAAAGCACGTAAAACAAGTATTTCCAAACTCTGTTTCGGTTTATAAAAATTGTTTTGAGCTTATTCATTCAGATTTTTGGACAACTCCATGTGTTTATCGTGATCAAAAGAAATATTTTGTAACCTTCATTGATGAGAAATCAAAGTTTACATGGCTTTATACTCTCTCGTCTAAAAGTAGTATTTATGATGTATTTATGAAGTTTCATAAGTATGTTTTAACTCAATATGATGCTAAAATAAAATGTCTAAGGACTGGCAATGGTGGAGAGTATACTATTCTTCAGTTTCGCAGGTACCTTAAAGAACAAGGCATTACACACCAGACCTTGTGTCCTTATACTCCGCAACAAAACGGAGTGGCCGAGAGGAAGAATAGACACCTAGTGGAAGTCTCGAGAACTATCATGTTCGATCGAGATGTTCCTAAAAGGTTTTGGTCCGATGCGGTCATGACCGTATGTCACATCATTAATAGAATTCCAACAAAGGTTCTAAAGGACAAATCACCTTATGAGGTATTAAACTCTATAAAATCTGATTTTGAGTATTTTAGAATTTTTGGTTGTGTGTGTTTCACTCTTGTTCCTGACTCACAGCGCAACAAGTTGGAACCAAGGAGCACTAAAGTCATGTTCATCGGATACTCAGTAAATCAAAAAGGCTACAAGTGTTTCGCTCCAAAATTAGAAACTTAGTAAATTCAATTTCAAAAACTGACAAGGAAACGGGTCCTCTGCCAAGTGTACCTGAACATCATGAAGACCAAAATGATTAAGAAATATCAGAAAATGAAGAATAAGAAAGCCATGATGTATATTCTGAGCAAAATCATGAGGAGGAATCTCGGGCCTCAAATCATGAGAATGAAGATCAAATCTATGATCATAACCAAAATGAGGATCAGGACGTCGATGAAGTTGAATGAAGGATTTTAAATGAGATAGTGCCTCGGAGAAGCACTAGAATAAGGCGACCAATCTCGGAATGGATTCACAATCCTATTCAATGGCGTGGCAACCAAACACCTTATTTCAATGGCATGGCAAACGAGCATCCTACCGAACATCCTATTCAAAATTTGATCTCTTTGGAATTTATCTCTACTGATCATAAAGCTTTTCTTAGTAAAATTGACAGGGATATCGAGCCACAAACCTATAGAGAAGCTGAAGGGAAGCCAGAATGGGAGGAAGCCATGGTTGAGGAGCTAGCAGTCTTAGAAAAGAATAAAACATGGGACCTTGTCCCCCTTCCTAAAGAAAACAAGCCCATTGAAAGCAAATGGGTATATAAAATCAAATATAAAAGTAATGGTGAGGTAGAACGTTACAAGGATCGCCTTGTAGCGCAAGGGTATAATCAGAAGTATGGGGAAGATTATACTGGGACTTTTTCTCCTGTTACTAAACTTCATTATGTTCGCATTATCTTTTCTATTGCTATTAACCTTAATTGAAGTTTGTGATAGATGGATATTAAAAACGCTTTGCTTCAGGGGGGAAATAAAGGAAGAGATCTATATGAAACCTCCCCCGGGCCTCCAAACCGAAAAAGGAATTGTATGCAAACTAAAGGGAGTTCTCTATGGACTCAGAAAATCCTCACGAACTTGGTACACTAGGCCCTATGATGCTGTTCGAAAGTATGGTTTTAAAAGGAGTGAGGCTGATCATTCCATGTTCATCATTTGAAACAATTCTGGTATCATTGTTCTCTTAGTTTATGTTGATGATATTATCATAACAGGAGATGATAATAAAGGAATAGAAAGTGTTAAACATTTTCTAAAAGACACATTTGATATAAAGGATCTAGGTGAACTTAAGTACTTTTTTAGAATTGAAGTAACTAGATCTAATGATACTTTATTTCTTTCTCAACGAAAATATGCTTTAGACCTTTTGAATGAGACAAGTAAACTCGGATCTAAGCCGGCCAAGACCCCCATCGAAGAAAAATACAAAGACTTGTGTGAGGGGGAACCATTTTATGATATAGAACAATGCAGGCGCCTTGTCGGTAAGCTAATATATTTCACGATAAGAAGACCTGACTTGTGTTATGCTGTGAATCAGGTCAACCAGCATATGCATGCTCCAAAGGAACAACATTGGAAAATGGTGGACCGAACCCTCCGATAGATCAAGAATGATCCAGGAAAAGGTATACTAATGAGTAAAAACAATGACACTAGTCTAATTGGGTATTGTGATGCAAATTGGGTCGATGACCGTAAAGACCGGAAATCAACGACAGGGTTCTAAACCTTTGTTGGGGGGAACCTTGTCACTTGGAGAAGCAAAAAGCAATCGATGGTGTCTCGTTCCAGCGTTGAGGCCGAGTACTAAGCTATGGCAAATACAACATGTGAGCTCATTTGGATCGGGGCTCTCCTCAAAGACCTTGGCCTCGAACCTTCGCAAGCCACAAAGCTTCATTGCGACAATCAGGCGACAATTCGCATTGCATCCAACTCGATATTCCACGAACAAACAAAACATATTGAAGTTGACTGTCATTTTGTTTGAGAGAAGCTCGAAGCTGGTGACATTGAATTCACATACACAAGAAGCACAGATCAGCTTGTCGATGTCTTCACCAAAGCCACAAGTGAAAAAGTCTGCAAAGATCACCATTATCGGATTGGACTCATTGATATCTTCAGTCCCAAGGCATCGCATTAAAGCTTAGTCGATCGTCCCTCGAGCTCATAAGCTGTTGTGCTCTTTTTCCTTTGTCGGGTTTTTGTGTCTCAATTGGGTTTTTTTTCTAGAAAAGGTCTTAATGAGGCTTCATTTATGTTTCTTTTGAACGCCTAAGTTTTAGGGGGAATGTTAAGAAGAAAAGTCGCATCCCGCTTTTTTCGTGTCCCGAGCCGGATCCCGAGCCACGCCTCGTTCTTCTCAGCATCTCGGGCCACGTCCCATGTCCTGCATCGCATCTCGAGCCGTATCCCGCTCTTCTCCATGTCCCGAGCCGCGTCCCGATATTTTTTGCATCCCGAACCGCGTCCCGAGCCGCATCTCGTTCTTCTCCGTGTCCTGGGCCACGTCCCGCTTCCTGCATCGCGTCTCGAGCCGTGTCCCGCATCCTTTGTCCCGCAACCTACGACCTGGTCAAGCCTATTTATGACCTTCGCGGTCTCCTATGCCTTGTTGACCGCTCCATTATGCATGTTACATCTAAACTTGTGCCTTGCATGTGAACTTGTATTTTTCGTGTTTTTCCCCTTTATATTTGTATGAAGAAGTACCTTTAGTTCTAATGAAATACATAAGAGAATACTTATTCTTATTCTCTCTAATTCTCTTGATCTTTCGCTCTCTCTTAGTCTTTCTTTCTTGCTTCCGCTCATTCATCTTTGTTCTACAAATTCTACACCAACTTCAAATCAATCCCTCTCAAGATCCCTCAGAACTTCAACTTGAAATTGTTCGTTTTTCTTGATTTTTGACACGGTTTGACAGTTTTTCACTTTGAAAAACTGCAGAACGTGTAATTTTTCACGGTGGAAAATTAAGGGCAAATTTTTCTTTTCTTCAGTTTTTTTCCTATTTAATAATTATTTTCACGAGGGTATTTTCGAAGCACTTTAGCCTTACGAGGGTATATATGATATTTAGCCTCATCTCTCAAGGCAACAAATAATAAATTCAAAAATTAAAAATGACAACTAATTAAAATACCCAATTTATCACTACTAGAAAATTTTAATTTAGGGAAAAATTTTCGGATGAATTTTGATTCGTTCTTAAATTTTGGACAAAGATTTCGGTCCATCCTTAAATTCCGAATGGATTTTAATCCATCCGTAATTTAAAAATGAAAATTTTTTCAGTCCCTATTTCCAGCCGGATTAAGGACTACCATCAATCCGTCCCTGAATTCCGGACAAATTTTATTTTTTTTATTTTTCATTGTTTATTTTTATTTTTTTATTACTTTTTTTTTTTGAAAAAATGGAACGGACTAAAAAATCCAATCAGAAATTAGGGAAGAATTTGTGTACCCGCCCCGATTTTTTTACAAAAAAATAATTCTTTTACAGAAAAGGTTTTTTTAAAAAATATAATTTTTTTCTGAAAAAACATAAATAATTTTTTACAAAAAAATTCCAACAAAATAAAAAATTATAAACCTTCCCTAATTTGTCCGAATTAGAAACGAATTTGTTTAATCCGTCAGGAATTAGGGATGAATTATTTAATATGTTCAGAACTAGGGATGGATTTTTTAATCCGTCGAATTAGGAACAAATTTCTTTAATACGTCTGGAATTATGGACGAAATTAGGGACGAATCTTTTTAGTCTGTCCCAAATTATGGATAAATTTTTTAATTCATCCCAAAATTAGAGATAGATTTTTTTAATCCGTTCAGAATTGTGAAATTTAAGATTATAAATTCAACCGGAAAGGAAGAAGAAGAGTAAACGAAAACAAAAGAAGAAAACAATGGTGGATGGGGAGCAGGCGACTACGAAGATGACGGAGGTTGAAGCAATGACAGTTGTGACATAAGAGGAGGCGACGACGAAGACGAAGGAGGACTAGGTGAAGACGACGACAACAGAGAGGATTTTGTAAAAAACAAATTTAACTTTTAAAAAAATTGTGTTTGTAAAAAAATTCCAGACGAACAAAAAAGTCTCCAACTGGTTCCTAATTTTCAAAAAACATTTCCAGACGGAATTATACGCCCGAACTTTTTTTTACAAATTTTGAAATTTTCAAACGGATATTAATTAGCGACGTTCATTTACAGACCAACAAAATCCGTCTGGAAAACATCTAGAAATTTTTTTCTAGACGAATTAGGGACAAATTTTGCTCTCCGAAAATTCAATTTTTCTTGTAGTGTATAATTGATCGAGGCCTGTTGTTTGTAGTGTTATAAGATAAAAATTTCGCATAATTCCGTCTTAAAGATTCAATGATCACAAGAGAGTAATCTCTTATCAAATTTAATTTGTGTGTTTTTTAGAGGTTAAAAGGTATTACTGAAATAAACAAATAATTTTTTCTATATTTTTCTAAATGATCCAATGATCACTCATATAGATAACTTCAGGTGCAAGTCACTAGGTGCAATTTTTCCTTCGGATGCAATGTATGACAGAAAAGTGCTTATAACATTTGAACAGACACAACGCTTCATTTCTAACAGATTAAAATAAAAAAAGATCGAGAATAGATAAAAAAATCCGACTCGTAAGGCCGAAGCCTGATCTATCTTAACCAAAAGGCCCAAAGCCCATATTTTGATATTATATATATATATATATATATATGTTGCAAGCCCATTACCTCATTCTAAAACCAATTTAATTGTTCATTTGAAGACGTTTCATGTATGAATATGTATATGATGTTCATTTATTGTTTCTATTTCCATTGTTGGAATTTAATACATATTTAATACATGTGCAATGCATGTGCACCCTATAATACCCAACATTTCCTATTCAAACTTAATAATACCCCACATTTGAATAGAAAACAAAATTTTATTCTGAGAATGTTGGTTAAGTATGCATTTGAAAGGTGTCTTTTGGACTTGAACCGTTCATTGTGAGTACTTATCGCATTCACTTCGTGTAATGCAAACCATAAATCATTGTATGTGAAAGGTATCTCAAAACTCTTACTAATGCAACCCAATGTTCTTTTTTTTTATTGTGTGAGTACCTACTAAGTCGACTAGTTGAATATGCCAAATCCAATCTTTTACAATTCCTGATGTACATTAAATTACCAATAACACTGAGATCATATGGAGTTACAACGATTTGCAATCAAAATGGCCAAATATTTTAAGGACTTTTTTCTATATAATGGGATTATTTTAAAGTGTAACCTTTTGAATTTATTTAAATTCATATTAGAAGAACTACATTGGTAATTCCCGTGTATTTCATATCAAAACAAGAATTTGACATTTTCTTGGTTCGATTGATCACATTTTTGTTTATTCCCATGATTAGCATATCATCGACATATAGAGATAAATTAATGTATGTATCTTTGTACTCTTTCACATAGACACATTTATCACATTTGTTTATCTTAAAATCATTTGATAATACAATATTATCAAACTTTTTGTGTCATTGTTTTGGTGCTTGTTTAAGCTCGTAAAGAGATTTAATCAATTCACATACTTTCTTCTCTTAACCTTTGACAACAATCCTTCGGGTTGATCCATATAGATCTCTTCATGCAGTTTTCAAATCCATTGGATGTATCTCTAAATTGTGAATTTGTTGCAATAACAATCAACGTTTGTATGGAAGTACTTCTAGAAACGAGTGAATAGGTGTCAAAGAAATCTATTCCTTCCTTTCGATGATAACCTTAGACTACCAATCAAGCTTTGTACTTTTCTAAAGTTCCATTGTGTCTTATTTTGTTTATAATATCCATTTATTCCCAATTGTTTTATGACCAGAAGGTAAATAAACTAACTTCCATGTATTGTTTTGCATTATGGAATCCATTTCACCTTGGATAGTCTCTTCTCAATACGGTGCTTTCGTCAATTCCATCACAACCTTATATGTAAGAGGTTCTCCTTCAAGAACAAAGGTCATAAAGTCATGCCCAAAATATTTGGCAATTCTTACATGTTTAGTCTTTCTAGGTTCTACACTTGCTCGTTGGACCGAAGAAGTTATCTTTTCATAAATATATGAATCTCCAAGATTTATTTTTACTAAGATTTTTTATTTGGATGGATTAATATCCTCAAAGAATTCTACTTCATCAGATTCTATCTCATAACTTTTTGTTAGTCCTTTAACTTCGGAATTATGAACCAAAAACCTAATTGTGGTAATATTCTTTGCAAGACTAATATATTAAATCAATAGACTTTAGTTTGAGTTTAGTTAGCTTTGGTAAAGAATTTGTACTTCTGCAAGACAACCTCACACTTTCATAATGTTGTAAGTTGGTAATGTCTTCTCCATAACTCGTAAGGAGATTTATTACATGGCTTTTGTGGAATTCTCTTTAGAATATTATTTACAGTAAGTACTGCCTCATCCCATAAATTTATTGGTATTCCTGCACTAATCAACATCGAGTTTATCATATTTTTAGTGTTATATTTTTTCGTTCGATGACTTCGTTTTGTTTTGGAGTATATCGGACAACCGATTGATGCACAATAACATATGAAGAACAAAAGCCTACAAATTCATTGGATAGATATTCTCCACCTCTATATGACTTTAAGATTTTTATATTTTTCTCAAGTTGATTTTCAACTTCGGCTTCGTACGGTTTAAACATGCTCAAAGCTTCATCTTTGGTGTGTATCAAATATACATATCAATACTTACTAAATTATCAACACATGTTATATAATGGTTTTACCTCCTCTACTAGGAGTTTCATGAAAGTCACATAAATATGAATGAATCAAACAAAGAACTTTATTTGTTTTATCAACAAATTTATGTAGATGTCTTGAATATTTAGATTCTATACAAACCTGAGATTTCGTTTTTGTTTGCAAATAACATTTGGGCAGGAGACCTAACTTTACCATTCGTTGTAAAGAACGAAAATTTACATGTTTGATCTGGAGATCCATAATGAAGATGACTCAATAATTTAAATAGAAACTTCATTTTTATTCATAAAGAGATTTGTGAGTTTGAAGAGTCTCTCACTAAGGTAACCCTTTCCAAAAAATATACCACCTTTATCAAATTCAAACACAAGTTGAAGCCTTGTTACTAAGGATAGGACAAAAAAAACTAGATTCTTCCTTATGGAAGGAACATGGAATACTTTCGATAACACAAGTTCTTTTTCCGAGTTAGGGGTGCGATAAGGGCCGGGCTGACCCGAGCCCGGCCCGAGTCCAAAAAAAAGCCCGCATTTTTGCGGGTCGGGCCAGCCCGGCCCGAAAACGATCGGGCCTAGAATTTACGGCCCGAAACCCGGCCCAACGGGCTTTGGGTGGGCTCGGTCCGGGCCTCGGGCCTAATGAGATAAAAAAAATTTAAAAATTTTAACAAGTCTAAAACGCCTAAATTAATCCATATGAATCCAAAATTCACGTTAACAAATTTCGAAATGCTAAACAAATCATTGGTCTAATAGTCTAAAACACACATAAACAAAGATTAAAAACTATTCCATACAAGTCCATAAATGAAGAAACNATCAATATGCTTATTGGGTCGCGGCGAGAAATCCATCGGGGCCGCTAAATATAGAATTTACACATTAGTCAATCAAAGAAACCAAATCAACAATATAAACAATCGTATAATCTCGATAATTTGAATTGAAATGTATAAATTTAACCTTCTTCATCGTAACCAAATAACCAAGAACGGACAAAAATTAAGGCTTGAACGTTTGAGGGTAAGAGACGCCTTTTGTATTTGTTGAGCACACGCGAGTCAGCGTTGAAAGAAGACTCTGAAGCAACTGTGGTGATCGGAATACTTCCATAAGCGCTAACTCAATACTATATGTCTTAGTGTTAGACTTCTAGAACTGCAACACATCCATATCGGTATGATCTTGCATACATATATTAGGATCACGCATACATTTGTGATATTTTCCTTTTCACTTTTTTGTGTCACATATATGATATATGTGTAAAGTAAAAATTTATTTGTATTCATATCCTTTTAAATTTTTCTTAATTTTAATTTTAAAGGAAAATAATTCAAATAAAGTTAATATATGTTATAAGTTATATCATAGCACATAATATTTAGGGATTTATATCAAACTATTCTTATTCTGAACATAAAGAATACACAAAATATAAGAAGAAAAAAGTTATTAATAAACAAAATAAAAAATATTTAATTAAAAATTAATAGCTTATGCACGAGGGAGAGAGAGGCGTCACGACGAGGAGGTAGGGGGAAGGAGAGAGCTTCTGAGACTAAGGGAGGAGAGAGCACTAGGGTTAGGGGTGCAGGCCATTTTCGGGCTCGGGCAGCCCGAGGGCCGAGCCCGACCCGGCCCGAATTTTGCGGGCCAAAATTTTTCAAGCCCGAGCCCGACCCGATTGAAAACGGACCTATAATTTTTGGCCCAAACCCGTAATTTTTCGGGCCGGGTTCGGGTCGGGTTTCGGGCCGGGCTTGAAATTGACATCCCTATTCCGATTTAACTTCAAAACTACTTTGCCTTTTCCTACAACCTTAGCAATTGCTTCATTTTCCATATATAGATTTTCTTCATCTTCAACTTGTTGATATATAGAAAGCAACTCTCAAACCGAACACACATGGATCTTAACTACGTTCGAGGCCCGTTCACACTTGCCAGAAGGTCGATAGGAACTTCCCCTATCATAAATGGATCTTAATTACATACTAAAGAAGAAAAACTTATGCATAGTGCTTACTCCAACGTGTCGTCAATACCAATACTTTATAATTTTAAATTTTTTCACATTTATATAGATTTATTGTGTTTTTTCTCTCATAATTTTTAAAAGAAATTTATCAATTTCCTTTTTTTAATGTATAAATTTTTATAATCCACTATAATACATAAAAATTATTTAAAAAATAAAAAAATATACCTAAATAAGTTTAATATTATTTTTAAAATGATAAGGGACAATAGAGATGTGAAACGGGTCGGCCCAGCCTGAACTTGACACGAGCTCATAGAGAGCCCGCACTAAATGGTCTTAGGTTGGCCTGGCCCGAACTTCAACGAGCCTAAATTTTTAGGCACGTAGCACAACTTGTTGGACTTTGAGATGGGCTTGAACCTGGCTGCAATGTGACATTTTATTGTTTGGCTCGAATCTATCTCGATCAGCTTCTCTTCTTTCTTTTTTTTTGTTTTGTATACCGCATCCTCTCACGAACAACAACATTGTTTATATCTGATTCAATCTGTTGATGTAAAAATTCCATAAAAGATTCTTCATTGACAACATTAGAGTCCCATTTAGAATTACATTGAAAATATGAGATCACAAGTCATTGCAACAACTAACTTTGATTCACTTTCTTAAGCCAATATGCACAACTACAAAAGTGAACAAAGAAAAATATTTCTAGCTTCTAAGCTCGTTTGTTAGTCAATAACAACATATCTAAGCTAAACATTCAAATATACAATTTAGATTGTACATATTTCAACTCAATTTAAGCCAATCTCACTATGAAATCAAGATCTGCAAATGTACCTTAAGCTTCATTACACCGTGGTTTCAACAATATACAACAGGAATGCTACATTTACTTGCACTTTAAATACTTTTATACTCTCTTTGGCTACACTCCCATTCATATCCATCAAATCGTATTATTTTTCCTACTAAACCGATAAGGATGGAAGGCAAATACTCCAAATAATCACAAACATATAACAAGAGTGGATAGCTTACTCGTTTCTATTAAAACATCAACAATAACCATAAAATTTCCGTAGTTGAACACCACTATTCCAATCTCAATGTACCTCTTGAACACCTAAAAAACTAGGTTTACATCACTTGAAAAAAAATACTCGACACTTGTGACATTAACTAAAGAATCTAAGTAACAAATCTCACTTCATGTAGAAACAACACGAGATTGTTTCGGAAATAAGATAACAAAGTGAAGTAGTTTTGATCATTACCTGTATGGATTCATTTGAGGAGTTCACAGCTTTTAGCAAGCAATTATGTACTGCAAATTCCCAATATATTCTCCTATGGGTCAAGTTGGCCACAATGGCTACGGCTTGAACCGCCATTGCAACCATTACCAAACAGAGTTTTCTAAACAAAAGTGGAGACTTCCTTCAGAATGTCTAAGTCTTCATAATTTTTAAACCCCCACGGAACAGGTCGAACGCGATAGGACCAAACAACTACTCGGGCCGTAGGCTAAGCTCTCAATAGGCCCATTTTTTAGGCATGAGCCTAATTCTTATCGAGCGAGCTTCAGGCTGATCTGCAGGTCTAGTTAAATTTTGACACCCAAAGTGACGATATAAAAAGGACACCAGCTAACATATCAAAATCTACGTTACTTAGAATAATACCACAATGACTGAAAATATTTCTCGAAAATCGAAATACAATAAATTATTAGCATTGAGTTCATATTTAACAATCGTACGATCAAAAATCATTTTTAATAAATAAATAAATTATATGATCTAGATTTAATACTGTATATTTTACATTATACGAGTGATTAAATCTAAAATAAATCCAATGGTCTAAGATAAGAAATAAACACATACAACGATCCAAAATAGTTCACAATTCATGAAAAAATTTCAAAAATGTTGAATGCTTGAGAAAGTTGTAAGAATTCGATTATTTTTAAAGTGAATTTCAATCCTAAAATTCTATTCTCAATTACTCCAAAATTAAACAGAAGATCTGTATCCATGGTATACGTAATGCCACACAATTGATCTTTAGTTCTAACTTTAATTGCCGAAAACTTCACACATATGAGATGTATGAAGAATATGAGATTTCTCTTTTTTTTATGTGTGTGTAACACATGAAATCATCGCATAAGAAACAAATCTCATCTATATATACACGTAAACTAAAGACTATAAACCGACAAATAATCGATTAATTATCCGCATTTCAATTGTATCATTTAATTTTACCCATTATGAAATATAAATGATACTATCAAAGTCTTCTACGTATAGAATCCTCCCCAATCATTTCAATACCGAAGTCCTATTAATTAAATTCAAATCTGATAACATTTAATTTGGACTATACCGAATGACAACACTTGTTCCATAATTATTCACTTATCGGTCCATAGATATAGGATTAACCAATCTTATAATCTCTTATTTGGACCATATATGTGACCATAAAACCATGGAATAACCTTAAAAGCACTCATTAGATTGTCGTCATTAAATCGATATTGATGTCAATCTCGTCCATCGACATATTAACGTAGAACCAAAGGGATTTAACATTATTTAATGTAGTTATACCCATATATGATTACTAAGGCAAATACAGAAGAATGACATAGATATGAATATGGATGCATAACATGAAGATTTCATGTGAAGTAATCGATACGTGTCTATCTCCAAATGGTCCTAACTTATCAAGATTAACCTCAACTGAATCATACATAGTGAATAACTTAAACTTAAATTGAAAAGTTCCAGAACATAATACTGAAACTGAATAAGCGTACATTGCTACGATCCAAGAGCAAACTGGAATAGATTTAAGACTCCCATTAAACTTAAATATCATCACAGTATGCTCATGGAAGACTTTGAGTATAACATCCTTACTTAGCGGATCCGCAACCATGGAGTTTGTACCTATGTGCTTTATCGAAATGATCTCACTCTGTATCCTCTCACGAACAACAAGATACTTAATATCAATATGCTTTGACTTTATAGTACTCTTTTTGTTGTTAGGGTACAATTTTGTATCACGATTGTCATAATAAATTTTGAAGCAGTCTATCCACAACTGTCATAATGTGCCATGTGACAAGATTCCGCAAACATAAAGCTTGATTGGATGCCTCATAATATACTACATATGATACCTCCATTATGGACGATGTCATGAGTTTTTTCTTGACACTACGTCAAGAAATAGCCCCACCAGCGAGAAGGAATACATAACCTGAAATGGATCGAAGACTACAAGGCACCTAGCATAATTTGAATCTAAATACCAATTATCTCAAGCTAGTCTAATCGTATTTACACAAGCATATGATCATTTTTTTCTAAAGATATTGCATCACTCCTTTCGTTGTTTTTAATGATCAATCCTAGAGTTGTTTAAGTACAATAAACTCTATACTGCTAAAGCAAAATGAATCTTCCTCATTTCTTGAATCTCCCGTTCAGTCCTTGGACATTGTCTAAGGCTGAATGATAACGTCTAATTTGTCATAGTATTTTCATCTCTTTCTATAGTTAGTTTTATGATGATTTTGGATTTTACAGAGTTATTATGCTCCATTTCGTCGTCTTCTATTATTTTCTTCTATTTTGCAGGAAATGAAGATATTGGGATACAAACACGAGCAAATGCTGCAAACTAAGCAAAACCACTCTCGATTCAACTGTGGACGGTCAACATCCAAGATTCCTAAACCCACAAAATGGAAATGCATGGCTGGAGAAGAGAAATGGAAACCTCAGCCGTTTGCACAAAATGGAAACCGCCGGTTGCTGAACAGAAAATGGAAACGCATGGAGAAAGGAAAAGATGAGGCAAGCCAAAAAGGAAAGTGGAAGAAAAGGAAACCGTGAAAGCTGCTGGGAAGAAAAGAGGACCAAAACGAAGAGAAAAGGGGGTTCAAATTCGGAAGAGCTCTAGCTCGGACAGACGGATTCTCTCACAGGTGGAAGAGAGCAGAAGGTTAGAGATGGGGAGACAAACTCGGAACACAGAGGAACTATTGAAGGCTACGGTATTGGATTAGGGAAGCATCTCTTTCTGTACCTATGGTTAAGATAGATTTCATTCTTGCTTTGTTTTTTGAACCCATGTACGAGTAGATCTGTTACCACGAGTTAGAGTTTTGCCGATATATAATGAAGGTTGGTGCTTAATGCTTGGTTATAAGTATATTAATCATTTTCAGATCAATTGGTTGCTCCTAATGCTTTTATTCTTGCTGATCACGTGAATGAATGATTTTAAAAGTTTGATTGTATCAGAAGATAGATTAGATTTTGGAACCTAGTCATAATTTTGGGTTTTAAGCAATTTAGAACCTTGACTGGTCGGTCGATTGAACTCGGGGATTAGGATAGCGGTCTTAATACGTTTAGTATGTTCATTTCACAATAGAGAGATTGGTAGTACGCATGCTAGATAGTGGGATTAGGCATCAGAATAGGCATTCCCTAGGATAGTGCTTGAATTCCCTTAATTTGTGATAATATCTATAACCATGATCTTCAATAGTATTTCATTGCATTATTGTAAGGGATTTGTTTGGATCTTAATGCTTGATGTCAGATTTGTTCTCTTAATTGGTTTGATTGATTGTTCTTAATGCTTTCATTCTTGTTGATTACTTTTTTGAATGATTTTAGAGGCTTATCTAGGCTGAGAAGTCAGATTTGAGTCTTGGAATTTACCCTAGAATGAATTAGATTAATGAGAATCTAACCGGTTGGTTAATCTATTTAGGAACCGTGATAATTGAGGTTGAGTTCCCTATTGAGGTTAAGTTCCCCACTGATCTTAATGAATCTAGATGTTCGATTTGTTCCATCGGAAGATGAGTATGTTGATTTCCTAGGTAGTGAATTAGGCATAGAGAGAGTCACTTCCGGTAATTGAGTTTGAGTTCCCCATTGATCAAGATAATCCGATTTTATGATTCATAGACGTTCATTACATGTCCCGACATTTCTTGATAACGTCTAAATTGTTCTAGTATTTTCATCTATTTTCATAGGTAGTTTTATCATTTATTTAGACTCTATCGAGCATTAAGTACAATTTGGTCTCCTTCTAGCATTTTCTTGTGTTTTGAAAACAATGAGATATCGGGTTACGAACATGAGAAAATGTCATGAAATTTTAGCAAAAATACTTCAAGCTCAGCTGTACACACTCAACACTCAAGCCTCCTTCGGTCACACAAAAATGGGAACATGGCTGAACCGAATGGAAATTTTCGGCTGCTGGAATAACACTTGGAAGGGCACAGTTGAAACATGAAATGGAAACCTAGCTGGAGCAAGAAAATGAAGCACGAAGGGGCAAGAGAAGGAGTCAGTTTGGATAGAACAACATCCACGCGAGATGGTTACCGAACCAACATTTTTTCGGGTCATGTATGTAACAAACTTCCTAGAAGCTCTCAAATGGAGAAAATTTCAAAAAAGGAGGCCCCAATTAAATAGAAAATATAGAGAACCCTAGGGAGGACCATAAAGAGGCAGACAGAACCCACAACATACACACGAATGCACGATGGAGAGAAGAGAGAACATGACACTGAAGGCTGGAGAGGGGGCAGCGAACTCGGAACGTGGTGGAGCTGTTGAAGACTACGATATTATGATAGGGAGGAATCTTGTTCTGAACTTATGTTTAAGATATCTTTTGTTCGTGTTTTTTTTCTAACCCCATGTCTGAGTAGTTTCATTTTCGTAGGTTAAGGTTTTGTCGATATATAATGAAGTCTTATGCTTAATGCTTGGTTATAATATTTGATCATTTTCGGATTGATTGAATGTTCTTAATGCTTTTATTCTTTTTTTCCGCTTGAATGAATGATTATAAAAGTCTGATTGCATGAGGAGATGAATTAGATTTTGGAACATAGCCATGATTTGGAGTCTCAATTGATTTAGAACCTTGGTTGGTCGGTTAATTGAACTTGGGAATTAGGATAGCGGTCTTAATGCATCTCGTAGGTTAAATTATGCAGTCGACAGATTGGTAGTGCGCATGCTATATAGTGGGTTAGGCATCGGGAGAGTCATTCCATAGGAAAGAGTTTGAATTCCCTGAATACGTAATGATATCTATAACCATTATCTTTGTTAGTGTGCATCTCTCGAAATCTGTGGTGTTTAGTTTATTGAATTTGTCACCATTTAGATTAGTTTAATCTTTACTTTGCAATTTAACCAATTGATTTTGTATGTTCTATTCATTAGTCTAATATCTCTATAGTTGCATTGATTTCCTAGTGTTCGACCCTGGTACTACACGATCCGTATTCTTGCGGAAGCATTACTCTAGGTATTTATTACTTGAGATTGCCATATCATTTCTCAAAGCTCGTGGTGTTTAGTTTATTGAATTTATCCAGTTAATTAGTTTAGTCATTTACTTTGCATTCCACCGATTTATTTATTATCCATCATATTCATTAGTTAAATAACTCTATAGTTGCATCGGTTGCCCAGTGTTCAACCCTGGTACTACACCATCCGTATTCTTGTAAAAACGCTGGTCTAGGTAATTTAGTACTTAAGATTAACCACATCAAGTTTTTGGCGTCGTTGCCGGGGACCTGATTATGGCATTAGAGTTAGGATACTTCTTAATTAGGACACAGTCCTTTCCGGAGTCTTTAGTTCTTTTTCATATTTGTTTTTCTTTACTTTTTGAGTCAATTTTTATCTTTCAAGGCTCACCTGATTCTTGTGTTTTATCTTTTCTTGTTCAGCTCAAATCTGCAGAGGAGAGCGAATGAGAACAAATGGTAAACGTGGCAACCCAAACACACCACCAATGCAAATTGAGCTGACCTATGGATCCTACACAGTTCCTAGGCACACTTAACTCTTGTCATGCAATAGTAGGAGGAACGCTCACATTGAACTACAATCGGCATTCATTCAAATGCTAAGCAATGTAGTGTTCAAAGGGAGACCCATTGAGTATCCGAATCAGCACCTTACGGACTTCAAAAAGCTATGCAAAAGTACCAAAGCTGGAGAATGGGTTTCAGATAAGGATGTCATGCTAGCTGCCTTCCCCTTCTCTGTGAAGGACAAAGCGCAGGAGTAGCTATACTATCAACCGCCAAATTCTATATAGTCATGGAGACAACTGGTGGAGAAGTTCATGACACGGTTCTTCCCTCAGGGAAAAGCTCAGCTCGCCAAGAATCAGATCAACACATTTGGGTAAGGGCAGCCGAGAGCTTATTAGAAGCGTGGATACGATTTAAAGGCTATCAACGCCTTTTCCCACACCACAACATGGATCACAGCTACCTCATACATAAATTTTTGCAAGGACTTATGGAAAACATAAGGATATTGATCATACTAGCAACTAGAGGTTCTTTGAGTAATCTCGCGTTTCCCTAC
>CM071875.1:25741455-25786675 GCA_036759665.1 Gynandropsis gynandra
ACATCGAGGACCTGATTGATCGAATAACAGATGAGGGAAGCAATGCTACAGGGAAATACAGCTGCAATCTTCAAGCAAAGGTGGCTAATGTGAACGAGGTGCATGCTTTATACGCCGATGTAACTGAAATGAAAGACCAATTTGCGGGATTTTACCATATGTTTTCCAAATCACACCGCCTACACTATTCAGAGCAATTAGGCGAACAATGAGTTCAAGGGTATGAGTAAGTGAACTATGTAGGAAACAATCCTGCTTTGGAGAACACATATAATTCCGGATGGAGAAATCACCCCAACTTCTCATACAAGAACCTCGATGGTGCGTTGAATGCACAACAACCATCGGGAAATTTTCAGCCAAGGGTGATGTAGAGAAACCAGAATTTCCATACGAGAATGCAGCCTTAAAATCAAAGTTATCAACCACGTGCGCCACCGCTGACCCAACCTGAAGTAGCTTCCGATATTAGCGCCATGTTCGCCCCCTCCTCCAAGTGCAGCAAGATCAAAACAACCTATTGATGAAGTTAAAGCGGATCAAGATACTGCCAAGAAGCAGATGGAGGGCTTCCAAACCCATCTCAGGCATTTGGAAATGCAATTCGTGAAAGGAGCAGCGCACCAATAAGGATAGCTGCCCGGGAGACCGGAAGCAAATCCTCGTGAGCACATCAACACCATTTATTTGAGGAATGGTAAGACGGTGGATAAGCCTGCTCCTTCGATATTTGACAAGGGTGAAGCTTCTACCACAGCAGCAAAAAGGCTATTACGTTGAAAAGCATAAGAGAAATTTGAGGAGGAAGAGGATCCAAAGTACGTAAAGCCACATCCGAGGACACCTCCTTTACCATTTCCACAACGTTAACGCAAGAAGAACGATGATTCCAAATTTGAAAAGTTCGCTGAAATGTTGAAGAAAATGCACATCACCATCCCGTTCCACGAAGCATTGAAGAAGATGCCATTGTATGCCAAGTTCCTCAAGGACGTTCTTGCGAACAAGCGAAAGGTGGAGACGGAGACCGTGATGGTGACGAATTCGATGCTGCAATCGGATTTACCGAAGAAGATGCTTGATCCATGTATATTCGTGATCCCTTATAAAATAGACGATTATGAGATTAACCACGCTCTTATTGATGTCGGAGCAAGCGTAAGCCTACTACCACTATCTCTTTATGAGAAATTGGATTTTAGCGGCCAAATGGATGTACGACCTACACGAGTGGCACTTACCAAGGCCGATCGAATTGTGAGAATCCCCGAGGGTATGTTGGAAGACGTGCCACTACAAATCGGGAAGTTCTTCGTCCCGGTTGACTTCATTGTCCTAGACATGGAGGAAGACAAGAAGATCTCGATCATCCTTGGGAGGCCGTTTCTCAACATTGCAAAGAAAATTATACATTGTGTTGAAGGAAGACTCACACTGAAATTCGGCGACAAGGAAGTTGAGTTTAATTTAAATGACACGCTTAAGAAGTCATGCATGGTTGATTCGGTGTTCTACATCAAAGTTTTAGAGAAACTAGCTGAGGAAGTCCTTGAAGAATTTGGAAACATGGATTCCCTATAAATGGTCCTCTTAGTAGCTGGAGAGGGGTTATACAAGGACCTAAACGAGTTGACGGATTATAAGAAGCTACCAGACGAAGGAAAGAAGAAGGAACCCCCGGACAAAGAGTTAAGCACGACCCGAGCAGAACAGAGCATGGCCCCAGCATATATCAATTCGACTCGATCGGACCTGAGCTCGGACCAAGCAGATTTCACGGATCAGTATAGAGACTGCTGCACGACCCGAGCAGACTCCAGTGCGACCCGATGTGGATCAGTACATAAACACTCCTGGAACGCCGAGAAGCCACACAAAAGGCCCAACATCCGAATGGAGAATCAAAAAGGCATCCAAGGTAAATAGGAAGCCCTTACAACAAGGGCTCAGGTACCAACAAACTCCGGGAATTTTGAAAGGGACGAGTGATGAAGCTGATGTGTGCCCGACCGAGCAACATGCCATGACCGACCGGGCATCCTCACTGCACACAGCATGATTGGGCAAGACTTAAGCCAAACCCATGCATCTTCTTCGACAAATTGACAGAACATCAAGCCCTATCGGTCTGTTAGTGATGCACGACAGGGCTCCTACTTTTGAGAATAGCACGATCGGGCAAACATCGAGCTTGGCCCGTGCGTTCCTCTCGGCGGCAAATGAGAATGACATCAGCTCGATCGAGAAGTATGATATGCACAACTGAGAAACCATCTTGAAACATAGCATGAACGATCAGAACACTAAGCATGACCGGGCTCCATCCTTTGAGAACAACACGATCGGGCTTATTAGGAACATGACCACACTGACTGGTTTTACAAGAAGCCTACCTATTTGAGTTCTATGCCCGACCAAGCAATCTTTTTTAACAATATTTCAGTGTCTCCTCCATCTGCGAAGTATTCTAAACCCGATAGGAGGATTGAGAAGGCATCAGTATGCGCAGTGGGAAGGAGACACACACAATTATGTACACAATGATGATGAGGACGCCCACCTCGATGATGATGATGAGTAGAGCATCTCTATCAGGCTCGAGACCTTAAACAAGCGCTTCTGAGGAGGGAAGCCGAGCTCTGTATCCTTTTTATTTATTTTTATTTCTAGGACTTAACTCTTTTCTTTTTCGCTGTATATATTCTACCAGCTAACACGATGTATCGTACTCTCTATTTTGGATCGTATGACTCTTTTTCACATGTTCTCCACGTTGATATCATCAACAACAGATTAGATGCATACGACATCCAGTTGTACCACCAACTCAGGAAAGCAAGAATACACCAGGTGTACATGTTCTCATTTTCTTTGTCCTCTCCCGAGATTTTGGCATGCGAGTTGCTCTCACAGATTTTGAACACCGAGACTGTGTTCCATTTAAGTTTGGGGGGTACTCTTTAAGTGTTATGTTTGCGATTATGATTAGACTTTGATTCCCTTTCTTTTTTATTTAGCATTCATGTTTTTATTTTAGCATTCATGTTTTTATTTTAGGATTTATGTATATCTGAGCTTAGGATTAGACGGATATCTAATATGACACACTTCGAATTTTAGCCATTTTTTGTGCGACTTTGTCGAATCGGAAACAAAAGCCTAGGTTTGCTGAAAAAGATTTTTAGATACTAGCTAGTTTAGTGGTTGTGCATGAACCCATGACTTATAGTTATATTCCGCCCCCTAGGTTTTAGCCTCAAATACCTATATCTTCATGTATATTGTTCAATCTTTGCTAGGTCGGATACCTTTTTTATTTACTTTTCTATTTTTATGATTCTGCACGCTTACACTCCGTTGTCAATAGAATAAGCTTCTAGCTATTTCCGCCTTACATTGACATGAGTGTGTTGATCTCGATGGTTCAGGTCTAAGTGGTGGATTGAGGCGCTTTTGTACGTCCTAAGGGTTAAAGTTGATGTGTGATATTAATAGTTCGGTCTAAAGAAATTCTTCAATGACGCAACCTCTTCACTCCTCTAAGGTTACAAGACTTTACAAGTGTGTCAATCGGTACCCTGGGTCTAAGTAGAAAGCTATCATCTTCGACTCCAACGTCCTAAAAACCAAGTGTGGATTTTCAAAGAAAAAAGAAATGGAAACCGAAAAATAAAACGAGAAAGAAGAAGAAAATAATTGTCTTTAAGAAAGGTGTCTCACGTAAGCATGGGTGAATTGGTATGGAAATGATGTATTGGATGATGTATTGGATTGCACGACACGTGGCTTTCGGTCGATAGAAGTATGAACTAAGTTTGCTTAGGTCTATATTCCTGTGACGCCTTGTTGTGCATGATGGTTGGTTTGTTGAAGTACTTGTGCTAATATCCGGTTGTTGATAACTCTTCTTATGCTTAACTCTAGTTTTTCTCGAGGATGAGCAAAGGTTCAAGTCTTGGGGAGTTTGATAACGTCTAATTTTTCTTAGTATTTTCATCTCTTTCTATAGTTAGTTTTATTATGATTTTGGATTGTACCGAGTTATTGTGCATCAATTAGTCTTCTTCTATTGTTTTCTTGTGTTTTGCAGGAAATGAAGATATCGGGATACAAACACGAGCAAATTCCGCAAACTAAGCAAAACCACTCTCGGTTCAGCTGTGCATGGCCAACATCCAAGATTCCTAAAACCACCAAATGGAAATGCACGGTTGGTGAAGAGAAATAGAAAGCACAACCGCTTGCATAAAATAGAAATCGTCGATTGCTGAACAGAAAATGGAAACACATGGAGAAAGGAAAAGAGGAGGCTGAGCAAAAAGGAAAAGTGGAAGAAAAGGAAACCGTGCAAGCTGATGGGGAGAAAAGAGGCAACACGAAGAGATTGAAGATAATAGAGAAACTTCCACCACCTAAATTAGTTAAAGAAATTCAAGTTTCAAGCTCGGACGAGCGGATTCTCTCACGGATGGAAGAAAGCAGAAGGTTAGAGGCGGAGAGATGAACTCGGAACATGGAAAAACTATTGAATACTACGATATTAGAATAGGGAAGCATCTCTTTCTGTATATATGGTTAAGATAGATTTCATTTGTGTTTTTTTTTTCTTAACCCATATATGAGTAGATCAATTACCACGGGGTTAGAGTTTTGCCAATATATAATGAAGGGTGGTGCTTAATGCTTGGTTATAGTATTTTAAAATTTTCAGATTAATTGGTTTCTCCTAAAGTTTTTATTCTTGTTGATCACTTGAATTAATGGTTTTAAAAGCCTGATTGAATCGGAAGTTAGATTAAATTTTGGAAACTAGCCATGATTTGAGGTTTCAATCGATTTAGAACTTTGACCGATCAGTCGATTGAACTCAGGGATTATGATAGTGGTCTTAATGCATTTAGTATATCTATTACGCAATCAGGAGATTGATAGTTCACATCCTAGATAGTGGGATTATGTATCCAAAAAAAAAATTTGTTTTGTTGAAAAAGCTCACATCATTACAAGCTATAAGGATATCATCCACGTAAAGGATTATCAAGACAAATTTTCTCTCAATGATCTTATGGTATACACAATCATCTTCAATGTTTGGTGAGCAACAAACTTGATCAATATTTTAGCAATTTCCTAGAAGTGCTCAAGAAGCTTCAAATCAACATTTTGTTCATTGAAGCACTCCAGCAAATGCCTTCATACACCAAATTCCTAAAAGATATCCTTTCTAATAAGAGACATATGGAAGACATTGAGACAATACCTCTCAACAAGAAATGCAATGGAATATCCCAAAACAAGCTACCCATAAAATTAAAAGATCTCGGGAGTTTCTCCATACCATGCACTATTAGTGATATCACTATAGACAAGGAATTATATGAATTGGGAGCAAGTGTCAGCCTCATGTAACACTTGGTCCACAAAAAAATGAAGTTTGGAGAACTCGAACTGACAAAGATGTCTCTAAAGCTGATCATCTAATTTTCGTACACATTTCTCACATGATTTTAGAGAAGTCCATGCTGATAATTGCGATGTTTACGTGTGATTTTGTATCCGTTTTACTTTTTTCGTGTTCACATGTTCTTACAGATTTTAAGGTGTATTTGGCTCGTTTCGGAGCTATAGAGCATAGACAGGACAAAGTACAAGTGTTGAGGATTACAACGGAACAAACGGGACGAGAAGCGGACAAGAAATGAGCAAGATATGAACTTGCCCGAGACAAAGCCTTTCACGACCGAGCATGATGAATCGCACGACCGGGCGTTAATTTAACAGATTTGTGCCGAGAATAATGCACAGCCCAGGCGTTCACACTGCACGACCAATCACCCCTCATTGAAGATTGCACGGTCAGACGCATTGCCAAGCCTAGTCGGGCTCATAAACCAGCACATCCCAAGAGCAATTCACGGCTCGGGCGCATGAGAAGCCCGGGCGATCAACTACTTTAAAGACATGCCTGATCGAGCTGCATGCCATGCCCAGTCGGGTGCCCAATCCTAGCACGACGAAATTAACGCAGTGCGCCGCCTGAAGGAAAAGGAAACCGGATGCACAAAAAGGAAAAGAGCCAGCCCGGCCGAGCACCTTGTCTAGAATGGTCGGGAATAGTCTTGGAAACATTCCTTTTTCGGTTTTGAATGGAATTTTCACGAGGTAGTTCTCAAGTTTTGTTGCAGACGATTTAGAGGAGATTCTGAGAGTTTGTTCATCACTAGAGGAGCAATCTTGGCAACAAACATTCGAGGAGTATTGGAAGATTGAATTGAGACTTCATTTTGTTTGATTTATATTCTCTTTAGACTATCTATTTCTTTCATTTTGTTTGTTTCGAACTCATGTCTGAGTAGTAGTTTTGTTTCGGACTTCCCTCTCCCCTTCATTGATCAAATGCTAGAACGTTTGGCAAACCACACATATTTCTGCTATCTAGACGGATACTCGGGATCCTTTCATATTCCCCTTCACCCTACCGTCGTTTGCCTTTTGGCCTCTGCAACACCCCGACTACTTTTCAGCATTGCATGATGGCAATATTTTCTGATTTTATTGAATATATTATGGAGGTTTTCACTGATGATTTTTCTATTTATGGCTCTATGTTTGATGATTGCCTGCTTAACTTGTCTAACGTGCTTCAGCGACGCGAGGAGGTGAATCTAGTACTTAATTGGAAGAAGTCACATTTCATGGTAAAAGAAGGAATTGTTCTTGGTCACATGATCTCAAAAAGAGGTATAGAAGTCGATCGAGCCAAATTGAAGATAATAGAGAAACTTCCACCACCTAAATTAGTTAAAGAAATTCAAGTTTCCTTGAACATGTTGGCTTCTATAGGCGGTTCACCAGTGGCTTCTCCAAGATCACAAAGCTATTGACCGAGTTGCTAGCCAAAGACACTACATTTGAATTCACTAAAGAGTGCCATGATGCCTTCAACAAAATTAAAGAGGCTTTGATTTTGGCGCCTATTATTCAGCCATCGGATTGGAGTCTACCTTTTAAAATCATACACGATGCTAGTGACTAGGAGGTTGGAGCTATTCCAGGATAGCGGGAGCACAAGCAGCCCCATGTCAACTCCTACGCCAATAAGATGCTAGACGATGCGCATACCAACTATACCACAACAGAAAAAGAACTCCTAGAGACCATCACTTACAAGAGTTTGAGTTGGAGATCCGAGATAGAAAAAGGTCGGAGAACGTTTTGGCGGATCACATATCTTGCATTCGAATTGAAGATGATCACTCCATAGTTGACTCTTTGAAAGACGACATCATATGCTCCATATTATCAGGTAATCCCATTTCCTGATTTGTTTTTCCATGCACACATGAAATTTTTCTTTGATGTGAAACACTATTATTGGGATGAGCTAATCCTGTAAAATAGGTATGGCGATGAAGTAATTAGGAGATATGATACGAGCTTGGATACTACTTCTTTTGGGCGGTGGATATTGTTCGCAAAACCCCTAGACAACTCGATGAAACGACCTAGATCCACGTTCAAACGAACGGTTCTAAACCCTTCCACAGAATCAAAACACAAAACGAGTTATGATAGAATTGAATTGAATGATAAGTTGAAACGAACTCACCGGTTACAGCCGAGCAGAGTCTGCATGATAGTTCTGAAAAGAATCGTTAAAGGGATAAACATTCTCAAAGTAAAGAAATATCAAATATCAAATGTGACTATACTAACAAATGTTTTCTTACTCTATTTATAGAGGGAGGAATGCTATGAAAACGAGAAAATAATAAAACCAGAAAATGCTAGAAATGAAAAGTCAGTCAAAGCGATAAATGAAGTCTTGACCACCATTAATGAAGCCTTGACCTTCTTATCAACTTCCGATCATGCGGTCTCCAATATGTCTTCATTTTGCGCAGAAATAATGTGAACATCTCGCAGCTCAGACGCCCTGGGATGTCCCATATAAAGCATGTCCTTGTTCTGAACACATCACAAACCAGCTCCAACATGTCATTTTGAATCCTCTTGGCACCAGACCTGGTGATTGGTCCATCGTGCTCCGCTCTGTCACCACTCACCCCTCGATCTGACATAGTGTCTGTATCAACCAAAACTTCCCAAACTATTTCCTCACCAGTCTTCTCTTCTTGGGAAACATTTGCCCGCAAATCTTCATCACCTGTAAAAAAAAAAGATAGATCAGAAGCATTGAATGTTGAACTAATATTATTCTCACCAGGAAGATCGATCTGGTAGGAACACTACTAGAAATTTGAAAACTCAAAACGAAATTTGCGGACTAAAAAGTCCCTAAATTTCCGGACGTATTACGGACGGATTAAGGACGGAAAAATATATATGTCCATAAATTTACAGACCGAAGAGCAGTCCCTGAGTCGTTCGTGATTGCCGACGGATTTGAGACGGATTCGAAAGATGTTCCAGATTATGACCGCGTCCAAGGATGTCCGCAATTTCCGAACGGTAACACTGTCAGTCCGTAAATTTATGGACGGGAGTAGAGTTAGTCCGTAAATTTTAAGGACGGCGACAAAGCCCCCGTCCGCAAATTATAAGGATGGTCTAGGATTTAAGGACGTATTTAGGAAGGTTCGACGGGAAATATTTGTCTTAGTCCGTAATTTGTCCTTAATCAGTCAAGAAATTATCTATTTAACCCTTCCTCCTATCCATTTCTCACATATAATTCTCATATATTTCTTTACATACCTTGTTATCGTTTCAGATTATAATGACATCATCGTCGAGATCGAATATTTTCGTTTCTAGACAGTGGATGAATATAAGAATTGATCCAAAAACTCAAGGTGTATCGAAGAAGTTTATAGAAGGTGTTACACAGTTTATGACGATGGTGAAAAATCAACAAATTTATAAAGAAACCGATAAGTTGGTTTGTCCATGCCTCAAATGCAAAAAAGAAAAATCCATTAATGAGAGAACTGTTTGGAATCATATTTATTTAAGAGGGTTTATTCCGAATTACATCATTTGGTTATCTGATGAAGAGAATTTTGCACCACGACCTAGTAATGTTGTGGAAAATTTTAGTAGGGGTATTTTACATCATGAAGTGTTTGAGACTTCTCAAGATGTAGAAATGAACCCTTATGTGGAAATGGTGCAAAATGTATTCGTTGAAAGAAATGAAGGTGAAAATATTGAAGAAGATCCG
The DNA here is from genome assembly GCA_036759665.1 of Gynandropsis gynandra. Lineage (NCBI taxonomy): Eukaryota > Viridiplantae > Streptophyta > Magnoliopsida > Brassicales > Cleomaceae > Gynandropsis > Gynandropsis gynandra. The sequence goes on from CM071875.1 coordinate 25,750,640, forward strand.
AATGAAGAAGCGAAAAGTTTTTTTGAAATGTTAGAATGTGGTAGGCATTCACTTTAATTTTTTTAGGATTTTATTACGATTGACATTTGCTTAATATTAAAACCATATATTTCAAATTTATTTTACGAAAGAGAACGGATTTGAACCGTCGTACGTAAAATTGCTGGAATGTACACACACTAAGAAATCCAATGGTTCGTGGGTAGATGCCAGAGCGAAACGTGTTCACGATGAAATTAAAAACATGGCATCGGAACGAGTGTCCTAGATTCCGCCGAGAGAAGACGGGACGCAACCTTCTCTAAGTCAAGAAGAATACAACGAGATGTATTTCGAGGTAAATTCACTACCATTTAGAATAATTTTTCCATTTATAATCTTAATTAAATTTCGATATTTCTTTTACAACAAGTAACACTGTACAAAGGTTGCATATCTGGTCTTGGAGGAATGGCATCATAACATGCAAGTTCCTCCAAAGGCAAGGTAAAAGCAGTGACAGACGAACTTCGAAATACCGTATCTACAATGCAATAAGAATGGGAAAATAACATTTAAAATTAGAGAGAAACGTGAACGATCAAAAAGGGAACGTCAACAGTTGATGAATATGCTAAGGAACAAATCACTTCTATCAACTGGGATGTGTGCAGAAACAATGATTATGATGACGATAATTCGAAAGTACCACCAACAAATCTATAAATATACGTTAATGATGTAAAAACACTAATTAATTAATATTAATTTTAAATTTATAAATCATAATTAAAATTTTTATTTTTCTTCAAAAAATATTTTCGGACAGCAGTCGTCCGCAAATTTGCCGACGAAACGTGACACGTCCGCAAAATTTACGGATGGTGTTGTTGACGTCCCGCCCGTAATATATAAGGATGGACGTGACATGTCCTTAAACTTTACGGGCGGCAATAGCACCGTCCGCAAATTTTGCGGACGGGTCACGTTCTGTCGGCAAATTGGCGGACGACCGCTGTCCAGACGGGTTACAGACTGGTTTTTCTGTCCGTATTTGCGTAGGGATTGCGAACGTTTTTTCTTTGCACATTTGCGGAACACTCTTCTTCGTCCCTAATACGTCCTTAGGGATAGACAATCCCTAAATTATCAATTTGTTTTAGTGGAATTGTTGTTGATCCACCTGAGAACTTTGAAAGGATTAAACCCTCGGGGCATCAATTTCGACTTGCGCTCATTAGGAAACATTTCCTTATGCATGTGAACCCAAACCATGTTACCAGATTCAAATATGATTTCCTTTCGCCCTTTGTTTGCTCGTCGCTCATATTGCTTTGTCTGCTCTACAATATTTTGCCTAGCCTTAGCTTGAAGTTGTTTCACGAATTCAGGTTTCCTTTTCAAATCCAGGTTAGTACGCTCGTATATATGCAAAGGAGTCAAATCCATAGGAGGTATCGGATTAAAGCCATAGACTATCTCAAATAGGGAAAACATAGTGGAGTGCTTTGTGCAATTATAAGCAAATTCATTGTGAATCAAGCATTCTTCCAAGTCCTCAAGTTCTTCTTCATCAAGGAACGAATAAACATCGACAAGGTCCAGTTGCCATCTTTGGGTTTGTCCATCAGTTTGTGGATGGCAAGTCGTCGAGAATAACAACTTCGTGTCAAGTTTAGACCACAGTGTTTCCTAGAAATAGCTCAAAATTTTCACATCTCGATCTGAAACTATGGTCCTAGGCATACCATGCAATTAGACAACCTCTTGGAAGAACAAAGACGTGATATGAGACACATCATTGGTACGGTGGCAAGGAATGAAATGAGCCATTTTCAAACAATGATCTACAACCACAAAGATCGATCATTATCGATCCGTGTCCAAGGTAAGCCAAGGATGAAATCTATTGACAAATCAGTCTACGGATGACTTAAAATGTTCCTGTAAAATGCTCAAAGTCTTCGCCACCCTAAAATGTCCCATCAAACCACAACTATGAGCTTCTCTAGTCAGCAAATCTCGCAATGAGCAATTCGGACTACAAAATTTGTTCCTCTGAAAACGGAATCCCTCATGACAATAGTAATCACCATGAACACCATGTTCATACGCTCTAAAGACAATCCCAAAGACGAAGCCAGAAGCGTATAAATCCTTAATGTACTAGAAACCAAGCAACTTAGAATCCAAAGAAACTATAAGATGATGACTTCTAAATAGTGCATCGACCACAATGTTTTCCTTACCTTGCTTATAGCAAATGACATAAGGAAATGTTTCTAGAAATTCTACCCACTTTGCATGTCTCTTGTTGAGCTTTTGTTGTCCCTTGAGGTGTTTCAATGCCTCATGATCCGTTCGAATGACGAACTCTTTTGGCCATAGGTAATATTGCCATGTCTGAAGTGCTCGGACCAAGGCATAGAGTTCCTTGTCATAAGTCGAATAATTAAGCTAAGCACTGAGCTTCTCACTCAAGTAGGCAATGGGCTTTGAATCTTGCATGAGAACTGCGCCAATTCCTACACCAAAAGCGTCATACTCAATCTCAAATGCTCTTGAAAAGTCGGGTATGGACAAAAGCAGTGCATTAGTAAGCTTATCCTTTAGAAGCTGAAAAGCAGCCTCTTCAGCTTCTCCCCACTGAAAACCAACACCCTTCTTGATTATTTCACTCAGTAGTGTGGTGACTGTACTAAAGTCCTTCACAAATCGCTTATGAAACTCGCAAAACCATGAAAACTACGAACTTCTCCAATGGTCTTCAGAGTTGACGAACGTCTAATATCCACAACTTTCTCCTCATCCACTTTAATGTCATGCTTACTCACCACTAAACCTAGAAAAACCAGGTGATCGGTGCAAAACGTGCATTTCTTGAGATTAGAATATAACTTCGCTTTGCACAAAACGTCCAGAACAACACGTACATGGGTAACATGGTCAGCAAGATTTTTGCTACAGACAAGAATATAAAGTACACCACCACAAAGCGTCCCATGAATTGTAGGAGAACATGATTCATCAAGTGCATGAAGGTGTTCGGTGCATTCGTGAGTCCAAATGGCATAACCAACCACTCATAAACCCATGCTTGGTCTTGAATGCAGTTTTCCACTCATCGCCTTCCTTCATCCTAATATGATGATAGCCACTCTTCAAGTCAAATTTTGAAAAGACTTTTGACCCATATAGCTCATCTAGCATATACTCGAGTCTAGGAATAGGATGTTGATACTTAACTATTATTTGATTGACAACACAACAATCGAATGCACATCCTCCACGTACCATCCCTTTTTGGTACAAGAATGATTGGTACAACACATGGTGGCTCATCAATTACAGATAAAATGTAATCATAAGTGTTCAAGAGAAATTCATTGTACAAATGTACGAACAAAGGCAGATCAAGGAACTCGCCTAGTACAAACTGAATGAGATCATCAGTGTTCAAGAGAACATCATTGTACAAATGTACGATCAAGGCTGATGCGAAAGCAAAACTTTCTTGACCTCACTAGCTCTAAAAAGCTCGGTTGGATCCCACTGGTTTCTTCTCATGGATCTTTGCTGGAATTCGTTTCTTGATCTCATGAGAATTCAAGTGTTTTTCCTCTTAGTCACATGTTTTCACAAGAGCTTTACCTTCTTTCTTGATCATTTGTAGATGATCTAGGTACACTTCCTTTGGAGTCATCGGCAGGAATCGATGTTGTGTCCAACTTATACCTATTGGTATGACCATCGTGCATGACATGCTTGTCAAATTTTCAAGGCCTTCCAAGAAGCAAATGGCCCACTTCCATATGCACAACATCAAAGAGTACCTCGTCTTCGTAGCGTCCAATTCGAAATGGCACTTACACTTGCTTGTGAACTTTAGTACCGCCACTTTCGGTCAACCATGTAAGATGGTACAGCTTAAGATGTCTCTATGTAGTCAAACCTAGCTTTTCTACTAAAGTTGTGCTAGCCACATTTGTGCAACTCTCACAATCGATGATTAGGCTGCAAACTTTGTCCTTCACAAAACATCTTGTGTAAAAGATATTTTCTCTTTGCTCGATCTCCTCTTCTTGTGTTCGAAGATTAAGGACCCGCCTCAGGACCATCAAATCTCCTTTCAAGGGTGGCTCATCAATTACGTCGTCCTCGAGAGATGGAATGGGCACACTGTCATCATCAACCTCTTCCTCGATCTCAACCGTGCCAACCTCATACTAAATCAAGACTTTTTGTTTGCAACATTCATTGGCGTAATGTCCCTTTCCATGACACTTGTAACATTCGATGTCTCGCATCCTCGTACGGTTAGTCTCAATAGACTTGCCACTATTTTGCAGCAAAGATTATGTCTTGTTCTCGAACCTTTGTGAAGCCTTAGATCCATAAACTCTTTGGTCGCCTCGTAATTGCGTTGGTCTCACACTAGACAAACTAGATCCGAACCTCGTAATTGCGTTGGTCTCACACTAGACAAACTAGATCCAAAACGAGATTGTGCATTGCCTTTCCTCTTGAATTGCCTTTCAAACTCGATCGCCAAGTGCATCAACTCATCAAGATCCACGTAATGCCTTGTTTCCACCTCATCTTGAATATCCTCGTTCAAGCCACCGAAGAATCTTTCCATGGTCACTTCTGGATCCTCCTGAAGATCAGCTCGGATGAGCAACATTTCCATCTCCTTGTAGTAATCCTCGAAACTCTAGTTACCTTTCTCGAGCTTTCCAAACCTCCTAATAATGTCCCGAAGAAAATGATTTGAAACGAAGCGTCGTCTCATGATTCTTTTCAACTCTTGCCAAGAGTTAATGGGCGATTCATATTCTCTTCTTCGTGCAACCACGAGTTTATCCCACCATGTTGATGCGTAGTCACTAAATCTAACGATAGCCAAGTGCACCTTCGTTCTTTCTGAATAATTATGTAGCTCAAAAACCAACTCCACTCTTCGTTCCCAATCCAAGTAGGCTACTACATCATTCATTTCATAGAAGATGGAATTTCAAGCTTGAGACCGCTCAAGTCGTCATCTACTTATCTCTGAACTCTTCTCTTTTGTCGTGATCATCTTAGCACCAAATCCCGCACTTCCTCTTCATATGGCGCTTCTTATTCGTTGCTTAAGGTCTTGTAATGCCCACGATTCCTTTCAAAATATGCACCAGGTCGGTTGGTAACGAACTCGTTTACCCTGCAATGTCTTCTTTGATTCTAGGCGCGTAGATGATTAATTGGTTATATTGGTCTCGATTCATCACCAGCTCTGATTGTGAGTCGCGCATTCTCCACATGATTGACACGCAATGTGAGGTTCTCCATGCATTGATTTAGATCACGAGTAATTCGCCCCATAGCGTCGGCTACCTCTCACAATCCTCTGATTCAGATATTTTTTTCGCTTGTCCTTGCACAAAGAACACACTTAAAATTCGATGTTAGCAAATAAAACACAAAGATAGAAAAATAAAAGGAAGATGTTCGAGCCTCACACATACTCAGAATTGTGTTTCACTCAATTTCTTCTTGTTCTCATTGTTCTCATTTTTCGAATTCTTTGTGTGAACTATAATGCTGACTCTTTTCAACCACAAGCAAGTTATATTCAAATAAACTTTCCTTGACTCAATGTATAAACCCCTATGATGAGTTTCGGAAATGGTCTAGTCCTAACGAATAGAACAAAATCTATACATCTCGGATGTCAAAGCACTTGGTCACAAACACAAACCCCAACATGCAAACAATAGCACACGCAATAAACTACGCAATAATCATGCCCACAAACCACAAAAGATTCATGTAACAGTTCTTTTTTCTTTCTTTTAACCCTTTTTTTATTTTTTTCTTCCTTTTTTGCAATCAAGTAAACAAATTCTTTTTTTTAATTTTTGGTTTTTGTTTTGTTTTGTTCTTTTTACACAAAAATAAGAATAATATTATTAGTAGAAAATTAATGCAGAAACTAAAAAAATTCTTAGACTAGTGTAAGACAACGATGGATAATCCTCGAGAAATGACTCTAATACCACTTGATACGAGTCTAGATACTACTTCTTGTAGGAGATGGATTTTGTTTGCAAAACCCCTAGACAACTCGATGAAACGATCTAGAGCCACGTTGAAATGAATGATTCTAAACCCTTGCACAACCAAGCCTAACGACTTAACGAGTTATGACAAACTCGAAAGATAAGTTAAAATGAATTCACCAGTTATAATCGAGCGGAGTCCGCACGATACTTCTTAAAAGAACCGTTAAAGGGAGAATCACTCCAAACTTTGGAGTCCAAAGTAAAGAAATATCAAATGAGTGTGCTCTAACAAATGTTTCCTTCCCCTATTTATAGAGCGAGAAATGATATGACAACGAGAAAATGATATTATGAATGTCTCTCAGCTCGGATGATCCCGAGATGTCCCACATAAAGCATGTCCTCTTCCCGAAAAAATCATGAATCATCTCCAACGTGTCGTCCTAAATCCTCTTAGCACGTGACTTGGTGATTGGTCCATCGTGCTCTGCTCCATCAGCAGTCGCCCCTCGATCCGATGTAGTATCGGTATCAACCAAGACTTCCCAAATGATGTCCTCATCAAGATTTGTACCAGAAGAAGAGATGCAGATCATTCTATTCCATTGCCATGATTCGGACAATGGTGGTCATTTCAACAAGTCGAAAACCGCTAGCAAGGTTCTCCAATCAGGTTTTTATTGGCCAACCCTTTTTCGTGATGCACATAGATATGTTTTAGCATGTGCTAGATGTCAAAGAACCAGTAATATTGGAAAAAGGAACGAGATACTACATAATTACATCATTGAGGTGTAATTATTTGATGTTTGGGGTGTAGATTTTATGGGTCTTTTTCCTTCATCTTTTGGTAATCAATACATATCGGTAGGTGTAGATTATGTGTCTGAATGGATAGAGGCCATTGTTGAGCCAACTAACGACTCTAAGGTGGTGATGAAATTCTTTAAGAAAGTGATATTCCCTCGCTTTGGTGTACCTAGAGTCATTATCAGTGATGGAGGGTCACATTTTATTGTTAGAAAACTTGAATCCTTCCTTAAAAATATGACGTGAATGATAAGGTTGATATATTGTACCACCCGCAGACGAGTGGCCAGATAGAGGTTTCGGATATGGAGATAAAAAGCATTCTAGAGAAATCTGTTTCTAGATCCCGTAGAGATCGGTCTTTGAAGTTAGACGATGCATTATAGGAGTACATGACAACATTTAAAATCTTGTCATTTTCCCGTTGAGCTGGAACACTATGTCTTTTAGGCGACAAAGTTCCTTAAATTTGATCTTAAGAGTGTAGGTGAGAAATGTCTTTTGCAGGTTAACGAGTTAGATGAAATCCGACTTCAAGCATAGGAAAATGCTAAGATCTACAAGGAACGCGCAAGACATTGGCATGACAAGAAGGTTCTTCCACATGATTTACAACCAGATGATATCATTCTATTCTTCAACTTTTGCCTTAAGATTTTCCCGGGCAAACTATGGTCTCAGTGATCTCATCACTTTCGGAGCAATATAATGACTCGTTTTGATGACCGTTATGAGGTTTGCATGTGATATATGTATTCATTTTACTCATTTATTTTGTTATTGTGTTAATAGAATTTAATACGTGAGAATTAGGGTAAGACGGGAGGAGAAAGGACAAAGAAACGAATAAAAAGTGGCTAAGTAATGAATGATGCAATCATGAGCTAATCATTAGCAATTAATGCTAGCTAATCATCAACAATCATTTCTTATTTGAAAGGTTATTGAGCGAATCATTTGAAATTATTAGCAATTAATGCTAGCTAATCATCGACAATCATTTGCAATAATTTCTTACCCGAAAAGTTGTTGAATAATGGATGATGAATCATTGCGAGCCAATAATCAGAATATGAATCATTATCTTTGTGAAAACAAATCCATCCTTATTCTCTCCAAAACAAAATTTGTCATCCAGTTTTCCAGGTTCGATATTCTCAAACAAAGTCTCTACTCTCGTCTCAAATATCTTCTTTTTCGTGGGATCGTAACAACTCACAGTTTTGGACTCCATTTACTTTTCATCAAGTTGAGAAGATTGAACCCCGGCTAGACATCCCCGAATGTAAAAACGTCTTAAGCTAGGACGTATACCCATCTATAACTTATAAGACATATTCATTGTTGCTTAGGCGGTACTTTGTTCAAGATATAAATCGTTATCTTTAATGCTTTACAAGAATTTTAGGATAATAGATAATGATATCATGATTCTCGTCATTTCTTAAAGTGTACTGTTTCATCTCTCTACAATACCATTCATGCTAGTTGTAACTGACATTGTGTATTAGGGAACGATTCTACATTCCTCGAGGTATTGGTAATTGGCCTTGGACATTGTTCACCTAATATGTCATTCTATTGTAGTATTCACCACCACAATCAGATCGAACGGTTTCAATGCGTTTCTTAGGTTGAAGTTCAACCTCTACCTTAAACGCTTTGAAAACATCAAAAACCTTTAACTTCTCATGAATGAGATAATTATAACCATATTGACTATAATCATATATAAATGATACCAAGAAGCCATAGGAAACGATTCGTATCAATTCCAAATTCTCTGAAATTTGATATGTACCTTTACCAGCTTTGTTTGTTTTGTTTCCCCTTGATACAATTGACACAATGGTCGAATTCAAATATCAAGAGTTTCAATAATTATGTTTGATGCTAAACGTTCCATTCTCAGTCTCGAGATATGGCCTAATCATTTATACCATAAAAAAATATTCATCAATTTACGCTTCAGACCACGTGAACCAACAAGCAAGATTTCATTATATGAAGGGATAATATCAAGTGTACAAAGATTTTCCGGAAAAGATAAAGAACCAGTTCTAATAACATCCGAATGAAATGAAAGGATAAACTTAAGGTCTCTTAATGAACAAGAAAAACCTAATTTTTGCAATGTAGAAAATGAAATCAAGTTTCCTTTATAAGACGACACAACTAAAACACCCTTCAAATCTAAAAATTGATCAGTCTTCATCAGAAGCCTAAATTGCTCGATCGCTTCTACTTTCACCCTTTTTACCATCACTCACATAGATGTATCTTTCACCATCACTCGATTTTCGGTAATGGATGCAACCCTGCATAGTAATACTTACGTGCTTTGTAGCACCAGAATCAACCCACCAAGTATTACTTGATACATAAGTTAAATTGATCTCAAAACAATCCAAACTGAGAGGGAAACCTTCATTTGCATGCGAAGTGTGATACTTGGTGCAACATTTCAACATATGACCAGTCTTGTGACATAAGAAATATTTTTTAATCTTACACTGATCTGTAATTTGTTTCTTTTGTACATGAGTTAATCTCGAATAAGTGGTTTCATTACCTTTCTTCCTCTTTTCAATCTTGCCCCTTGAGGTGTTTAAACTTTGTTCTTCTTGCACACACAGTGGGAAATAAGCTTATAAAGAGTTTGTTTGCCCCTCTAACAATTATAGCTAACCTTAAAATGACCGTATTGTACAGGGAGAAAGATCAAAATCAAGCACATTAAGATGTCTTCCGACAATCCAAGTCCAAATTTAACTCTTGAACTCTTGTTGCCCTTATACCTTATCGAGATAATTTCTGCTAAAAGCGTGATTATTTCCGCTTTGTCATTTTGGTAAAGCATTTCTCGAAGGCCTCGAGATATTCTTGGCCAACGACACCTTATTGGGCACAGAGCCCCTAAAAATCGAAGGAATGGAATGCTTCATGATCATCAAACATATGCGGTTCGAGGTGTCCTAGTGTTCGAGCTTGTTATGATAATCAACCGAACTCAATTTCACTATCACTGGACAAACCTTCACAATCGCAAGGTTGTGATCCATCCAAGAAGCACAATCAGTAAATGCTTCTTCTATTCAACAAATTTTGACCATTCAGCATACATCGAACTGATAGTGGCAGAGATATTTGATATCGATTGCATAATTCTAAAACAAAAGATAGCTCGTGTTAGACACATATTCGATAAAATTTAAATTGAATGATAACACAAGATCAAATCTCATCACAAGACACTTGCGCAACATCAAAATTTAGTATCTAGACATTGACTTTGACTTCCAATAAATGACTTGACGCATTAAATAAATAGTATAAATTAAATATCTCATGTAATGGTTAAGGCATACCCATCACATTTATGTAATACTAAAAATAAACATTAATTATCAATGTAGACACAATATAATACTGTCAAACCATTAATAACCGTTGGATTTATCAAAGTTCGCATAAATTATGAAATAATTATTTTCTCAAGATTTTTCACTTTGGTAGAATGTTGAGAAATTTAATTAAATCGCATACATTAATCAAATGATATTTAATTATTAAATATCCAATTTTCAAGGAATAATCTTATTTTAATAAATATGATTTAACCTTATAATTGCACGATCCAAATGTGTAATAAATCATAGTGAATTAAATTTACAAAATAATGATATGAAAAACATGAATAAAACTCGTGTCAATTCTAATCCAAATGAATTGTTCAACTCAATTGGAAAAGAAACATCCTTATGATAATATTCTATCGGTTCGATTCCATTACAAAATTCTCCATCTAATTCGAGAATAATTACTATTGTTGTACAATATATGTGAATATAAAATACTTAGCACTAGGGGTGGCCAATCCGGATTTCGATCCGGGTTCCTCGGGTTTCGATCCGGGTTCGGTTTCCTTGGATTTACGAAAATTGAACCCGAATGTTTTTCGGTCTGGGTTCTTCGGGTTTCGATTCGAGTTTGGGTTATTCGGGTTCTGAAGCAGTGAACCCGAAATAACCCAAATTAAATTCGGGTATCCATGGGTTATTCGGATTATTCGGATTATTTGGGTTATTTGGGTTCGGGTTATTGGGTTATTCGGGTTATTCAAGTTATTTGGGTTCGGGTTATTCGGGTTATTTGGGTTATTCGAGTTATTTGGGTTCGGGTTATTTAGGTTATTTGGGTTATTTGGGTTATTTGGGCTTGGGTTATTCAGGTTCTTTGGGTTTTGTAAGGGTTTTTCGGGTTCTCTAAAAAAACAAGTTAACATACAAAAACATTAAAAAAAATACATATCTAAAGTAGATAATATAACTCATAAAAATTAACTTCGTAAATACCAAAATAAAATGAATTCTAAAAATCTAAAATATTAACCGTGTGGTTCTTAGAAAATAACCTAATATATTAGCCCTAAAATTTAATTCGGATTCTTCGGGTTTAATCCGAACCCGGATCGGACCGACCTGAACCCAAACGGGTTCTAAAATCTGAATCCATATAGATTTTTGGATAACCCGTTTCGTAAACAATCCGAATTTTTCGAATCAATCCGGTCGGTCCTATCTAGGTAACCCGCATTGATCACCCCTGCTTGGCACAATTGGCGGAGAAGCTCCTTTGACATTGCAGAGGTCTCTCACGTTTGAATTTGTCCACTGTAACCCTTATATTTGTTTTAAAACTAGACCGAGTTGGGCCGAATTCAATAAATACGGATCGAGCCATTAAAAAAATTAGTGATGGGTTGTGTTACACTATAAACCCAACTCGTTTTCCCTTTTTTTCTTTTAATTTTATGGGCCCTTAACCCATATTGTTTTAAATAAAAATAACTCGAAAACAATTTTGAACGATTCTTACATCGACTATTCCCAAATTTTTTAAAAAAAGAATTAAAAAATCATCTTCTTCAGTTGGAAATATCATCCGAATTTTGATAATTTTGATATAAATTCTCCAGAATTAGCTTCGTTTTTACCTTAAATTGTTAAGCTTATCAACAATGAAATCTAAATTTGACTTAAAACACAATAGATTAGTTTTAATACAAATTGTAAAAATTCGATTCTTTGTAATACGAATTCCAATCTTAAAATATATTTTGAATTACATCAAAATTAAACAGAAAATCGTGATAAATATATGTATCCATGATATACATAATGCAACATAATTGATCTTTTGGTTCTATGTGTAATTGTCAAAAACTTCACACGGATGTTATATGTGAAGAATATGAGATTTCTATGAAATTTTTTTATGTGTATGTAAAAATCTCATCTATATATATACGTGAACCAGATATGATAAATCGATAGATAACCGGTTAATTATAAGATTTTCAATTGTATTATTTTATTTCGCCCATCATGAAATATAAACGGTACTATCACAAGTTCTACGCATTCATCTTCCCCACTCATTTCAATACCAAAGTCTAATTAATTAAACTCAACTCCAATCACATTTAATTTAGACTAAACCGAATGATCACACTTATTCCATAATTATTATCATATCGGTCCACAAGTATAACATTAACTACTAATCTTATAAAAGTATCACATAAACTTCGACGAAAAGCTAACGCTACACATTGACACGTTATCCATTTTATTGTTTATTTAAGATTTATTTATATAATATAAATTGAATCTAATAAATATATTTTTATATTAAAAAAGTTATTCGCCAAATGGAGGTGGTAACCTAAAAATGTATTAGATGTTATGTACTAAAATCTCATTTTCTTATAATATATATAAGAAAACTCTCTATATCATCGTTGTACTAGATTTTACATGCTACAAAACGTTTAATTATATCTCTTAATTTTTGAAACTAGGAATTATTGAGTCATCATAAATTTTAATTACATTGATTTTACACATTATAGAAATTTTCATATACAAATAGTTTTTAATAGATATGATTCTAAATATCCAAAACTTTTGGGATGTATTGGAGTTTTACTCTCTGTATAAAAAATATGCATTGCATATGTATTCAAATGAAAAATGTTACAAATTATAACTTGATTTTTTATTTAAATTTGATCGAGTTCTATATATTTTGGATTTGACGTAAGTTTTGCTATTTGAAAATTTTAAGATATTCAAATCTAAATGCGAATATATATCATATTTTGTATCCGAACTCCAATATATGAGATATGTGTATCTATTTAAAAAAACTCAAATAATGATCGGAATATCCACGAAAATCGAATTTAAAACAAATTTAATTTATGAAATGGATGTCGAGAAAAGAACCAATAGGTGACAACGACACTAGGAATGGACGCTTAACACAAGAACTAACAACGACACAAGAGCACGACGAGCTATAATAACACAAATAAAAAATCGATTAGGGCTAAACTCAAGTAAAAGAAACAGAACTATTGACCCAGGTAACCAGGAGTGGGACTGAAAATAATTAAAAAGTTTTAAATTAAAACTTTGGAAAAGTCTAATGTTATTTCTTAAACATTTCTAAAAAATGAGGGTAATTGTGTAAGATATCATATATAATCGATATTCATGATTACTCTCCATTGTGAAAATAAAAAAAATCAAATTTATTATTCAATTTCAAACCAAAATCTACAATCATACATATTTTTATTCGGATTCGGAAAAAATCAAGATGGATTTTTCCGTTACTTGGTCAGCCTTTGATGTATTGTATTAGGTATGATCATTTCAGGTTTCGGTTCGGAGTTCGGCTCGGAAATAATGGGTATAGATTATTCGAATTTTAAAAAATAATAACCAAACAATAACTGAATTTAAATCGGTTCGATTCAGTTATATATCAATAAAATATGGTAACCAAAGTAAAACTCGCACTCTAATTTGTTCGATTATTATTCGATTATTTCGATTTTAGCAATCATTTTATTATATATAATTACAAATAAATGATAATATTCTGAATATTTCAAATAATTCATATATTTTACAAAATAGAATATAATATAATATATAATTTAAATTTGACATTTAATTTTAATTATTAATTATATTAGATAAATATTCATTTGATAAATATAATTTATCTATATATTTTATATTTTTATTTAATCAATCGGTTATTTACGGTTATTCGATTAATAACCAAACCGAACCAAATCCATTCGGTTTTTTTAAATTCATATTTGATCGATTATTTTATCTATATCCAAACTAAACTAAATTATCATAATTCGATCCTGTTTAATTCGATTTTATATAATCGAACCGAAATATCGAAATATCGCAAATGAAAAAATTATATATTGTGGGTGGACATCAATGGCAATCAAATAAAAGAAATTATAAATCAAAAGGGCCAAAAGGCCTAAATTTTAATAAGGCCCAAAGGTCCAAACTGTAAAAGGCCGTATTCTATTTCGTTGTCGTCGTCTCAGCGAAGAAAAAACAGGCCCACTTTCTTAGAGAGAGAGAGAGAGTCGCATAGTGCATCGAAGAGAGAGAGAGAGAGAACGAAAAAAACGACCCAAGAACGAAATTTTTTTGGTCCGAGAGGGAAACAGAAATTGAAAGGAAATTGCCATGGAGGAATTGCTGGATTAGGAGTCTCGTTGGAAAGATTCATGGATTCCATTTTCATGGGAGCGTCTTGTTTCCGTTTGGACTTGGTTTCTTCGTCGGGATTTTGAGCTTTGGGAGAGGGTTGTGGGGAGGTCTCTTGTTTCATTGTCCGAAACCCTAGGAGAGAGAAAAAACATACAAATTAGATTGTCAATTTATCTGAGGTTTGTGCCCTAGGCTTGCATTCTCCTTGTTCCACGTCCAATTCAGGTACTCATGCTCAGTTCTATTCGCATTTGCTCTTTTTCACAAAACCCTAGCGTCCAACTTTGCTGGAGGCCGTGTGTATTCTGGATGTCTCGGGGAGTTCTGGGTTTTGTTTTTGGGTCTACGCAGTGCGGATTCTCTGTTTTCGTTCTTCCGTCCATGAATTTTGATGGAATGCTTAGAATTCTTCTCTGCAATGTCCTTTTCTTTACTCTGTTTAGCTCTGAAATGTGCACACTTGACGCCAAAGTTTGTGGGCACGCTTTCTTAATCACTCATCTGATCACATTGAACTTCAATCTCTTATAATCTCTACTTATATTGGATCATTTTTGGTTTTAGCTTCGAAAATTTCTATCTTGAGGCTACATTGCGTTTACAATTGAGCTCGTGTGTTTGAATTCAGTAGAGAAAAAGGGATTGCTTATGCTGTTTTTATATAGCCTGGTTCAAGGCTACTTTTATTTCTAGCTCTTGTCACGGTATGCTAATTTTTCCTAGGGCATGTTCTTCCTTCAAGATCATGATAGTATTTGGGTTTAGGCGAAAAAAAAAATACTATAACTTTTGACTTGACTTACCAATCTTCTCTTTTTGTTTTGTTAGTGACTGGTCATGTGACTGAACTTTGTCTTGCTCTGACATCTAATGATCAATTAATGCGGAATCAAAATTTAGCTACTATCAAACTGTTTTAAATGGTTTCAGTATCTGTTACCTTTGGCAGGTCAACATTAAACAATTACTGAATCTGTCTTCTGCAGTACTGTTATTCAAAATCCTATAAACACTGATATACTTCTTAACTTGTCCGTGATTACTTTCAGAATTTGAATTTATGGGGCGGGCAAGCTCCTTTGTGCTAAGGTGATGATGCATGGCAGCGTTTCAGGATCTGTCCTAGTAAATGCTGAAGTTGATTCCATGGGAGGAGTTATTGACATTGGAGGTGGTATTGGAGTCAAAACATCTCCACGCCGAGCAGCAATCGAGAAGGCTCAAGCAGAACTTAGGTAATATTGAATTGCAGTTTTATTTTTCTTTTTCTGTGGACATACCTTCTTCCTTGTTAAAAATCTGTTAGACAATTACATCTAATGGTTAATAAAAATACTTATTTTAACAGGCAAGAGTATGATGTTCGCGAAGAAAGGAAAAGAGAATTGGAGTTTCTAGAGAAAGTATGAAGAGTGTTTTCTCTTTTATTTTTTTCGTTTCAAGTACGTATTATGACTAGAAATTACTCTCTACTTTAGGGTGGCAATCCCTTGGACTTCAAATTTGGTAATACAACTTCACATAGCGTCCATTCGACCTCATCCGCAGGTCAGCAAGCAGATCATTTAGTACACAGGTATTTTTTTTTCCTTTGTTGTAATTTCTAGGTTTGATTTTCATGGGTTAGCTTATGATTGTATTCATCTTCACCGCAGTGATGTAAAAAATAGTTTTGCATTGACTGCCTCACCACATGGAGATTCTGTGGAGAGTAGTGGTAGACCAGGAGTTCCCACAGTTTCAGAACCCAATACAGCTGATAATCTTTTACTATTTGATGGAGAAAATGAACCACTTGAAAGAGAAAGAAATTCAAAAAATTCCAATAAGAGAAACAGAACTGAATCAGAGAAGTCCTCCCAAGCGACCACTAACCAAAATGCCAAGGAAACAGAAGATTCTGCCTTTTTTCGTCCATATGCTCGTAGGAACAGGTCGAAGATCAATCGGGATTCATCACGATCAAATTCAACAGATTTAGCTCAGTGTCGTGGTGGTCTCGCTATGTCGCTCTCAATTCGCAGAGGAACAGTGGATGGAAAGGGTAGCACACCTGAAACAGCTAACCAGAAGGATAGGCATATGCCTTCGACGTCTTGTCCAAACTCTGCAACTTCAAATGGTAATATCATTTTGAAAAGTGTAGTTTCCAGCAATCCATTAAACTCTGAGGCAGGGGATGCTCCACTGAAAGATGCAGATGTTACATTAAGGAAAATTTCTGCTGTTCTGGCTTCTGGCAAGGCTGAGCTTGCTGGGGAGAAGATGCAGGCGGCTTCTGGTAGTACAGAAATCCAATCTCATGAAGCTGCAACAATAGCTGGGCAGGAAACTAACTCTACCCGATTGAATGGGCTTGTAGATTTTAAAGGAGAGAAAAAAATCTTGAGAAATAATGCAGCTGCAGGGTCAGAAGGGTTAGATTCAGAATCTTCTCATGCGAACAACATAGGTGTAGATGTAGATAATGAGAAGGATATCCATGGAGTGGACAAAGCTGACTCCAATGGAATCTCAATGCAGAAGACATTAAGAATAAAGGAATTGCCGAATGAAACTGGTGGTGAAATGGTGAATACAAAGAATGAGAATGAGGTTGGTGGCGCGACTGCCATTGTTATCGAGGGGACTTCTGTCGATGAAAACCAGACAAAATTGATCACAAATGAAATTCAAAGCCAGAGAAGTATGTCTGAACTGCAAAATGAAAAGAAATGTCCTTCTGAAACAGAAACAAAACAAGTTGACTTGGTTGTATCTGAAGATGACAGGAAAGTCAGTAATGATTTAGCTGATAGTTCTAGTAACCATATGTTCCCTGGAAGGCCTCAAGCATCAGCAGAAACCAGCTCCCGCATAGTTGATAAGAATGTGGTTTCAGGAGCTGATCTTACAGCATCAAAAAGTCAATCTGATTCAGAAGGTGGCAGAATCTTGGTAGATTCTGTGAAGGAGGATTCAATCCTTGAAGAGGCACGAGTTATACAGGTTGTCTTTTTCAACTGGGCTTGGTACTTGTTTTGTCGAGCTTGGAAAAAGTTCAGTATTCTTTGTGTGTTTTGGAGTTTTATGTCTGACATAACACGTTAACAGGCAAAGAGAAAAAGAATTGCTGAGTTATCTTTCGGTACTGTTCCGGTGGAGGTTCGTATGAAATCTCAGTGGGATTTTGTGCTTGAAGAAATGACATGGCTGGCAAATGATTTTGCGCAGGTGTGGTTCAGTTGCTTAACTTTGAGATCTGAGCTTATTTAGTTAAATGTAGAGTGCTGAACTTCTTGGATTGTTGTGCTGTTACGTTGTCTACTGTAGGTCCCATCACTGAGTATGTTGGCTTTTTGCTCCTGAGTGAACATATCTGAATCCTTGTTCAACCTCTCCTTCTGGTTTCTTTATTTTTTTTTCTAGGAGCGCCTTTGGAAGATGACTGCTGCTGCTCAAATTTGCCATCGAGTTGCCTTTACTTCTCAGTTGAGGTTTGAAGAAATAATTCAGCGTGGGAAGCTAAAAAAATTAGCTTCTACCCTAGCTAATGCCGTCTTGCAGTTCTGGAGTTCTGTGGAGTTTCCTGGGAAGCTTGACGAAACAAGCTTGGTTGATGACAAGGAAACTACTGACAAGGTGTTGTCTCTAAAGAGCCTCTTGTGGCTTTAGATAACTGATGATAATGTGTTCCTTTTCTTCCTCCTTTTCCATCGTTTGATTGACACACACACACACAGTTTTTCTGTTTAAAAAACATGCAGCCCTGTGAGGTTCCGGTACTATGTATTTTAAGTTTGTGAGGGAGTAGGCTGGCGATACAATTCTATGGACTTTTCTTCCTATAATTGACATGCTGCATCTTTCCAGTTGCACTGATTCAACATCCTTCGCTAGTCATGTTGCTCATTTTTGTTTCATTCTTTAGAATTTTTTTTATGCTTGTCCGAGTAATTCTATGATCATATGCAGGAGACTAGCAAAGAGTTGGAGTGCGAGAAACGTGGAAAATGCTCGGCCGTTGGCGTCAAAGAATATGCTCAGAGATTTTTGGAGTACAACAACTCTTCTGTCCCCCATCTATTAGCAGCAGCACCAGCAACACCTGACAATTTATGTGACCCAGGCATATTGGAAACATCTTGGGATGATCAGCTTACAGAAGTATGGAAGACATTTCTTTTTCTTTTTTGGCAGTCTATTCGACAGAGAAAATCTATCTAGATCATTCAATGTAGATTTTCACCATTTGACATTGCTTTATCTAAAGCGTTAATTTTCTATCGTTGATAGCTATCTCATTTAAATGTTGTTCACCATGCTTTTTGCTGCGCAGGAAAGTCTTTTTTATTCAGTTCCATCTGGTGCAATGGAGGCCTACCGAAAGTCTATTGAATCTCATCTTGCACGATGCGAGGTATTGGAAAGATTTTTGTAGTGCAAAAGTTCTCGTGTTGAACTTGATTTCTTACATGTATTTGGGCATATCTTTCTTTCATGTGAATTTCTGAATACATCTTACCACATTCTCCCTTTTTCCAGAAATCTGGAAGTAGCATGAAGGAGGAGGTTGAAACATCTGCCTATGATGCTGCAGAAGGTACACATGATATCTTGGTTGTTAATGCTATGCATGAGGGCTATCGTTTGCTGATATTTAGTCACCAACTGCATACAGGATACAACGCCATTGCATATGATGACGATGAAGGAGAAACAAGCGCCTATTATCTGCCTGGAGCTTTTGACTGTACCATATCATCTAATTTAAGCCACAAGAAGAGGAAGAATTTGATGAAGTCACATTCTGTCCGGTCATATGATATGGGAGCTGATTTACCATATGGAAGCTACACAGGTGGGTCTAATCAACCAACATTGATGGGGAAAAGGTCTGCCAGTAATATAAATGTTGGTTCGGTACCGACAAAGCGCATGCGCACTGCTTCCAGGCAGAGGATTATTAGCCCTTTTGGTGGTGCTATGGCTGGAAATTTACCAGTGCCCTCGAAGACAGATGCATCTAGTGGTGACACTAGTTCTTTTCAGGATGAGCAAAGTAGTTTGCATGGTGGATCTGTAGCTCAGAAAGGAACAGAAGTTGAATCGCGTGGGAACTTTGACAGGCAGTTACCTTATGACATAGCAGAGACTTCTGGAAAACCTAAAAAGAAGAAGAAGGCTCATCTGGTAGTATGCAATATTTTTCAGGATGCATTTGATTCACTTCTTCTTGAATATTATTCATTACCAGCTTCGGTTTGCAAATTTCCACTATCCTTTGGTTGCAGGGTTCTGGATATGACCAGGCTTGGCATCTCGATTCAACGGTCCATGGTGAGCAGGTATCTTTTTAAAAAAGTCTTAAGATTCAATATCCACAAGTATTTTCTGAACATATGCCTGGAGTTCTCTGTGTTGGTATGTCGCTCACATATGGTGCGTGGTAATCAATGTTAACAATAGCTTGTTGAAATGGCGATTGTGCTCATTCTAAAACTGCAACATAGAGTTGTGAGAGTAAGATGCTGTTGGAATTGAAATGGTTGATGGTTTTTGACTGTTTATTATTTCTGGCAATAAGAAGTTCTATGCGAGTTTTTAAATAATTGCTGGTTATATGTACTCCATAAAGGGTAGTCAACTTTCCATAGAGAAACATAATTTCTCCTCACTTTATTTGCAGAAGGATCATTGGAAGAAGCGACCTGAGTCTAATCATTTTGATATGAATGGTACCATTCTGAAAGCCTCTTTTGTTCTTGATGCATGACTGCTGTTATTTGGCGTGTTGAAGTGGGGAAAATGGAAGTTCTACTCTCCATTGTTAACAAACTTAGTATATATTGCTCTAGAAGCCTCTTTGGAGAAAGTACTACACTTTCAAGAGCAATCTTTGCAGATCTTTCGCATTTATTGACAATTAATAAGCTATAGCTAAAAAGGCCTAGAAATTTCTTAGTTCTCATTTTTTGGCCAAAAACCCCTAAACTTGTGTCGCGGCCGAAAAAACGTAGATCTAGATTTTATTGCCTGAAATTCCTTAACTTTCAGATTTCCCAAAACAAAAAAAAAAAAGAAAAAAACCGCTGTAATCTAATGATACATATAAGGCTGTCTCATATTGCTGATGTGACATTAGGGGTATCAGGAAAAATTTGAAAGTTTCAAGGAATTTTTGTTAAATAAAATCTAGGTCTATGTTTATTCGGCAAAGGCACGAGTTTAGGGGTTTTTGGGCAAAAAAATGGCATTTCGAAAATTTCTAGGCCTTTTTCCATAATCTATATGATGATTCTCAAGGAGTTTGTTAAACCCCATATTAATTATGTATTAAAAAATTTAATTCAACTATCACTGGAAATTACACTGGTTCTCTGTTAGAGTCCTTGTGATGCTGCTTTTCTATGAATATGCATGTCTGTAAATCTCGTAACATCTTAAAATTTGTATTGTATAAGGTCTGTTTGGGTCGCATAGTGCAAAGAAGCAGAAGATAGCGAAGCAATTGGGGGAGAATAATTTTGACAGTTCTACTCATGTTACTGGATCGATTCCCTCTCCTGTAGCATCTCAGATGAGCAATATGTCCAACCCCAACAAATTTATTAAATTGATTGGAGGTCGTGATAGGGGCAGAAAAATAAAAGGCCTGAAGGTATATTAATTTTATAATTTCTGCATGTGTTTTCTAGATTTGCTAGTGCATATATCGTCTCGCTTCCTCTGTCTTGAAATATGAAATTTAATATACCATACAGATTTCTTCTGGCCAACAAGGTTCTGGAAATCCATGGTCACTATTTGAAGATCAGGTTTTTATTTGTTACCTGTGTTTTACCATTTATTCTGTTAGTTGCTTTGAGATAGCTGAATTATTTTATTCACCTCTTAGGCACTTGTTGTTCTGGTGCATGATATGGGCCCTAACTGGGAGCTCATAAGTGATGCAATGAACAGCACTCTCAAAATTAAGGTAAGGTTCCGTTTTTTCTTTTTGAAATTTCTTTTTTGTTGGGATTATTCCTTTTGAAAATTGTTGCACAGTAGAAGATCTATAAATTAATAGATTATGGGCTTGATCTGATATTTATTGCTTCTGTTTGTTATGTTACTTTGTTGTTGAGAGGTTAATCTCCTTGGTACGCCTATTGACGGCAGTATCATGATCAGGAAGTAGAACATGACCTCATAACCCTGCTTTCTCTATTTGTCTTTGAGAGTCCATTTTTTGCATTGTTCGAGCTAAACTTATGGCCATTACTGCCTCAATCTCACTTAATTTCTGGCTATCCTTATGCCATGTCGGGATTGTTGATTGATTGATATGTTTGTTATTTGTTCTGCATTCTGAACTGTTCAGTGTATATATCGCAATCCAAGTGAATGCAAGGAACGGCATAAAATTCTAATGGATAGGAGTGCTGGTGACGGTGCGGATAGTGCTGAAGACTCTGGAACTTCTCAGTCTTATCCATCTACACTGCCTGGCATCCCAAAGGTTTCCTTTCCGAGTAATTGATCAAAATGAATCTTGGTAAAAGCTTCGTCTACGTTTAGCTAAACCTTTAGTTGCCGGACATGTGTATTATATTCAGGGAAGTGCAAGACAGTTGTTCCAACGTTTGCAAGGGCCCATGGAAGAGGATACCCTCAAGTCCCATTTTGAGAAGATCTGTGTTATTGGGAAGAAGTTCCACTATAGAAAAACTCAGGTTGGTTTGCATTTAATTAGCTGCCTTGTTCGATCAGCTCTTGCCTGGAAACAGTTATAACCACCCTCTGTATGCATGTCATAGTTCAAAATGTACATTTTGAGAGGACCCTGGGTGCTTCTGTTGTTTCTGATACACAAAATTCAATTTACAAGTGTCTTGGGCTTGAGCTAGTTGATGCTTTTGCGTTATTTCTGCTAAGGAAATGTTGCACGTCTTAATACTTTGATGTTCACTGCAACATTAACTAGGATATGGAGGACCTATGTAATATAGCTCAAAACTTAAGATTCTCTGATTTTGTTTCTCATTTCTGCTTCTGTGTATGTGTTCTGTTTTGTCTATCTTCAAGAACGATGCTCGGGATCCCAAGCAAATAGTTCCAGTCCACAATTCTCAAGTCATGGCTCTTTCTCAAGTATTCCCTAATAACCTGAATGGAAGTGTCCTAACGTAAGTTGTGTTTGTTTAATTTAATCTCGCTTACTACTTGCTGCAATTCTAATCTCGTTTTACTCTCTGGACGAAGGCCCCTTGATCTGTGTGATGCGTCAACTTCAGGTCAAGATGTATTTGCTCTTGAAAATCCAGGTTTGCCAACGTTGAACCAGGGATCGTCACCGCTCCCTACCTCTGGAGCAAACCCGTCCATATCTGGATCTGGATCTGGTTCTGTTCTTGGCAATAACTTGTCAACCACTCCTGCTCCACCCAGTGCTTCTGTCAGGTAGAGCTCTGATGGGTGGTTATCTTGTGTTTCATTTGCGTGTCTTGGCTCAAAGTTTTGATTTGTATTTCTCCTTTGGATAATTTTTCTTGTTCAGGGATGGTAGATTCAACGTTACTAGAGGATCTTTGCCACTTGACGAGCAACACCGTCTCCAATATAATCAGATGTTATCTGGCAGAAACCTGCAGCAGCCTACCTTGCCAAATGCAGGGGCTGTTCCTGGACCGGACCGTGGACATCGCATGATACCCGGTGGAAACGCCATGAGCGCAAGTGGGGCGAACAGGGGCACACCATTAGCAAGGCCTGGTTTTCAAGGAATGAGCTCGTCAAGCATGCCTAACTCTAGCAGCATGCTTTCCTCTGGTATGGTTGGAATTCCAACCACTGGAAATATTCACTCTGGAGTGAGCCCTTCTCAAGGGAACCCTATGTTGAGGCCTCGTGAGGCTATGCAGCATATGATGCGGGTGAGCTCTTCGGGTCTTCAGCTGTTGCATCCTATGATTTGACTGTGTTTCAGTCTTTGTCTCTTGTGTTTCTGTTGTAGATGTACGTCCAAATCTTGTCCAGTATTGTTCCGTCATCTCGAACCTGTTTAATAAGCTAATGAACAACATAGAAAAAAACAAAAAACTGATGTCTTTTTGAGTTTCAGATGCAGGGTGTGCAAGGGAGTGGTCAGGGGATCCCGGCTTTCAGTGGTTTCACCAACCAGACGACAACTCCGGTTCAGGCTTATCAAGGGCATCTTCCTCAGCAGAACCAAATGTCCTCGCAGCAGTCTCATGTGCTTGGGAGTACTCATCATCCTCATCTCCAGAGCCCTGGACATGCAGCTGGAGCACAACAGCAAGCATTTGCAATCCGTCAACGGCAAATGCATCAGCGGTATGTGCAGCAACAACAGCAGCAGCAGTTTCCAGCATCTGGTGCTATGATGCCGCATGTATCTCAGCAACCTCAAGTTCTTCCGATTCCGTCTTCCCAACAGAACAGTTCTCAGATGCAATCACTTGTCTCACCTCAGCCACAATCAATGCCTCCGGCGACAGCATCTCCAAATATAACAGCTATGGGACAACAAATCCCACAGAAACCTCAGTTGCCGCCTCATGCTATAGGCCGGAATCCGCAATCTGGTGCTTCCGGGGCTAACAGTCAAGCTGGAAAGCAACGACAGCGTCAACTCCAGCAGCAGTTCCAGCAGTCTGGAAGACAACATCCACACCAGCGGCAACCGCCTCAAGGTCAACAGCAGAATAAGCTCTTGAAGGGAATAGGTAGAGGAAACATGATGCAACAGAACATGTCCGTTGATCCCTCAAACCTGAATGGTCTTATGACGACCCCAGGAACACAGGGTTCTGAAAAAGGAGAATCCGTGGTTCCATCAATTCCTGCTCAGCCATCCAAATCCGGGTCCAGCATGAGCGCTCATCAACAGTCTAAACTACTGGTTTCTTCGCAGTCTTCTAATCTTCTTCAACAGACAAAAGCTTTTTCCAGTACTCCATCACCTTCGTCCCAACAACTTCAATCGATGCGTATGCCTGCAGATAATAGCATTCAAGGCCAGGTTTCACCAGTGGCCCAAGGTAACTCCTTATCCACATCTAGTCCGTCTGTTACACCGGCAGTCGCACCTTCCAACCATCAGCATTTGCTGCAACACCAGAAGCAGGGCAATCAAGCCCAACCAACAGCTGCTCAGAGAACTCTTCAACCTAATCATCTTCGGAACAATGACTTATCGAGAAAATCACAAACTGAACTAATGGTGCGTGACAATACCACCCAGACGGAAAGCACGAATGCAACAAAGGGTTCCCTGCCTCAGCCTAGTGTTGATTCCTCTTCCAATTCTCCTCCAAAGGCATCAGAAAAACCTTTGTCTGGTTCTTCTGTGCAAAACGCCGCAGCGTCTAAAGTAGTTAGCAGCTCTCTTAAGGATTCAGCTGGGAGTGATGAAGTACCCATGTATGGCCAAGGTATAGGTCAGCAAATCTTACCCAGTGGCTTGCCTCATGGCCTTAAAGCCGGGACACAAAGGCTGCAGCAACAGCTACAGCAATCTCAACCTCCTATACAAAAGCGAAGCCAATTGTCGGAGCAGCAACAGCAACAGCCAGTACAAAATCAGAAACATCTCCCTGCTGCTGAACAGCCGCAGCAGAAACTGCTATTACAAGCAGCGCAAGAAAACACATGCTCTAGACCTCCTGACACAAAAGTGGAATGAGGGCTACGCAGATGATCCAGATAGCTGGAATAGCGGTAGATCCTCCGCGGGGTATTGCTTTGCCCATCGGATAACATTGTACAGGTACTACCATTTATCAAAATCTCTTCCATTAAATTTGTCCCCAACGCAACACAACCTAACAGACTAACAGAGAGGGGAAATGGTAAAAACCCTTGCAGATGGAGAAAAGCTAATTGGAAGAGAAGAGGGGCAGCAAATGATGGGGAGAAGGTGATGATTCTTGCTGGTCTTTTTGCCTTTCTTTTTAACATTTAGATAGAAAAAGAGACAAAGGGATCAAATGGGCTCAACTCAACTTCATATCAGATTAAACCTTAACCCCACCTTTTGTCCATTTTGAAAATCAATCAATCAATCACTCAATGTAAATTACCACTTTCGCTCATCATACCTCATCTTCTATTTATTCCTTCTTTTGGTTTGGGAGAGTACAGTAAACAGTTATAGAGGCTTCTCTTTGTACAGCAAAAAAAGTTCTGATCCTCCCATCTTGTGCCATATATGAAGGGGCCTTAGTAGCCTCTTTTTTGTTTCTTCCTTAGGGTTTAGGTTTGAATGTATTATTATTGTTACTCACCCTTTTTTCTTGTTCTAATGGAAAGCAACAAAAAAAAAATCATTGTTATGCAAGTCAAGAGGGAATGTATGATTTCCCCAAACATTTTGTGTACATAAACATAACATGTTTACATCTTCTGCCTTTCTATATTTGTTCTAAGATTGTAATAGTTAGATTTAGGTTTTATTTTGAGTTATGTCACTCTTATCTGAAACACAAGTGGAACTCCCAAAGCACAGTTTCAAGCAGACAAGAGTTCAGTTACAGGTTTCATGGAATCATCGTCATGTTCCACTAGTTAGGGAGAGTCAAACACATTGGTGACAAAGTGGAGGAGACGACTCTGCGATGTCTTAATCAAGTCAAGTCGCCGCATTTCCATATCCACGCGCCGCCGCTCCATCTCCCTCGCAAACTCCATCTTCCTCTTTTCCATATCCATCAAACTCTCCGCGAATGTCCTAATCTCTGCTGCTACAGCTCTCGCTCCTCTCCAACTTCTCTCGCCTTCTTCCTCTACAACAACTTTCCTCTTCTTCGTTTTCCTCGCCCTCTCTTCGTACCCCCAGTTCAATCCCATATCTCCCACTCCACTCGCTGCGGCTGCTGCTGCTGCCGCCGCGAATCTGTTCACCGTCCCAGGCCTTCTCAGTATGTAATTGATGCTCCTTGACTTGTTTTGCCTATCCTCGTCTTCGTCTTCTCCATTGTCTTCATCAACGTCGTTGTCACCATCACCTTCTTCATCTTCTTCGATGTTGCTTGCGGTTGGAGGCAACCTTGTCAGAGGACGAGCTGAGATCGGCGTCGTCGGGCTATTCTCCAGCTCCTGCATCAGCAAATAGTACGGCCACGTGGACGTGGAACCCACTCGCTGTCTCTCGGCTCGGAACCTCTTGCGCATCTTCTCGATCTTGTGTCTACACTGGGTCGCGGACCGGTCAACGCCGGAGCGGGCGGAGACAGCGACGGCTATCTCCTCCCAGTGACCGGATTTGAGAGGCCCTCGTCCGATCGAGTACCATTTCTCCTTGTAGGCGTCGATGAGGATGAGAGTCTCGTCGTGGGTCCAGAGGAGCGGCTGCGGCTTTCTTGCAACGGGGGACGACGAAGCGGCTAGGGCTACAACGGTATTACGTGGCGGCGAAAGAGGTGGCGGAGCTGGAGTCGGTGAATCTCGAGGAGGAGGAGGGGGAGGAGGAGGCGTGGCGGTGGAATTAGGGTTTGAAGAGGACGACGGCGAAGACGGCGGAGATGGCGTCGCCATTGTTAGGTGCAGCGTTTGGCGACAAACATGAGTTTATTTTAAAAATAAAGTACCACCGGAAATCTAATTGGGCTTTCCTTTGAAGGCCCAATATAACTTTAGTTCGAAATATTCGATGTATTTGATTCAAATAATTTTCCTCAAATATAAATATAAATATTATTATAAAAAATATCAGTAATTATTTTATAAAAAATAAATAATCATATATTAAAATTAAATTTAAAATAATTAATTATAAATAAGAAAAATATAATTCCTATTTTAATATTCTTCTTTTAACAAAAATATCAAATTATTTTATTTTAACCTATAAAACATGAATTATTATCTTAAACCTAAAAAATTTAAAATTATTTTTATTGTCTTAAAACACTAACTTTAGAAATATAGTATTAAAAATACCAAATTTTTTAATTTTTATCTATGAAACACAAATTATTACTTTTAACCTAAAAATTCTGAATTTTTAAGTTTTGTCTAAAAACAAACTTATCAAATTAATTATATCCATATACAAACACTAATTCTTGATAAACTTTCTTTAAAGTTTACGATGTATAATTATTTTTCAACACAGTTTCAACCGGTTTCAAAAAAAAATCTGAATTTCACCCTATTTTAATAAAAATTTCCACCCAAAATCCAAATTCAACAAAAAAACAATCCGAATTTTAACCTAATGTTCATCGAAAATTCGAATTCCACCCAATTTTAGAAAGAATTAAATCTCAATTTCAATTTAGTAAGAAATCAAAATTCGAACCAATTTCAACCGAAAATTCAAATTCAACCCAATTTTAACCTGATTTCAATCGAAAATCAGAATTTCACCTAATTTCAACAAGAATTTCAACCCAATTTCAACATGAAATTTGAATTCAATCCAATTTCAACCGAAAATTCAAATTCCACCAAATTTTAGTAAGTATTTCAATAACATTTCAACCCGAAATCCAAATTCAATTGGATTTTTGGTTGAAATCGGGTTGAAATTAGGTTAATTTTAATTTCGAGTTGAAATTGATTCGAATTTGGATTTTTTGTGTTGAAATGCTTACTAAAATTGGATGGAATTCGGATATTCGGTTGAAATTAGGTTGAAATTGGATTTTGAGTTGAAATTCTTGTTCAAATTGGGTTAAATTTGGTTTTCGGTTTGAAATTGGGTTGAATTCAGATTTCGAGTTGAAATTTGTTCAAATTTGGATTTTTTTTAATTCGGATTCGAGTTGAAATTGGGGTTATCAAGAGTTAGTATTTGTGTTGGTGTTAAGTTGCCCTACCAATCCGCCTACATCACCACTTTAAGTTGCCCTACCAATCTGCCTAAATTCTTGTTCAAATTTCTTTCATACCTTTCTTTAGCAAGATAGTCTTTAAAGTCTTCATTGGATTGGTGTTAAGTTGCCCTACCAATCCGCCTACATCACCACTTTTTCAAAAGGATCGGGACAGATGAGCCTCTTACCCGTGCAACATCAGAACATGCATTCTCGCGATCTACAGAGTCCTTATGGCTTGCGAAATCTGATCAAATAAGGGATCAGACCGCTCCTAGTGTTCGAACTAGTCATTAATGGTCGGCTTCATTGGTACCCTTTCGGTATGCCTTGCGAACGGCTTAGAACGGGCATGGAACACAGGATTGGCTGCGTTCCTCCACCACCACGAACTCCAATTAGATTCAGGTATGATAAGTTTGTGTTTTTTAGATAACACTTAAAATTTCAAAGAGTTAAAATATAATTTAGTGTTTGTGTTTGTGTATGGATATAATTAATTTGATAAGTTTGTAAATTTTTAGACAAAACTTAAATATTCAAAATTTTTAGATTAAAAGTAATTTGTGTGTTAAAGACAAAAATTTAAAAGTTTGGTATTTTTTACACTATATTCCTAAGTTAGTGTTTTTAAGGAAAAAAATAATTTTGGGTTTTTTTAGCTTAAAGATAATAATTCATATTTTATAGGCTAAAATAAAATAATTTGATTTTTTTATGCTATATTTCTTTTTTTAGACAAAACTTAAAAATTCAAAATTTTTAGGTTAAAAATAATAATTTATGTTTTATAGACAAAAATAAAAAGGTTTGGTATTTTTTACACTATATATCTAAAGTTAGTGTTTTTAAGGCAAAACAAAATAGTTTTAGGTTTTTCAGGTTGAAGATAAAAATTTATGTTTTATAGGCTAAAATAAAATAGTTTAATATTTTTTATGCTATATTCACTTTTTCTTACCATTTCTTCTTATCTCCTTTCCCTTCGAACTCAAGCTTACAATTCCATCTCTTGAGCTCACCATCCACCTCCTTTCACCATTGTCTCTTCACCCTTTAACGTCGTCATCTCACTGTAGACTCTGTGTGTTATGTTCCGGTTAAAAGTAATAATTTGTGTTTTATAGACAAAAATTTAAAAAGTTTGGTATTTTTTACACTATATTTCTAAAATTAGTGTTTTTAAGGCAAAACAAAATAGTTTTAGGTTTTTTTAGGTTGAAGATAATAATTCATATTTTATAGGCTAAAATAAAATAGTTTGATATTTTTTATGCTATATTCCCTTTTTCTTACCATTTCTTCTTGTCTCCTTCCCCTTCGAACTCAAGCTCACAATTCCATCTCTTGAGCTCACCATCCACCTCCTTTCACCATCTTCTCTTCGCCTTTTAACGTCATCATCTCCACTGTGGACTCTGTGTGTTATGTTCCGTGTGATACTAGTCTTAGACTTTGGATATTCAGTCGGGTTAAGTAGAGATGTCTGTATGTCTTTAGTTTAGACTTTGGATAGATCGTTATTTTATGTTATTTAGTTTAGAGTTGGAGAATACATGACATAGAGTACGTACACGTATTGATCTCACTGAATGCGTATTTCGTACTCACACTACAAAAAACACACAGTTTGCAACGAACAGATCAATGGATCCGTTCGTTGATGACCATAACCAACGGATTACAATGGATACCCGAGAACATTAAACGGACTGCCATCCGTTGCAATCAGTTGCAACTGTCAACGGACGGTCAACAGATAATGTACGTTGCTACCGTTCGTTGAAAAGCCGTAAGAAAACCAAAAAATGGCCAACGGACATCCGTTGTCAACTATAACGGATGTCCGTTGGTATTGGCTACGGATGCCCGTTAAAAGTGGTAATTTCGAGGACTGCTGTTGGAATATTTTCACGTGACTTTGCAACGGGCATCCGTTAATGATTCCAACGGACATCCGTTGGAAAAAAACACTATTTAATGATCAATATCAAGGTTTTAGCATCAAATCATCAACAACAAATATATTTCAACAAAATATCGTCTTCTTCAAATAGAGATATATATAGATCGAGAGAGTGGATGTATAGAAGAAAAGATCCTATAACCGACAAAATTACGCAAGAATTCTTACACGGATTGGAGCAATTCATGAGTTTTGCGTCGATGCAACCTTTGGGTCAAGAACGCGGGACAATGTTATGTCCATGCAAAAGATGCAAAAACATGAAGTATCGTAGTCAAGAAATTGTTTGTAAACATCTTTACAAGGTGGGTTTTGTAGAGAATTATGAAATTTGGTTATTTCACGGGAAAGATTGCGGCGTTAGAGATATTCTATAAGAAGCACAAGTAGAAAGAAATGAAAAAGTTATTTATGAAGCATCAACGACCAATGCATATGTGTAAATGGTGTCAGATACTTTTCCTGGAGTTGTTGAACAAACGAATGTAGAGATGTTGAACAATAATGCACGTTGATTTTTCAACTTATTAGATTCGGCGAGACAACCTATATTTGAAGGTTGTCGTGAAGGCCAGTCCCGCTTATCTTTATCTTCAAGATTGATGAGTATAAAAACAGACTACAATGTTACTAAAATTGCATGGATTCTTTTTGCAAAACAATGCGTGAATATTTATCGAAAAATAATCAAGCACCCGAGACATACTACAAAACAAAGAATGTTTTAAAAGATTTGGGAATTCCACATGAGAAAATTGATGTTTTTAGAAACAATTGTATGTTGTTTTGGGGAAATGATAAAGACTTGTTGGAATGCAAGTTTTGCGGTGCAAGCAGATTTCGGCAAAAAAAACATATTCACGTAAATATGTACCATACAAAAAATGTATGTAGCTGTCCCCATTTGCGGACGACGGTGGCTTAGCCGTCCTCAATTGCGGACGGGCTTTAGGTAACCGTCCCTAATTATATAGAAGGAGAAAACTTAAGGTGGTGCTCCATATACTCGCCGCTCTTGGAATTCTTGTGCTTCAAAATGAAATGCACCTTGTTTGTAACCCCACCTTTTCGGGTCCAAACATGATGGAATATGGAGATCATTATCGAACTCCTGAGGTGTGCATCCAGCTTCCTGAGGACAGAGATATTTCAAGTAAGCACCACCGCACTCAAGCCCTTCCTGGAAACGAGCCTCATACTACAGAACAACAGTTCCGTCCTTGAGGTTTAGTGGCTCATCCAGTTCTTTGACAATTCCATACTTTCTGTTCACTCACGAGAAGTCCATAATCATCATGCCCCTCACTCTTTGCATGCTTCTAGACGCCTGGCACACCATTAATACTGTCAACCATCTTCTACTGAGGAACAATAAAAATATCAAATGCTCCAAATTCGATGAGAAGAATTAATTTCCTATACACCTCCTTTATAAAGAAGCTAGAGATGGAAAATATTGATTTCTAGAAGCTTATGATCATTCTGAACATCATCATTCGACATCAGGAAAAAAATTACCACAGGATACTCTCAGGCTCTAGACGATTCAGAGGCTTTAGAAAATCCATCCGTCCCTAAAATTTAGGGACGCCCCATTGTCCGTCCCTAAAATTTGGGGACGACCAGCCATCCGTCCCTAAAATTTGGGGACGCCATATTGTCCGTCTCTAAAATCTGGGGACGCCCCATTGTCCGTCCCTAAAATTTATGGACGACCCATGTTGTCCCCAAATTTCGACCGGCCTCGAGTCTTCTTTTGGTCCTTTTTAAGGACCGTTTGCGGACTGCAATTTCCGTCCTTAAATGCGGATCGTTTGCGGACTGAATTTCCCATCCTTAATTGCGAACGGATTGCGGACGGATAACATTTGGCGACGCGCACTTGCCGATTACCACCGACCGTCCCTAATCCGTCTCTGAACCTGTTTAGGGACGGATTAGTGACGGGTTCTTTAGTCCCTAAATCATGATTTTCTTGTAGTGGTTGAAAAGGTTATTTGAATCGAAAAAAATCATTGTGCCAATGAGATGGCACGCAGAACACTCGACGGGTGAAGGAATAATGCAACATACATCGGATGGTAAGGTTTGGAAAGATTTCAATGAAATATTTCCTGAGTTCGCGTATGAAACGAGAAATGTTTATCTTTGTCTGTGCACCGATGGTTTTAGTCGATATGGACAATCTGAAAGTCAATATTCTATGTGACCGGTGATTTTGTCTTTGTATAATTTGCCTCGTGATATGTGTTTGAAAAGAGAGTTAATGTTTCTGACGTTACTGATTCCAGTACCAGAACATCCGAAGAAAAGTTTCGATGTCTTTTTACAGCCCTTAATTCTTGAATTAAGATATTTTTTGAACGAAGGAATTCTTGCTGTAATCTCTTCGGTTACAGGATCTTTTCTTCTATACATCCACTCCCTTGATCTATACATATTTCGATTCGAAGACGACGACATTTTTTCGAAAATGTTTTTGTTATTGATGGTTTGACGCACTCGTTGGTAAGATCTAAATAGCTAATGTTCCGACGGACATCCGTTGGACATTGCAACGGACGCCCCTTACAAATTCACGTGTACTTATTTCGACCCGTGAACCTCGAAATTCAAAATATCAACGGTCATCCGTTAACAATTGCAACGGATGCCCGTTGGAACGCTTTTCCCCGGTTTCTAACAATCTATAACGGATAACATTTACTGCTTATGACGTTAGTACGAAGTAAAATTTTACATTGAAAGCGGTCTTGTTGTGGACAATTAGCGACTTTCCTGCCTATGGAAATGTTATCTGGATAGAGCACGCACGGGAGATTAGTATGTTCATATTGTATGGAGGATACAAATTCATTTCGACTAGTACATGGTAAGAAACCATGTTTGTTTGATTGTCATACGTATTTCTTGCACGATTTTAGAGATGTTTATGATATAGATGCGATGCTTTACGTATGATTCTGTATCCTTTTTACTTGTTTTCGTGTTTTCATGTTCTTACAGGTTTTTATGAGTATTCGGTTCATTTCAGAGCTAAAGGACGTGCACGAGACAAAGTACCAACATCGAGGATCATCACGGGACAAACGGGACGAGAATCGGCAAGGAATATCCACTACCCGCGCGGGTAATTCCCTAGCCCGAGCGGGCATTTGTTACGGTGAATTTGTCCAGCAAATTGAGCACGAGTCAGGCAAAAAATACAACGCCTGGGGCCTCAGCCCGAGCAGGCATCACCTCAGCCTGAGCGGGCATCACCTCAGCCCGAGAGGGCATCACCTCAGCCCGAGCAGGCTGCCTCATTCTCCATCGTGTTCTTATGCGATCTTCTGCGCCGTACCCGAGCGGGTCACTTACCCAGCCCGCACGGGTCGCGTCTGTCACCTGCAACTCCAAATAAGTTAATTTGACTTAAAACAAATGGGAGTTTGTTGGGGACTTATACAATAAGGAAAACGACTTTAGAGAAGAGGAATAAGTGATATTTCGCTGGAGAAACTAATGGAAACGTCACCCAACTTATTCAAGAATGGAAACTCATAAAAAGACAACAATCGGTGGCTGCTGCAACATAAGGAAGAACTGAACGGCTAGAAGGAAAGGGAGGGAGAAAAGGAAAGAAGAGAGGAATGAAAGAAGAAGAGAGGAGTCAAAGGTCGAGCTCATTCACGCAAGTTTGGAGTTCTTGATCGAGGAGAGAGAGTAGAGAGAAGAAGAAGGTTCTTACGAATGAGATTTGCAAGGGGCATTGGAGATCAACCCCACACTTCGATTTCATTTGGTTTTCATGTTCCTTAGACCTTCTATTTCGTTTATGATTGTTTACGGACGCATGAGCGACTAGTTTGTTTGTTCTAGGAGAAGGGATTAGCCCTTGGCTATCTCGGAACCACTTTTGATTTATCTTTGAATGCATCTTCCCGTTTTCGTTTATCTATTCTTTATCTGAGTGCTTAATTTACTTGTGTTTGCAATGGCCACGTAGATGCATGTGTTAGGGATTAGGAGAAGGACCGAAAGGAGAATTCTAGTCCTAGAAGATCAGGTTTAGAACAACCGAGGTTAGGCCACGAAAGTAGGGTAGCAGCGGTTGAGGGTAAAATGGATGAATCACAGGTCTTATGGGTTTAGTTCAAGGTGTCAGCCACGAAAGTAGGGGATAACTTGACTAGATCACGTGTCTATGCCTCGAGAGAAGGTAGATATCATATTAGGATCGTCTGCCTTAGATAACTTGACTGGGATTGCATGATAGATAGGTTGATTGTTGGTTTCGGTGGTCTTGTGGTGAAACCGGTTTCCTGGAACGTTTGTCTCATTCTTAAGAACTAGTTTATTTATTTGTTAGCAAGTTTGATTCGTAGTTTGAGTTTAGGTTGTGTTGCGTAGTCCCTGTGGGATCGACACCTGAAGTACTACACACGTGCCGTGCACTTGCGGGTAGTTTAGGTTAAATATTTTTTTAACTTTGATAACGCATCAATTTTTTGGCGCCGTTGCTGGAGACTATTGTCAACGCGTCTTAGATTCGAGCATAGAGTCTTACTTTTTTTTTTGTTTTCTTACCTTTCGTTTCTTTCTACCTAATTTCGTCTATTTATCCTTTGTTGGTTTATGACCAAGTCTCAAGGTGCTTCAAATCTACTCCAAATCGACCCAGAGATTGAGCGAACTTGCAGACAATTGAGAAAGGACAGGGAAGAAGGTAACACAGAGCCGTCAAATCAACGAGAAATAGATAATAAGAACGGCCACGAATAGCTTCAATTACCTCTCGCTAATTTAGGGCACTTGCAGTAACAGCCACTCGCGCCTCAACCACGAGAACCACAGGATCCTCCACCACGTCGACTCAGAGACTATGTGGTGCCGAACATGAACAACGTGCAAACAGCCATAAAGATGCCTGCTGTTGCTCGGGAACAGTTTGAGATTAAGCCGGCGATGATCAACATGCTTTTATCAGAAGCAATTCATGGGTGGAAATCACGAGGATCCCCATCAGCACCTCAAATACTTCCTTGAGCTTTCCGGTACATTCAAGATATACGGAGTCTCAGAGGACGCGATCTTACTACGTCTCTTCCCCTTCTCAATTGGAGGACGAGCGAAAACTTGGCTGCAATCGCTCCCCGCTGGTTCGATCATGACTTGGGATCAGCTCTGCATATTGTTCTTATCACGCTTCTTTCCTCCGAGAAAGACGATTTAGATGAGGGAGAAATCACAACGTTTAGATGCAGAGATGGAGAAACTTTGTTTGAAGCGTGGGGCAGATTTAAGGATCTTCTACAGATGTGTCCACACCATGGTCTTGACCAGTGGTACGTTATCCAAACCTTTTATTACGGAATATCAGATGAACACCGAACGACGTTGGATAACGCTGCTAGAGGATCATTTATGGATCTGAGTGTCAAGGAGGCATACGAACTGATCGATAACCTTGCCATGAACCACACCATGTGGTCAACACCGAGAGGTATGCCTAACAGCACTCGTCACCTATATGAGCCGAATCAGGGCAGAGCAATGGGCAATGCAGTGAACGTCATGTACTGCATAAATTTCGGAGATACAGAACATGTGGCTTATCAATGCACGCTGCAAGAGAACGTGGAGTACATGAATTATGCCCAACAGCAAGGAAACACGCACTTCGGGAACACCTACAACCCGAATTGGAGGAATCACCCGAACTTGTCCTACCGAACGACTCAACCGATGAAGTATTCGGGATTTCAGCAACCACAGCAGATATACCAGCAATATAATCAGAAATTCCAGCAATCTCAGCAAGTTCTGCAAGCTCCTCAACCTCCTCAAGCCCCTTC
>CM071875.1:25786744-25822171 GCA_036759665.1 Gynandropsis gynandra
GAGCTCAAAACTCAGATGGAATCCTTGAGCAACCATGTTAAGAGCTTAGAGAACTCCGTAGCACAGAAAGTTGCCTCATCCTCTCGGAATCCCGGATAGCTTCCAGGTAAACCCGAATTGAACCCGAGAGAGTACGTGAATGTTATTTCTGTGTGCAACGGTGATGTGGTTTAGAATTTGCCCTCCAAAGAGCAAGGGCAAGCTGCTGGAACGTCCATGAATATAGGAAAAGGTAAGATTGCGATTATGGAAGGAGTTGAATCAGATTTAGACAAACCATATGTTGCTCCACCGACGTACATACCTCCTATACTGTTTCCTCAATGGTTGGTGAGCAGTAAGAATGAAGAGAGAGTGGGCAGATTTGTAGAGGGTCTCAAGAAGCTTGACATCAACATCCCATTCGTGGAAGCCCCACAAAAGATGCCTAATCATGCCAAAGTCATTAAAGAAGTTCTGTCCAAAGAGAAGCATATTGAAGAGAATGAGACGGTAGCACTCACCGAGGAATGCAACACCATTTTTCAAAACAAGCTGCCACCAAAGTTGAAGGACCCCGAAAGCTTCTCCATTCCATGCACAATAGATAATATTGATATTGATAATGCTTTGTGCGATTTAGGAGCAAGCGTGAGCATCATGCCACACTCGGTCTTCAAGCGGATGGACTTCGGGAATCTCAAACCTACAAAGATGTCTCTACGCCTCGCGGATCATTCGGTAAGATATCCGGTGGGAATTTTTTAAAACGTTCCCACCATGGTAGGTAAGCTTTGCATTCCCAGTGATTTTGTTGTACTTGAAATAAAGGAAGATGCTAGGATACGTATTATTCTTGGTAGACCGTTCCTAGCTACTGCAGGTACCATGATAGACGTACAACAAGGAAAGCTTTCCTTATGTGTCGGAGATGAGACGATCAAATTCAACCTATCCAGCCCCATAAACGGACCCTTATCCAAGGAGTCTTGCTTTACAGTTGATTCGTTGGACGAGTTAGAGAAAGACACGCATGATCAAGTAAGTGTTTCTGATCCGCTTATGCAATGCCTAACACGAGTTTGCAAAGATGCAGGATTTACGGACGAAGGAGCTGAGATGTACATGAAATTCATGAGTGCTATTGCAGAACTAGGAGACACCCCACGTGAGGAGACACCCCACGAAACGCACGCTGATTTCGCAGTGGAGAAGACGTCCAAACTTGAATCCGAGCCACCTCCGTCTTCTTTTCGGTATGAGTGCATTGAATGCGATAAAATATATCATGCTGTTATGAATGCTAAATTGAGTGCAGATGAGATGAGAAAACAACCCACATGCGTAAAGAAGCGTAGGAGAGTCAGCTCTTCAATATGTACGCACGGAAATTATACGGAGGACAACCACGAACCTTCCGCCGAAACTCAAAGGAGGCTACACCCGCACTTACACGAGGTAATGGAAAAGACTTCATAAAACTTTTCAATGCAGATACCATTTATCCAACCTCGGGCAGCGAACGAGTGAATCCTGTGCAAGACGTGCCAAAGAAAGATGCAGTGACTAAGGGATGGCACGACGAAAAGATCCTACCTCATGACTTTCAGCCAGGTGACTTGGTTCTACTATTTAATTCTCGTCTTAAGCTTTTCCCAGGCAAACTACGGTCCCATTGGTCTGGTCCTTTTCAGGTACGAGAGGTATTCCTGCATGGAGCAGTAGAACTTTGGAGCGAGACGAGTGGGACATTCAAAGCTAATGGACAGCGGCTAAAGCTCTACCAAGCCGCTCAACCGATCGAAAGTGGAAACTCCATTTCCCTTTCCGATCCACCCGTCGTGCACGCATGAGGAATGGAGACGTCAAAGCTTAAAGACGTTAAATAAGCGCTTTCTAGGAGGCAACCCAGCTGTTTGCTTTTATTTTCTTAGTTTTTAGTTTGAGACTCGGTTATTCGTTTTCGTTAAAAAAATAGAAAAACATAAAAAAATTACCACCACAAACGTGATTCACTTCCCTTACCCTCCATTGGAGCTTCACGTCGAGGACGCCGTTCAATTCAAGTCTGGGGGAGCAGCTGACGGTTGTCAGGTGATTTCGTTTCATTTTCCTTCATTTTCCCTTTGATTTTGTAGTTTTAAGGTTATTTTGTAGTTTTTAGTTTGTTTTTGTTTTCGTGAGTCAGAGTCGTCCCAGGCACTTATCAGGTGCCACATTTTGAGATGAACCCTCAACCCTCAACCTAGGATCGTCTGCCTTAGATAACTTGACTGGGCTTGCATGATAGATAGGTTGATTGTTGGTTTCGGTAGTCTTGTGGTGAAATCGGTTTCCTGGAACGTTTGTCTCATTTTTAAGAACTAGTTTATTTATTTGTTTTTAGCATTTCATTCTTAAAACCATATTTCGTTCGTTAGCAAGTTTGATTCGTAGTTTGAGTTTAGGTTGTGTTGCGTAGACCCTGTGGGATCGACACCTGAAGTACTACACACGTGCCGTGCACTTGCGGGTAGTTTAGGTTAAATATTTGTTTAACTTTGATAACGCATTAGTGGACATGCTTTCCGAAAAGATAAAAAAAACATTTTCGAAAGAACGTGGTACAAAAAGAAGAGGCATTGTGCATGCAAACCGGAATGCAAATCCTTTACGAAAGATTGAACACAATGGACGATTTACAAGAATCGA
This sequence comes from Gynandropsis gynandra, assembly GCA_036759665.1. NCBI lineage: Eukaryota > Viridiplantae > Streptophyta > Magnoliopsida > Brassicales > Cleomaceae > Gynandropsis > Gynandropsis gynandra. The sequence continues at coordinate 25,789,415 of CM071875.1, forward strand.
TAGAATGTGGTGAAGATCGTGGACATTGTAAACCAAAAGGCCAAGGTGAATGGCATAACTGGTATAGACGTAGTATCTTTTGAGAACTACCATATTGGAAATCATTGATATTACATCAGAACTTAGATGTTATGCATATTGAAAAGAACTTTTTCGATAATATCATCAATACTGTTTTGCATGTGGTGAGTAAAACTAAGGATAAGATATAATCAAGAAAGATTTGAAGACAATATGTCGAAGATCTGAGTTTGAATTAAGAGATGGAAGGTCACCTATCCCAGTATTCAGATTGTCTGGACCGACAAAAACAACATTATTAAGGTGGTTAAAAGAAGATGTTAAGTTTCCAGATTGATATGCATCGAATGTTGCTCGGTGTGTGCATATTGTTGGTTCGAGACTGATCGGGTTGAAATGGCATGATTGTCACGTTTTCATGCAGCGACTCGTTCCAATTGCATTTGCTGAGCTCTTACCACGAAATATCCATGATGTGCTATGCGGAATTAGCATATTTTTCTGAGATATATATTCAAGAAATTTAAAAAGGGATGACTTAGAATTAATGAAAAACAGTATCTCTGAAGTATTATGTTTATTAGAAAAAAAATTTTATCTTCATTCTTCGATGTCATGGAACATTTTCTAAAACATTTACCAGATGAGGCAATACTCGGTGGGCCAGTTCAATTCAGATGGATATATCCTTTCGTAAGGTTTTTCTTTCATTTAAAGAAAAAAGCAAAAAAATAAAGCAGCGGTTGAGGGATCTATTGTTAAACAATACTTGTTGGAAGAAATCATATATTTCAGCATATTTTATTTCGAGCCGCATATTCAGACGAAAGAAAGACGTATAGCGGATGATCACACAAACTATCTATATCAATATAATCCACAGTTTGGCATAATTCTCAAGATATTTACACTGATTGGACGCGCAAGAGGTAAATCTGAAGAATATTGATTAACACCAGAGGAGTATAATCACGTCCATGCATATATATTACTAAATTATCAAGAGGTATGACCTTTCGAAAGGTACAAAACAATGAAAATCAATCTTTTAAACACAATTAATACATATATATAATATTAACGTATTTTCATTACATGATATTTGATGAAGAAGTAATTGGTACAAATCCTCATCTAAACGCAGATGGACTCACAAAAATGAAAGTTCAACATTATGGCTCATGATTGAGATATTACGTAAGTACTCGTGAACACGTCTTATATATATTGAAATTAATTGCATTTATTATAAAGTATTCATTTGTTTTTTTATGTTATATAGGTGAAATGTTCTGATGAGAGACTTCCTACGTGGTTAAATTATTTGGCTAATGGTCCTGCACGAAATGTTGTGTGTTAGCCAATTTTGTTTACTCGTGGCACATTCCACATGTACGAACACGAAAAACATAGAAACACATATAATTATGGTGTTTGCGTTAATAGTGAATAGAGGGTGATAAGTTCTACGTTATTTTACACCAAATCCTGCAGGTGGAATATCTCGGTCTTGTTGGATTGAAGGTAATGCTTTTTAATGTCAGTGGTTCGATCCAACCATAGGACGTGGAACACGAAAAAATCGATGGGGAGGATTTGACTTCAATCCTAGACGACAATATGGTAAGTATGATCCATTCATCATAATTAATCAAGCAGATAAAGTATGTTATGTGCAATATCCAACAACATTGAAATGTCGAAGAGAGGAGTGGTGGGTCGTAGTAAAGATCAAGCCACGAGAAATTATAAGCACAAATGAAAAGAAGATTCGTTGTAAACCAATCATCCACAACCGATTCGATTAATTGATACAGACAATCGGGAGAAGATTCTTGCGAAAACTAACATAGATAGAGAATACATATGTGATTATGAAGACGTTAAACCGGAATATGCAGAAGATGAAAACGACAATGAATTCAATAAAAAATTGAAGGAAGACTCGCCGATCGAAGAATCTACCGGAGAAGAAATGTAAATTCTATAATGTAATATATAAATTATGTGTTAATTTTTTTAACTTCATATAATCAAATTTCAATGGAATCCTTGAGATTGCCAACGGATGCCCATTGAAATTCTAAATCGTGTTCAACACTTAGCAAAAATTTCAAAGTTTTTAATATCAACGGGCATCCGTTAGTAATTTGTAATGGATGCTCGTTGCGAGGGAGATCAATAGACAACAGCTGAAACTTTGGCAGCACCAACGGACATCCGTTGTACATAGTAACGGATGCCCATTGCGAAGTGTCATCATGGCTATCCTACGTTACGGTTGTTTTTAACAGGCATCCGTTGCAAATTGTAACGGATGCCCATTGCCCGACGAGACGTACGATCGTTTTGGCGTCCGTTGCCTCAGGAGTACATATTTCCAACGGACATCCATTGGAAATTGTAACGGATGCCCGTTGGAGACACAAAATATTGTGTAAATTAATTGTGTCTGTTGAGTTGGTGTTTTTTCCGACGTGCATCTGTTGGTATTTTGCAACGGATGCCCGTTAGAAAATTCTGTATATTAAACATTCAACAGTTTAATTTTCAGCACAAATCTAAAACACAAGTCCTCTCAAATCTTACAAATTTATCACACACAAACACTTCTTAACATGAAACACAAAACACAGAATGAGGGCTATATGATTTATAGGATATGGTGGTATGATGGCGGGTTAAGTAGGTGCCCCGCCCCCGCCTCCACCGCCACCATATCGACCTCCTTCACCAATATCGGTACCGCTGATATTTGATGAAAAGGAAGATATGGTGGATATCGACAACTTGATCGATAATTTCAATGGGTGTCCCACCCCTTCCAATTATCGATCCTGATCGCCATGACGAGATGTTATGGTAAGATTTCAAATTATGAATTTATATTGTTTTTAATTATAAATATTATCTAAATATTTCATTTTCATGTGCAGGTTTGGTGGATGATGTTCTAAAACATATGAACAACAACATCATCCAGGGATAACTACACGATTGTCTTTATTATTCTTGACAAGTGACGCCAGAAGTTATACGCCGCCGATGGTGGTATACTTTCATCGTAAGTTAAAAATACTATAAAATTTGTATTTAAAATGATTAATTACAGATTTATTCTAAACTAATTTATGGCGGAAGAAGGATACGCGCATACAGATGGCGGAAGAAGGATACGCCATGCATCTACACAGCTTGGATGCACGACATGGAAGCCCGAATGCGCTTGATGATGAACAACGCCAAGCGCAACTACTACAAGAAGAATACCAAATCGACATGGGCAACGAACGAGGTATTCAACCAACTCTTCCAACATTGTGAGTCTGAGGACTTCAAGGCCAAGAGCGATAAGGCCAAGACATGCCAGTACGACGAGAAGGTTCTCGGAGATAGTCCGCATCGCCATACTTTAGGATCAAAATCATTTCCGAAGAGAAATAAAGATTGGTAATTTTCTTTTAGTTATTATTTAAATTTTTTTTTAAAATATTTATATAATTATATTTATGTTATATAACAGATGCAAAAAATAGGAAAAAAACTGAATCTTCTTGAGCTGGTTGTAGAAACCCACGCTAAGAAGAAACCGATAATCAGGAAAGAGAGCGACGAATCTGAACTCGTCGATCTTCGAGCGGAATGGACCGTGAAAGCTGTGACGGATAAGATCGCACAACAATTACAAGCTTGCGGTTCAACTCCCCATGAACTTAGTCCTTTAGAAAAGGATAAAATTTATTTGGAGGTGAAGAAAAAATTATTTTTTATAATTCGATTAGTAAATAAATATTTTCTAACGATTATAACTCTAACTTTTTTATTTTTTAGTCGGTTAGACCGTATAAGGGGAGTCTATATGGTCTCGGTGCGCTTCAAAGGGATATTGTCGAGGACGCCACGACGGTACCCCCATGGTACAAGAGATTTATATGCAAGAACAGCGTATCGAGCATCTCGAAACACAACTTCGAGAAACTCGAGCACATATGTGGCACATGGAGAGCATCATAGAATTGCTAATCGGCCGAGCGTATTAACCGTAACATCAGATAGGGGAAACAACACCGCGACAAGACCCGGTTATCGATTCGAATGCAACACCTTCTTCACGAGGTGCTGGCGACCACGAGGATGAATTTGGTGCCACAAATTAAGATTATATGTAATAGAAATTAGATTTTTATTTTTTAAGAACTATTTTTAATTAATTAAGGTTTTTTAATTTAATTTAATTTGTTTTATTCTTTTTATAGAAATCCCAACGGATGCCCGTTGACAGTTTTAAAAAAATTATAACGAGCATCCGTTAGAATCCCAAATTCCTGCCATTTGTAATAGATGCATGTTGCCCTTTCCCGCCAGCCGGCCAACGGGCTTGCAACTTTTCAATTCTCGCGCATTTTTTGTACCAACGGATGGGCAACGGATATCCGTTATAAAATAGAAATGGACATCCGTTGCAGTTTTGTAACGTCATCTGTTGCATGGATTGTGACGAGCATCCATTGCGATTTTGTAACCGGCATCCGTTGCAGACATTGTAATGGGCATCCTTTACAATCTGCCAAAATTTTCCGTTAGCCATCCGTTGGAAGATTGCAACGGATAATATCCGTTGTAATCCCATTGGGAATCGCAACGGATCTTGATTTGTAAAGAACGATTCCCAACGACTCTCGATCTATTACAGTCCATTGGGAATCGCCTTCTTTTTTTAGTGTCACCCTATTTGTGGACTCTCGTGGATGGGTAAGATATGGCGAGGAAAGAGAGCAATGAGGTTGAGCAGCAACATGAGAACTCACAACGGACTGATGGGAGAGGCGTGCAAGAGGTCTTGATGAGTTTATTTTGCATTTTGTATTTATTTTATTTATCTACCGTGACTATGATCTTTACGTATTTCATTTGCTATATGGTCCAGATCATTTTTATTTTTAAATAAATCATTTATTTTGTTTTATAAATATGTTTGAACGGAGATATATATGGCCACCTCTTGAGGGTGATGGTGGACACTCCTAGTCCCGAGGTAGTTCTGGGATGGGGGTGTCACAAGAGCATGGTGTGATATCTGAACTAATTGTCACCAATATCCACAATAGTGGTTAAGACATCGTGACAATGGGTTCACATATAGGTATCATCCAAACCAAAGATCAACCGCTCTAAACGACATGAAGACCAAGATGTTTTCACTATCGAGATCTGAAGACCGGTTGAAGATGGTCATATTGTACTTTTTGGACATGATTGGAGGAAAGAATAATTCAATAGTCCCATCAAATTTTTTTTGTTCACGTTTGATCAGGTCTTTCGTGATATTAATCACATGCTCAAAAAGTTTAACAGCGTAGTGAAGAAAACGTGAATACTTTCTTAGTTTATTTTTTCTTTTGAGGTAAGGTGTAGATTCATTAATTTTATTAATTGTACTTGTTTGGCTAGTTCAATAATTTGTGTCTAAATTTGTTAATATATTTTTTATATTAAGAGCATTTGCGTGGACATTCTGAATAGCCAGGGAGGATGATCAATTTTCCGAATGTCCAAAAATGTGCAAGTCGAAGTTTAAACCAGAAAATATTCACGGATCATTTTGCAGGATTTAAGCGAAGAAATTGGGGATACAACTGTTAGTCTAGTTGTTACCGATTTCTAACATCATTATGATCAAACGTTTACAATGTTGTGGTAAAACGTGTACAACTTGTGTGGTAGAACATATACACCGTGTTGGTAAAATATGTAAATGTATTATATAACGTGTGTGGTACAATGTGTACCGGTGTGAACGTTGTACACAATGTGCACGTGTTGTGTACAACGTTCATGGACAAACTTAACGCGGACGTTGTACCACACTTTGTGTACAACGTTCATAGTAATACTTAACATAGACGTTGTATACGTTTGTACTAGTACACATCATACTACACATGTTATACCATACACATTATACATGTTATACCACACACATTATACACGTTGTGCCACACACGTTCTACTAAGTTCTAACACTTCTTCTTAATTCTACTAAGTTCTAACACCTCTTTTTTTTTTCTCTCTATTAGAATACAATAGTATTGTCACCCCCAATGGACCAGAGATCATGTACAGGACATATCTCAAGTCGGGCAAAGGTGATCCAGTTGTAGATGGCTAGATGTCCAAGATATATAGAGGTTTTTTTTTTGCAACACCTCTACGATATAGAATTTGTGGTGATAAACCATGAAGTCTTTCCTAGTGGACGCAAATCAAATTCATTGGAGTATAGAACGATTGGCCTTACCTCCAATACATTCTCCACCATAATCGAGGACAACCCTACATTCTGCCCCACAATCCAAGATTCCCCAAACCAACTCCCTCACGGTCCGAAGATGCCTTCTTTGAAGCTATGTACACGAGGGTGATACAATAATTCAATGGACATTTGAAAAGTATTGAAGATCATTTAAACAATGTTGAAGATGCCAAAGGACATCTCAACGGTGTTAAAAAAAGTCTCAAAAGTTTTGAAGAAGTCAAAGGATATATCAATATTTTTGAAGAATATTTCAGTATTGTTGAAGAATGTCTCAGAAGTGTTGAATAAGAAGACAAAAGATGTCTGAATACTGTTGAAGGACGTCTCAAATTTGTTAAAGAAGAAGCCAATGGACGTCTCAAGATTTTTTAAGAACGTTTCAAGGTTTTTGAAGAACGTCTCAAGAATATTGAATTTTTCATCATAAAGAATGTCCAAAAATAGGTAAAACCTGAATTGAATCTGTATGATGTTGTGAGGAAGAAGAAGAAGGGTCAAGACAAAAAGAGGCACAATCGAAGACCTCCAAAAGGTGAAGGTTACTACATCTATCCAAGTACAACAGGACGCTATACATCGCAAAGAAACGCATAAAGAAAGGTACCTTTGGTGAAGAGGATGCTAGAAAAGAGCAGTTGGAGAGAAGGATCCAGTAAAGGGTGCTGGAGAGAAAGCTTAAGCAAGTTCCAACAACGTGCAACCACAGAACTTGATGAAGTATGATGCGAAAATCTATAATCGTGGCGTAAAGTTTGTCAAAGGTTTAAGGGGTTGAAGATCTGATATCGAGGCGACTCGAGAGTCGTAATTTTTCGAAGTGTTGATGACCCAAACCAATGAAGTTTGGAAGAAGGTATTTTTAATTTTCTTCCTCGAGCAACGTTCTTACAGCGTGGGATAAAAAGAATTTTACAATGTTGTACAACATAGAGGTACAATATTCGTTGTCATACGTTATACCCGTTGCGTCGTCGATGAACCCCCTATCTACCTCAAAGCTCCTTGATCCTTTTCCATTCCAGATCTGTTTGATTCTATTCCTCTCGTGTGTTCAATTTTTTTCGGTGTTTAATTTTACGTTTTGCTTTTGTTTAACTACCGTAGACACCTACCTCTTTGATCAAACCATATGACCTTTTTCTTTGATATGGAACAACAAGATCTGGTGTTTAGCACTATGTGGTTAAACTATCAAAGCATTCTAAAGGTATTGTATATTGAATTGCCATACTGTGAAAGTTGAATTTAACTCATATACAATCTAATATAACTTATTGAAAAGAAAATAATTTATCTCCATTGTTGAATTAATGGTTGAAATATAAAAAAGTTTGAACTTTTGTTTACGTTACAATATCATAAAGTGAGGAACTTGTTGAATAGGAGAGCAGGACGTAAGGTTCAGCTCGTGTTTGTAGACTCTGATTTGCTTGAAAAGCTTTGGAATCTCCGGTTACAATTTTTTTGTAGATTCCCCTTTATATTTTGTGTATATGTTTGGTATATTCAACGATTTATATGCATATCAAAGTAGGTTTAGGAATTCAATCGATTTATTATCCAACAATGGTTCTGTAGGCTAGAGATGTTTAAAAGGCTCTTGACACTTGTATGATGCTCTCTAGCGTTCAACTCTTTAACCTTCCATAAGATAAAACATGATCATATATTAACTCAATGGAGATTATTTTGGTGTATCAGATTGTCAACTTATAGGCTTTTACACATGTGAAACTAAAAAACATGATCACTAAACATGAAAGCAATGGGAATGGAAGTGGCGTTGACATCCATGGCATAAGGGTCGACAACAACTATGTTGTCTGCAACTTCAACATTCCCGATCACTTTGCCTTCGAATTGACTTGTCTTCCAGTATGGATCCACTTCGAGTGTGCAATTCAACAGGGAGAGTGGCACAACAATTGACACATGTGAATACCTCTAGATCTATTCAGATTTGGATAATTAAAATTTGAAATTATTGAAACTAAAATCAATTCAAATTCAATATGAGTTTTGGATAATTTTAATTTAGTCTCGAATATTATAAAAAATATGGTAAAACTCCTATTTCCTCCCCTTACCTATTTTGTCTATTTCCCCCTCATATTTCGTACTCATTCTATTCTCTCCTCATGTTTTGGTCAACATCATATTCTCCATTCATGTTTAAAAATTCTGCCTATAATCTCCTCCGTTTAAAATTCTATTAAACTCATCAATTTTAACCCGATTTTTTATCCAATTTCGACCCGATCCGATCCCGAATTAATTTTTGCTCGATTTATACTCAATTTTGACTCGGTATATGTGTAATTTTGACTCGATTTAGATTCAATTTTGATCTGGTTTAGGCTTAAATTAAACCAGAATTTGAAACCAATTTTGACTCGATTTAATATCAATTTAAACCAGAATTTAGGTCTAATTTTGACCTGGTTTATACTTAATTTTGATCATAATTTGAAACCAATTTTGACCCGATTTAGGTTCAATTTAACAAAAATTTGGATTCAATTTTAATTTTTACTCGATTAAAATCAAAAGCAATATTAAATTTTAATCGAACTAAACTTTAATTAAAAACGATTCTTATCGGTTTTTCAATTTTTACCTAAATTTAGTCTAATTTTGAGTCGGATTGGATGCAATTTTGAGACAATTTCAATGCAATTTTTAGTGATTCAGGTTTTAATCGAATGAAAATCAAAATTATACCGAATTGCAATCAAAATTGCAATCAATTTTGATTTTCACCCGATTAAAACCCAAATAAATAAAATTATACCTCAGGTTAAAAATCGAACAAACCGATAAGAATCGGTTTTTATTTTAATTTCAGCTTAATTTTGTTGAATTTCATCATGTTCGGATTTTAATTGGATGAAAATCAAAATTGGCCAAAATTATACCAAATTCGAGTCAAAAGTATACAATTTCGGATTAAAAATCGAACAAACTGATAAAAATTGGTTTTTATTTAAATTTTGATTTAATTTTGTTGAATTTCATATTTATTCGGGTTTTAATTGGATGAAAATCAAAATTTGGTCAAAATTTTATCCAATTCAAGTCAAATTTATACCAATTTCGGGTTAAAAGTCGAACAATCCAATAAAAATCAGTTTTTATTTAAATTTATTTTTAATTTTGTTGAATTTCATATTGATTCAGGTTTTAATTAGAAATAAAATTGGACCCAAATTATGGTCAAATTGAGTCTAAATCGGGTCAAAATTGAATCTAAATCGGGTCAAATTTGATCCCAAATTCTAGGCGAAATTGGACCTAAACCGAGTCAAAACTAGGTCTAAGTCGGATCAAAATTGGAAGTTTTAACAGAGTTTAACGGAAGAGTTACAGACAAAATTGGAAAAGATAAGGGAAAATAGGATTAGGGCCAAAATACAAGGAAATAAGATGAGTGTGAAATATAAAAGGTAAAATCGGTAAATATGAAGGGGAAATAAGAGTTTTAGCCTTAAAAATAAAATAAAATAAAAAAATCATAAAATATAAATATAAATTTTGTATTATTTTAAATAAAGTTTTATATATTCTTTTTGCAAACGTTTTTATTTTTTTTATTCTCCAATCCGAAAGATTTTGAATTTAGAAATCTAAAGTATTCTATATTGATTATGGATAGGATTGTTTAGATCCAATAATAGGAAACCAATGTTAGATATAATTTTAATTCTATTTTATTTACTTAGTCCGATGTGGAAGAGATGTTTTGATGTGCAATGAGTACAAAGCTTAGAATTACAGAACAAAAGGATTAAAATGAAGAGAAGTCACTGTTAGATATAAGCCTGGCTTTTGTACAACAACAGCTTAAGCTCTCTTCCTCACAACAATTATCTTCACATGAAACCATCTGAAATACCCAAAAAACCAACCAATAAACCAATAACTTAAGGAACTACTAATATATCTAAGCCAAGGTATGAGAGATTTCACCTCAAATTTTCGGTTTTATATCCGTTGCGGGGGGTCAAGTAGTCAGGTGAACCAGGATCGAGCTTCGCTTAATGATCTCTCGCGGGAAAATTTCAGGACTCAGGAGGGAAGTATGTGCAGCTTCTTCGCCAACACGAAGTCATTCCCTGTGTTTTCACAAAGAAATGTTGATTTTTGACTGTAGAGAAATACACATTTCGAGTCGAGTTTTACATATGAAGATTAGATGAATGCCTACCGGGGAATTGCTGACCTTCAAGCTCTCCAGCGACTCAGCGAGTTCAATTTGCTTTGACGCGGTTAAAAGCAGCGCCTATCAGAAGATTCAGCACCAGTGACTGAAGAAGTAGAGATCTTACTGTTTCGAGACATAAAAAAGGTAACAGAATGGTTACCTTTTTTGTCTTCTGTAAGTCTTGTTCGATGGATTTGATGCGGTCTAAAGAATCGCGAAGCATATTCTCTTTCTCGGGAGGAATCCTTGCAGGTTTCTTAAGTAAATCAGTTACCATGGTCTCAAGATGTTGCAACCTTTGCCAACACGGATGAAGCGACTCTCTTTGCACCTGTCGAGGAACACATTGCTGCTGCGGCGGCACAGACTCTGTTAGAGCCGCGGCTCTCATCTCGTTCGATGCTTGTTTATTTACAAGCCTCCTCAAGATCCGGAATACAAGACATATGCCCACAAAGAATTGGAAGATGAAACGAGCCGATGAGATTACGCCTAGCCGAAGAGAATTCTTCAACCGCCTTTGCACGGTTGTACTACTGGTCAAGTGAGCTGAAGAGATTGAAAACGAGGTCATTAGGAAACATCTCATACCGTATCCTGCGTTACGATTTCAAATATAGTCAAAGCTTAATCAACTATCGCCATGTTGCGCAAAGAGCATCACAGTACAATGCATTTGGACAAAGAGTTTATGGTAATCAATGTTCTAAAAATCGGTCTAGACAGCCATCAAACGTCCCCATTTCTTTAGGCATTTCTTCCAGGTGCTCGGCTGTCACTAGGCAGCCGTCTAGACATTCTAAACGTATTTTCAGACGATCTAAACATTTCTAAATGCATATCTATACTGTATATATTTTTTCAACAAATGAAACAAGTCTTGTATAAAAAAAAGTTTCGGGGATCAATTATAAATTTATAGTTTTATCTTTTTTTAATAAACTATAATGTAATCTTATTAATTATTTCGAGTATTATAGAAAAATAACAATAATGAATATATTTTTCTTTATTTTTTCTATATGGCGAACTAACTCTTTAAAACATTGATGGTAACTAATTCATAGTACAGAGTTGACCTACTTGTCGAATCGGATTGTTCAGTTCTCACAATACCAACAGCTTCAGCTTGATTGCAGAGCAGAGGATGTTGATTCTGACAAGTAAAATGGATTGTAATAATCCATTCATAGTTAAATCCAACATAACAACCATAAGAACACCAGAATTTGGACCTACATTTTCAGAATTCAACAATCTTTGCATATCATCTCTCCTTGAATCTGTTCCTAAATCAGGAGATGACACTTCTGTGTTTATGCGTTGCTGCAACAACTAGGAAGATTATGTTATTACAGAACATAAACAAAGTCCACTTGCTCGAATGAGGTGATTGAAGTTTAGCTCACCCGGAACGTCGATAATTTTGCTTCTTCTATTTCGTCCAAAACCCTTTTTTGCTTTGTCACGTACATTGCATCCCTCGAGCGAACCAACTATGTATATATGAAGCAATGATAGAGAATTTACCATTCGTAAAAAAGGATATATTGACATGGTAATACAAACATATTAGCATATTGGTTTGATAAGGTTCATACTTTCATTATTTCCGGGTCTTTCCAAGGTCCCTTGTCAGATCGCATGCATCCACCACGATCATTCGAGCACGAACAACATCCTCCAAGAAAATCTGGCAGCTCACTGAAAAGAAAAAAACAGAAAAAATCTGTATCCAAACAACTAAGTAAATCCGAAACTATTTAACTGATAATAAAGAATAAATCCCGACCTTTGATCTATAACCTCGAACAGTTTTCCATGAAATTTACTGCCCAAAACCTGTGCGATGACAATAAGAATCGCCAGTCATGTTGGAACACCTTAATAGTACAATACAAGTCATGTGAAAGATGCAATACGTGTATCTTTGCTGTGGTTTTAGGATCGAGAAATCCTTTCGCTGTGTTCCAAACAAGCTTGAATCCATTTCCCGCATTTACTATGTACATCTGATGTAACGTCTGTCTCCAAACAACCAATGTTAGTTCTGTTCAACCATTATAAACACAACTAGTTTTCATAGACCGACCTCAGGATAGTTGTCCCCGTCAATCTTCTGAATGCGCATCACAAGGTCACGAGCGAGTTTCCCAAAGCTCATCCAGTTCTTCACGAAAGGATTCACATAAAATAATCAGAAACTATGAGCCGTTGTGAGAGATATATATATATATAGCGTTGAAAGAAAGATACGAACCACGCCTTGCACATCTAATATAGTTGTGGAAGAATCTATATGCCTTTTTGCTGCGATAGAACACGCTGGAAACTTCTCAGAAAAAGCCTTTTCAAAACTCTGAACATGATACCTCAAGAAACGATCCACTGTCGTAACCTTCATTAACTTGCTGGGGTCGATCTTTCCAAGCCGTTCAATGTAGACAGGTCGCCCCTCTCTGTCTACACCATGGTAACCATGAGGATAGTATTGTTGTACTTCTTCATATTCATCATAAACAAAATCCTGGAGATTTCAGTCATATACCATATGACACATAAATGAGAAACCCATATCGACTTATTTCCATCGATATGTGAGATAAGATCACAAATCACAACTCGTTGATGCTTCGAATTAAATCGTAAACGTTGATCCTTCACCTGTATGATAGTATCTACTCCGTTCTCTTCCCTCCACTTGAGCATTTCTTCCCACATCTGCATAGCTTTGTCAACATCGAATTTCCTTGCTTTCAAGAATCTGTCAAGAAAAACAAGTATCACCGACATGTTTAAAGTCGAATCTTCATGAATCAAGAGCATTAGATGTGGATGCCAGCACATATCCTATGACCTCAACATTGTATGGTAATCATCATGCCGAGAAGGAAGCAAATCTTGGGAAATCAAATCCTTTCGAAATGCATTCACGGCCTTTTCCTCTTCGGCGTCCCGCACATCTTCGATCATGATCTCTCCAGCATATTGATCAGCTACACGCTTCCCTCGTTTCCTCAGAGTATGCGTTAATCTTGAAGATGCATTCATCGCCTTCTTCTTCAACGATCTAGACCGTGTTCTTCGAATCTTTTCATCCTGTAAGACCTCAATCTCCAACCCTTTACCATTGTCGGATTCTGGAAATGAAATTATATCACCTAAAGCTGGAAAAAGACAAATAACAGACCAAATCCATGATTGCATTCCCCATGTATCACACCACTGGCATTTGTATAAAATCAACACCTGAAAATTACCTGGCATTTGTATGATCAATGCCTAAACGCCAAAATCGATTTCACTGTATCTGCAAACGACACCACAATTTTAGAAACCCAGAATTCTGCGAATCGATTGAATTCAAGGCAGATAAATTACAGATCTGTAGGAATTCCATTAATAAATATCAGAAATTGACTGGAAAAAAACAAGAGCTTCAACCTAAATCAGCTTACTCCCAGCTGGGTTTCAAATCCGACAGCAAACAGATCAAGAAAACGAGAGCATCATCAAAAGAAGACACGGATTTTCTTATAACGAAGACCATGATTCCGCAATTAAAACCACCGAATTCATAATCGAATACTCATAAATAATCCAACTCTGCATTTTTTTCCACAACCCCTACCTCCTCCTGATTCGCCGAAAGAGAGAAAGAATTATGCAAGCGATCTCTCAATCTCTGGAATATCTAAACGGATTCTTCTGAAGAAATTCCGCAGATTTGGATTAAGGAAAAGCCCCCTTATGTCCCGACCAACAAAAAGGTTGCTTTCAGTTTACGAAGTTATGATCTCTGTATATACACACACCTGCATCTACCCAGATATGTACATATATGTATATGTGTGTGTATGTGGATGCGCATATACGCAAATACACATGCGCGTTTTACAGTTTAGCTGTGAACGTAGCACGGAGGAAGAAGAAGAGACATCGTTTTCAGACATACATTTATATACAGAGAGAGAGGTGAGCTGAAGCGATCGGAGAAGAAACGTAACCGGATATAAACCGATGATAACCGGATCAAATCCGACGGGATGTAGGAATTTCGTTACCCGGTTAATTTGGTTTTTTTGGTCAGAATATTTATCCGCTGTAATAAAGTTTCGGTTAGCGGAAAAGGAAAGGCTGACTTCTATAAGAAGAAAAGCTACTAAAGACTAGCGGGAGGTTAACGCCGAGATAACGGCGATTTGACGGTTGAGAGTAGGGTGTTTGGTGTTGCGGTAGTTACGGTCCGCGTAGGCGTTAAGCTAAACTAACGATATTTTTCCCCGTTTTTTTAATCGATTTTTAAATATTTTTTATTTTTGCTTTTTTAAGTAGGTCCTGGTCTGATTGCCAAGTCATATCTAATGGGTGCTTGCCACGTGTGGAAGCTACCGACGGTGGTGATTCTTAAGTCAGCATGTGCCACGTGGCAACTTTAGGAGGCAGACCACGTGAGTTGATCATAAACTTTGCATCTGTAAAAGGCAACGAGGAATTTTTTTCGTACCCTTTATTAAAAAAAGGAGAATTGTGTGTAAGAATTATGTCCGACTTTTAAAACAAATATATTAAATGATAATTTTATATATTTTAGAAGTTTATCAATTTGGAAAAATAATATATTTAGATATTTAAATATATAGGTAAATTATTTTTTATATAGAAAATTATAATAATATTATTATTTTTATATATTTTATATATATTCTTTAAATATCTTCTAAAATATAATTTCAAAAAATATTTTGATATATTCGAGATATATTTTCTAAAAATCTCTTAAATATTTAAATTCTTTAACATTATGTTCAAATTAATCATTTGAGATTTTTTAAATTGGTATTCTATATTAACATAAAAATCAATGGTATTTACATATATAGATAGTGGATGAATCCGTCGTATAGCCAATATAAAATCCTATGTTCCACACTTAAACTTCACAAAATATAAATTCATAGAAAGAATACAAGACGGTCATTAGGATATCTCTCTTAACCATTATTGAATCATTTGATTGATAAAACTTTTCATTTTTTGATTTTGTTGATGCAAATAAATCTCATGATCTCTGACGACTCTATCAGTCTTATTAGAATTTTTTTCCTTTGAATCGTAGAATATGAATCCGATTATTTGATTCCCCCATTACTCATAGATTAACACTTGCCAAAGAAACTGAGTCAAGTGGAGAGTGATTTCATTTTTGTCTCGAGCGGATATCAACATATTATTTATTACCAATCATCATGACACAAAAAGACATATATTTGCTTCACTAAAGAATCCCAAAGAGATAACAATAATTCAGTTTCGAAGAAGCCTCCAACCGATCTTTGGTTGGGATGGACAAACAAATAAGTGACGAAAGCAGGCTTTAGGATTCAATACTTATACGAGACCACCAAACATCAAGGCACTAATTCATTTGGATGACTAAAAGTTTTCCATATATCCTTAGCCAATTACAAAGTTCAGGTGTGACCATCAATTTTCCATGTGATCTTGTCCTCTATCGACGTAATAAAAACCGACATGATATGTTGAAGTACTTGAGATTGTTTATGGATCTAGCATCGAAAATATCCCACTCTAACCGATGAAGAAGGTCCTATATTGGAATTAAGATAAATTTTCATCATTGAATCTCCCAAAAGGACTCCAATTATTGTTCCAAAAGCTAATCTTTCCTCGTTCTCAATCATTGTTGCAAAGAAAAGATAAACCCATTATACATTAAAGAACTCTATCATTAATTTGATGGGTGATGGTGCTGATGAGAAATATTGCATCGAAATAAATAAAATTCTTATTATCTTTCACCAAATAAAAGTAAACAATTGAAAACAAACAAATTTTAGAATTCTAATCTATAAGAATTTAGATCACAGATTCTATATCATGCTATATTTTTAGACTATATTTTGTAAAAATATAATAATGTAAAGATCCCTTTATATAAGAAAATAAAATGATATATACATAATATTTTGATATATATATATATATTATTTGATTATCTCTTAATATTCTAAACCTTAAATGAATATAATTAGCTATATTCTCCAAAGATTTTCTAGAGATTAGAAATCTCAATACTATATTTTATAAATTTGAAATATATTTTTGGATAAAATGTTAAATTCAAAATTAAGATATATTTTTATAATTTTATATCAGAATCGCAGTACTGACCTTTTTGGATCCACATTGGATAAACTTGAGACATATACGGTAAAATGAAAACCGTATAATGAAAACCGTATAAGAAAGAGAAATCTATGTTGAATTATAAAAGAATGTAAATATAAAAATCAATTATATAGTAGATGACTCAAACTTATGTATTTCAAAATAAGATCATCGAACCTCACCAACTATGTAGATAACTAGATTATATCCGCGCTACGCGCATATTACATGAATTTAAAATATATAATATATGAACGGAATAATTTGCATACAAAACAAAGTATGTCGATGATAAACACAGTATTGTATTGGATATAATGAAGTGAATTTGTTACACATACATTAAATATTGTTGAAAACTTCTTTAAATATAACATTCGTGGTTTTGGTACTGTAAAAATGTTCGTCATCAAGTATGAGTATTTTTAAACCATTTTTTGATTTCACTCTTGACACTGCAATATATAGTTGACCATGAATAAATACCGGGCGTGGTAAATAAAGGCACACTTTGCTAAGACTTTACCCTTGACTTTTGTTTATTGTCATTGCAAAACATGGTACAATTGGAAGTTGTTTTCGTTTAAACAAAATGGCAATGATGTATTCATAGGCGTTAATGGCAATCTTGGAATAAACACTTTGTTACCAGAATTTGTTCCTGTCATGATTTGCCCTTCTATAATGTAGGTTCCTAGTTGCGTAATCTGAAGCCTTGTTCCATTACATAATCCTAGTGAATCAATATTACACAAAAGCATTATGGGCATACCAATCTTTAATTGTAAACAATGATTGGGAATTCTAGAACATTTTATAACATTAAGAAATGCTACGCTGTATAATTCTTGGTTGTCTATTTCGTTGTTATCAAAGGGGCAAATACAATCTGAACTTAAATACTCGGTGATCTTACCAGGCATCATGCTTAGAATTATATTGTTGATTTCATCCACCAGTTCATTTGTTGGGCATAATATGGCTCGTTTTTGAAAATATTTTATATCATGCCATTGGTATTGTATATTTTCATATACATGATTAGCTATAGATTGTATCGGGTTAGATCCTTCCGTTATTAGTAGTTCTTTTGGAATGTCAATAAAACAACATCCATCATTTTGTTCTGACAATTTTCCATCTCCTAATTGCAGAACCCAATTTGCAAATTCTTGAGTTGATTTTATATCTTCTGCGTTCATATTCGTTAGTAGACGCATATTTTTACTAAGTCTCAACACATGACAATAGTTCCATATGTACGATGCATTTATTGTGGCACGGACAATATCATGTCTACTGCCTTTTGTCACAACAGGCAAAATTTGGCGAAAATCACCTCCAAATACAACTGTTTTTCCACCGAATGGTTTGTTGCAGAAATGGGGATTGGCATAATGCATTATATCTTTAATAGATCTATCTAATGCCTCGAAGCAGTATTTATGATCATTGGAGGTTCGTCCCAAATAATGAATTTTGTTTGTTTAATTAGTTCTGCTAAATCTGTACCAAGTTTTATACTGCAAGTAGAATTTTCGTTTACATCAACAGGGATTGCAAATCTCGAATGTGCAGTCCTACCTCCGGTTAATAATAACGATGCAATACCACTTGAAGCAACATTAAGGACAATGTCATTTCTGGATCTTATTGCAAGCGACAACACTTTCCAAATGAATGTTTTACATGTGCCCCCGTGGCCGTGTAAAAAAAATATTTGACCGGTTGATTCGTATACTGCACTGATAATCTAGTTGTAAATGTCGGTTTGCTCTGCTATTAATTGTGCTTTCACAATATCATGTTCGGCTTTGATTGCAGATATGTGGTACAATAGTTCTTCATGTATTAATCTATTTAAATTTTTCACGTTTGAGATTTCCTTTGGATAAGGCATCATTGGGAAATACTTGAGACATTTACCATATTTGAGTAAAATTTGCTCGATTTGTAATAGAACTTTGTTCTGTATATCATCTGATGACATTGTTAGTTCTGTCAAATAGAACGAATATGTGTTACTTTGTTTCAATATTATATAATATATGGTGTTAGTAAATGGAATCTAATATACTAACCTGGTAAACGTAATTGCTGACGTCGTTTGTACAACACATCATCTGTGAGGTGATTCCATATTACTGCCCATACATCATGTGGATATGCTAAGCATTTAGATGATAAGAATATTACAAATAAAGTTCGTAAGTATGATGGAAATGCCCAACTGCTTGTTTCTTCTGTTGCATATATGTATTCTTTATCATCGTCTAAAACTCCAAGTGCAAGGCATGCTTCCTTAAATGTTTGATAAGTTTTCTCACCGACAGTTTTTAACTCATCAAAAGAAGTGGGGCCTTTAATCTTGTTTAGTAATATTCTTAAGTAATATGTGTCGCCTGCATTTGGTGTAACATTATGTAATCGGTCGTACGCAAAACTTCGTTGTCTTGGTGTCCAAATTTTTTTTCCTTGATTCCAAACGAATTGCGTTGGAAAATCAACATATGTTAGTTTTCTTGCTTCTATGTCAATAGCATTGCATTTAAACCACTCTGTAAACATTGTACATGTGACTTTGTTTGGATGTTATTCTTGTTAATGGTTCATCTTCTTGGAAGAAAATGTTTTGTTTTCCGGGCATATGAAAGCTCAAACGTTCAATAGGAATGCTTCTATAGTGTATATCAAATTTGAATATTCACCAGCATGCTTCACAATCGGAAAGATATCGACAATTGTAATAATTTCGTATTTCATCGATACCATGCATGTCACTGGAAATGTTAGGTGTTGTCAAACTTGTAGTTATTCTGTCAGGACCTTTATTTATATATTTAAACAAATACTTTATGGCTTTCGTTTGGTTGTACCATTCAACATTTATGTGTGCTCTACACTTTAGCAACAAATAACTATTGTACGGTATAACGACTATCTAATTTTATACCATCTTTTATGACAAAGCTATCATTATTCATCCTTTTATAAATAGGATATCCTTCATTATCTATAAATATTAAATCGTTGAATTTTCTTGGAAAATGCTTGGTGCATCAACCTTTTTCCATACACGATGCGTTTTTATTTGCCATACCACATGGACCATGCACCATTGTCTCTTGTATTGCATCATAAAGTAATGGGTTCGTACTTCTATCAGGTATTTCAGCTGCAATTGTAGCGTCGATTTCTTTTGTTGTTGGAAGTTTCGATGACCTTTGTAAAAATAGAAGTATGTGAGCATGGGGAAGGCCTCTCTTTTAGAATTCGATCGTGTAAATAACTGTAAATGATAAAGTAACGTAAGTAAGAAATGATATATGTCAAATAATATATTTATTTTAGTAATAAAAGATTTGTTAGATGATGTATGGGTTACCTGCTGATGATGCCCCTAAAACGTTGTTATGGTTGATGTCAAATATCAGATTGTTTAGTTTGATTTTGAATATTCTTGTTAGAATATCAGGACGATCTTAAGAAGTAAGGTTTCGTTTGTATAAAAATCTTTGGACTTCAGGCCACTTAGGATTGCATAAAAGTTATGAATAAATCAAGATAACCTAATTTTTGACATAGTGTCATTGCATCTAAGTTTCATATATCGTGAACTGCCAATGAAGAAGAAGGTAGAATAATTCTATTCCCGATAGCATGTGCATCATTATGGCTTGATTGTATTGCATACTTAATGGTATCATATTGTTCAGAACGAATGGTACTTTGGTTATTTCTAATATATGAAATTCGTTCTGCTTCAACCATACAAAATCCATCGACAACAAATTGTTGGAATAATCTGCCAGAACATAGGAAAGCTATTGACTCAGTCGATCGTTCTTGTAAGCGATATGCCATAAATTCGCATAAACTCACGTGTTTTCTTGGTTTGTTTGCCATGGATATAGTTGATATGAATTCCAAGTATTTGTGGTAACCATCCTCTCCGTAGGGGAAAAGTAGTGGATACTGCGGTGGTAAATATGTTGGATGAAGTTCTGTAATGCAAATGAACACTGCTAAATTTCTGTAAAATTATGTCCTTAGGTTGTAATGATTCATCGAAATCACCAACCAATGGAGCCACAACTTCTGTTGATGTAGGAATATTGTAATTACGCTCATCAACATTTGGAGAAGCAATTAAACGTAGTTTAATATCAATCACATCATCTATAAGAATGTGATCCTTTGTAGCACGGAAAATTTTAACGTATGGGTTGTGCTCGTCGAACATTTTCTTCAGACCATTAATTATCTCCATTTTTAATGTTGGTTGTGTATTTGATCTTCCATTTGCACTGCAACTGGTTTAGAATTGAAATGATCAGTAATCTCTTTTGTATAAATATTAATAAAGTAAGTTCTAAAATTTGAAATATGTATACATGAGTGCTTGAATTATGTTGGTAATTTTGTGTTCAGTATCATGTATGTAGAGCTGTGCAAATTTTGTCTACTCACCTGGTCCTGGTAATAAACTTCCGATACGATGATAGTTTTGTCCATGTATTTTGAAAATATATGGTCCAGGTTTTCTATTTACAGATGCATCAATCTTACCTCCCATTGATGTAAATGCAAACATCATGTTTTATGCTCGTATATGTTGTCTGAAATGGTAGGTTCTATGTGTTTTCTTAAACAGAAGATTTTTCAGGAAGTGCGGTGGTTCAAACATTTTGGGTAGCGAGATTTTTTCTTTTGCACAACATAGTGAAAATTTTAGCGCGAATGTATTTCTCTCTTTACAAAGTCTTTCATCATACCACATAGATGCATTACAATGATTAAAAATATATGTTGGATCGCCAATGTCGTTGTATCCTGTACAATAAATTTTGTCGATTTAATTAGTCAACAATATGGAAGTAATTATATGTTTATAGTTTTATATAAGAACTAAGGGTGAAGAATAGTTACCCACACTTTGAGGATGCTGAGATGGAGATGATGTATTGTTAGAATCCTGTAATAGTTTAGCAATCCTTGAACTTTTTATTCCGTATTTCGCAACCTCTTCTGATGCTCGGTAATTAAAAATGGTAGGAGAGACTGCATTATTTATTCGTGTAAACAATTTTTACAAAAACTTAAATTGGAACGAATATATTGTAAAAAATGTTAAATATAATTACCTTGTAAATGAATCCGCTGTCAGCGTACAAGCAGGCATAAGGGGAAAAAGGCAACAGTTAGTATGAAATTGATGTGCATATTAATTGTTTATCGAAATATCACTGAACATAAATTTGTTTTTTAAGCTATCTGGATATTTAAAAAATAGCTATGCTAATTTGATTTTTTGGTGCATTGATACACTACTGGAACAATGATATTGTGTTTAACATGATTATATAAGTATAATATTTAATAATAAGTCTATAATAATAAGTAAATACACATATGGTATGTAGAAAACGGGTAAAACAATGAGAGGTTATTTTTTAGTGTAATTGAAAGAAAATCATTAGAACTTCTATATCCATATACACATGTGTATATACATTCAGAAAGTGTCATTTGAAAATATATTTTTCACTGTACATAGTTTGATTTACAAATAACACCTAAGTTAACCCATAAAGTAGCTTTGTCTAAAATTGAAAAAAGGTACAGCTAACTTGGGTAACCAGGAGATTGTTTATGGTCAAGTGCAACTAAAAAAACATGAACATACATCTATGTTCACTACAGCCACAAGCTTGGGAATGCAACAGTACGTATATGGCTTGTTCATGTATGTTGGATAATAACCGTAGACAAAACACTAGCAAAAATATTGCATGGACCAATATTCATTCACTCTTTTCTTTGCTTGAAACATCGGTTGAGTATGCTTTTACCTTTGGAGCAGAAGATTGTAGAGTGGCCTGACTACCCTCGTCGTCAAGGTGACGTTTACCGATGAATGGCTAGAAGAACCAGCCTCAGCCATATATCCCATTGAACTATGGGGTGAAGAGCCCTGAATTCCCTGAAAGACAAAAGTGACTGAATTCTATCACCAAAAAAATGTTCAAATTTATATTGTTGGTTTTGTTGAGTAAAGAATACTGACCTCTAACTGCCCAACAACAACTCCAGCCTGTATGTATAGAGGAATTCATTAGCCAAACTATATGATATATTTTGTAGAATACCAAGTATTAGAGTAAGTAGGAAACCTTAGTGGATACATGGTCGATGATTTCGGCATTCTCAGTTAATTTATTAACTCTTATGACGTAAGGAAAACTTTTGAAAAAGCTGCGTGAAGTTGCTGCTGGAGATGACACAGTGGATAGAGAAATCGTAATCTTAAAGAGACAGCGACGATCTTGCATACTCAGTAATTTGTTTGGACATATAGCCGGATCATCAACCTGCAGTAACTTTAAAATTAGTACTTAAAATGCAACAGGCTTTTTAAAAGAAACTGAAGTGCAAGCAATGTGTTTTATAAATGCTTTAAGACACCTGATTGATTTCATCTCGCATTTGGATTGATGTTTTGTTAACTAACTGTGTAACTTCATTGTCAAAGAGGACAAATCATGCATCTCCAGTATCATCCATGGCCTTTACATAAACACGAAACCTGCAAAATTAAATATTCAGTAAGTTATGCATGGATATTCAAATGCAGTAGTAACATGCGTTGCATTTGCAGGGGGGGGAAATTGACATTGCATAGATACTTTGGTATGAGTACTTCAGTGGATGTTTTGCACGAATTGCAAAAGTATTCCTTCACAACTAGGTTGGTCGAGCTCTCATCTACGACCACATTAACTTTTTCGAACAAGATTTACATCCTAAGTAATACCATCCATTTGTAGATACAACTTTAGTGATTGTCGCAATTGTTGTGCATGAGATAGCCTGAAACATCAGAATGCAAAGTTTCTCAGCAGCAATTCTGTTTGACTCAAACTGTAGAAGCTATTTAGGCAGGGAAAAAGTACCTCTGTTAGATGTATCAACAGTTTCACTCATATCAGTCTGTGGAGCAAGAGTCGATATTGATTTTGGTACATCGAGAAGTCCACCAGGAATACTTCAGACAATAGGAATAAGGTATAAGCAATAAAATCCACGCATGTATATATAAAAATTGTATGTAAATACCATTGTTGTTGCATATCTGCAATAGGGGTAACTGACATTAACACATGGATTACATAGCGCAAGCATTATGTGCTATGGCGAAAAGGGAAAAACATATGAAACTTACTATTCTTTGAATTGGACAATGGGGAAGAAACTTTGGTCCAGAAATAGTTTGCTTGAATATTGAACATTCTGATTTGTTTTTTTGCCTGCAACATAGAAAATAATAGTAATTAGTTGCACCGATAATAATTTGATTTCTATTTTTCTGCAAAAGGAATATGAAATAGTAAAGTAACAGTATTTACTTCCCCAACGGTGGATCTTGAACAACTGACATATTATAACCAATGGTCCTCGGTCGTGATTGCGTACACATTCATAAAGATCGTTTGCGAAAGTATCGCACAGTGTACATTTCAAGGATATTATCATTGCAATGGTAAACGGAAAAATTGTTACTAATCCATAGATGTTAGTTAACATTTGTAAATTAATATACATAGAAAAAATGGCAGCTTACTTATGGTCACGCAGCTGAACAGATATGCGTATAACAGAACAATCATTGTAGATTGTATTCTCTAGTTCACCAAACGATATAACCTCGCCTAAACAATCTGCAAAGAATAACAACGTCAACAGATTTAATAAATAAATATTGTTGTATATGAATACGAATGAGTAACGTACGATTAAGTTATGAAGACTAACCTATCAGTATGGTCTCATTTAATGAGCTAGAAACTATGCTCTTGAAGAGAGCAAAATCAAAGAACTTATCCATATTGGATATATCATCGCATTGCCTAATAAACGTCATTGGATTGAATCCAATCTTAAATTCTGCAGCGCACGAACGATTATCACCGAAACTTCTAAGAACTGTGAAGTTGACCATAACGCAGCAAGCCCCTACTATGAGGTATCTTCTGTGACGAGGCCAAAATGGAGACCTAACTGAACATTGCATTCGATTTCCCTGCATATTGTAAAAATCATTAGTGCATAATTCAACAAACATCTGTAATTACATGTCTGCAAAGTTATCATAACAATATTTTGTATGTTATAAGAAAATATACGAGAAGTCAATAATTTAAATCATGTACCCATTCATCACATATAACCATCTCCCAACTTGAAGTGGAACTTGGAGTTGTTGTGGAGCCGAATGTCCACAAACGAACAATACGGACTCTGATTTTGTAGGCCATCTCTTAAGCTGGACGTATCTAAAAAAGAGGTGTATACATCGTGACTATTAAGTAAGGTGAAAAGGGTTTATCAAGGACCTTTGTGTTTTCTTAATTGCTTTAAAATGAAGTTGTTCTTGGTGCAAATACTATTATGGAAATGCAACATTTATATAGAAAACCCTAGTGGTATAAAACAAATAAATATTACGTGTAAGTGCAAGGAAAATGACACGTTTCATGGTAAAAAAAATTGATCTGAGGGTACTATTAAATATTGTCACGACAGTAATATTTTTTTAATGCAAAGCTTAACGCACGGTATATGTAAAGGTGATAAATTCACACAAGAAATGATGTCTTACTGTAGAGGAAAATAGGGCAGCAATAACCTGGAAAAAGCATACAGGAACAAAGCATTAGAGATTGCCACGGAAACAATAATTTTGCATGAAAAATACATAAACAACACATGTACATCAAATAAGAGTAAGAGATGGTGACTAAAATAATCACAAGCCAAGCATCAAACCAGTCGATGCGAATCACTATCCAACCAGAATTTTGAGAGAATTTCAATCGAAATAAATCTCAAAATACCCTTAATTCAACGAATAAATCCAGCACGATGAATCACAATAAAATCAAATCCTATGCCGAATAATCCAATACAAATAAGGCTCATGATTCGAAATTTAAGAAATACAGAGTTGCATCAAACAAATGAATCAACTTACCATCTAGATCGAGAGCAGATCATTATCCCGGATCATTCAAAATCGATAGACTGTGTTTAAATACCTTCTCTGACTGGCGAATTTTGAGCTTCTGGACAAGTCAGAGGGACTCCCACGCGCCACCTCCGTTTTCATCACCATCTCTTTCTCTTTCAAAAAAGCATTTTGGTGCCACTCGCAGCCCCTAGTCAAACAAGGAGTAGGAAGAAAGATAGGGTAGGCGCGAAGGAAGAAGCAGGCGAAGGGGAAGAGGAGAACAGCGAGGAAAAAATTTAGGGTTCAGTGTGGGGCGAAGAGGAAGGAGGCAAAGGAGAAGAGGAGAACAGAGGGAGCAAAAGTGTCACTCGCAGCCCCTAACACGGAGGAGGAAGAAAGGGAGGATAGGCGCGGAGGAAGAAGGAGACGGAGGGGAAAGAGACGAAGGGGGAGAGGAGGACAGAGCAAAAAAAATTTAGGGTTCAGCATGGGGTGAAGGGGAAGTAGCCGAAGGGAAGAGGAGAATAGAGGAAAAAGTAAGGTTCAGGTTTTTTTTACCATATAAAATTGTTACAAATATGCCCTCTCTTTGCTTTAGAGTACCTACGGAAAAAAAGAAAAAGCATCAAATAGTTATATAATGACATAACATTAACATGAGGAATCTAACCATAAAAATACACGTCACGTACACCCATTTACTGTAAACCACGCATTCTATTTTATAAAGTATAAGATATAATGTATTATTGTCATTGGATTTTCTTTTTATTTTGAATATTGTTTAAGGAATTCTTCTTAATTATAAACTTTAAATATATGTATATATATACATATATTAAAGAGTATTATAAAGGTATATTTTATAATACAAAATATAATTATTCATGAACTAATTGAAAAAATATATAATTCATGTATTTACATCAGTCTCAATTTTTATTGGCAATTAATGAAGGTGTATGAATGTAAAATGATAATGTTTAATCATTGGATAAATATAAAAAAGATTAGTGAAATTATTATACAAATGGACATGTTTAAATTTTATTGGCATGCAATGTTGAATAATGGAACTATGAAAATCATATATTTGGACAGTTAACAGTTATTATAGCTATCAAAGGAGCGTTGTTGAACACACTATAAATAGATGTACGGAAATAGAGGACACTACAATTTAGTAGTTACTAGTTATAACTTTTATAAGAAATTTTTCGTTATTTTTTCTTTAAATCAACTAAATAAATAAACTCCGTGAAGATAACTAAAAATAATAATATATGTTAAATAAGATCTAAACGAGCTGTTCAACGCATCCAAACACTTCATTTTTTTAGAAATATAAAATACTTCTAGCTTCATTTCAAATTCGGTCCAAGTTTATTTTTTAGGCAAAAATGTGACAACCTTCTTAAGACCCTATTATCCCCAAACTTCCAAACTCGTATGAATTGTTATTCTATACAGAATGTCATAATTTGAATTAAATGATTTATCCTCTTTGTTCCGATTTTAAAAAAATTAAATTGATCTATAATTCGTCCTAACGATGAAATTAAAAAACGATTAGTTGACATGATGAAGAAAATTTTTCCGTTTGTCTCAATCTTCTTCTTTTGTCATGTCTCCTAAATTCATGTTATATCGTCGTGGGAATCTGATTTTTCGAGAAATTTAAATTAAAAGTAAAGAGAATAAGATAATGTAATTTAATTTAACAAATAACAACAAAGTCGAGAGAACGGAAGGATTATCTACCTTTTTACTAAGAAAATAAAATTCTGAATTTCGATTAAAATTTATTTTTTATTGTGGGTAAATAATTTGGTCGTAGAGTAATAATGAATAGTAACATTAAATGATTATTTACTATTTGTGTCGTACGTGTTTGTTGTAAATATGTACGTGACATTTTGACTATTAGTTAGCACTAGAAAATTTAGGTGAATTGATACAAGCCGCCTGACATGACACTTATGCTTCTCAATAATTGTATAACAATTATTATCACCGGATTATAATTTATCGAACTATCAATAGCTTTATAACAATTATTATCACCTCATTATAATTTTTTTAAAATTTAACTTAAGGCATTAATAAAATTATGGGTGAAAGTGGAAAAGATCTCTTGGCAAAATCTAGCATATGTGATCCCTCCTCCTCTACCTAGTTTATCCCATTATGTGTAAAAGATATATATTCAAATACAATATCAATCTATATAATTTTTCATCTTATATATATACAATAACGTAATTATTCAATTTTAAATTCTGTCTTAATGATCTTGATAGCAAAAAGCCCCTTAGAACAATAAATAATCAAGTGAATTATGATGAGTTTGTATATATTTAATATGAAAATTTATAGATTCCTATGTAAATCGGATAATTTTAATATTTTAATTTCATAGACTTTAAACATGAAAAATTAATCCATGATTGATACAATTATTTTAACCACGTAAAATGTTCTATTTTCTTGGAGTGAGCAAATAACGAATACTTGTGAATATCAGACTATTTGTATTTGTATTTGTATTTTTATCCGGCCAAATTTAGTATTTGTATTTGTATTTGTATTTGTAAATTCGTATATTTGTAAATACGAATATTTTCAAATATACGGATATCCGTCGGATATACGGATATTCGTATCCGAACCTAAATTCTTTTAACATATAAAATATATATAAAAACATTTTAATAAAAACCAATAATCATAAAATATAATCTAAAACTAAAATTTCAAATCGCATAAATATGCAAATATACATAATATAAATAAAACAAAACACCAAATCTTCACATTCATCTCCACACCAGTCATTTAAATTTAATTTCGTGGATGATTCTACGAATATCGTCAATTCACCTAAAACAATAAAACAAATTGTTAGATTACACACTAAAATACAATTCGCAAAACGTTATATATTTAGTGAATTCTGTATTTTTTTCATATATTGTAATATCTCTATAACATTATTCAACCCATTTGGATTAGAACCAATCTTGAGTATAAATTAAATCTTCAATAATATTAGTTATTTTAAAATATTTGATATTTTAATCCTCTAATCATAAATATATTAC
This sequence comes from Gynandropsis gynandra, assembly GCA_036759665.1. Taxonomy (NCBI): domain Eukaryota; kingdom Viridiplantae; phylum Streptophyta; class Magnoliopsida; order Brassicales; family Cleomaceae; genus Gynandropsis; species Gynandropsis gynandra. Next base: position 25,818,253 of record CM071875.1, read on the forward strand.
GTATTTTCCTATATATATTTATATAATAAATGTTTAAATAAGTTTTTTATTTTCAATTTGATCATTAAAATCAATTTTGTTATATATGTATCTATATATTAACTAAATTTTTTATTTAATACTTACGGATACGAATAGTTCGGATAATTGAATCTACTATTTGTATTTGTATTTGTCGAATATCTGATTTCTAATATTTGTATTTGTATTTGTCTCTGCGGATATTTGAATTTTCGGTTCGAATACGAATCGAATACTAATACTTCGATTATTTTGCTCAATCCAACTATTTTTCTAGTAAAATGTTCTATATAAAGAAAAAATAGATAAACGATTTTAGATTTGAATGTTCATCAAAGATAACAAATAATAATAATAATTTTAATCGGAATGTAAATCAATTTAAAAATTGTAATAGTAAAATTTATAATTTTTTCTTAAAATATAAAATAACAAACAAGAGATGAAAGGGAGAAATGGGACAAAAGGTTATTAATTAACTTGTTCAAATTTTTTTGTTATGATTGCGGAATGTGAATGAAACATGGTTGATGTAAGATAGATGGGGACAGACTCATGCAAATATCACCATCGTGGGGTCCATTATGTTTCCAGTTATATGTATATGTCATAATTTTTAATAATCATAATAATATTAATATTTCAATGGGCCGACAAAAAAACGTATGCTTTGGTTCTTCTAGAAACTAGACTGGCCTTTGTGTGTGATTCACAACCAACCACATCCTACTTATAGATGGAATTTAGGAAAATGGGCATTTATAATCGGAAAAGTGCTTTAATATTCATGAATGTTATGAAATTTATTGATAAAGATATGAAATCAGTTTACATTAGGGGTGGTCACCCGCGGGTACCCGTCAAATTCTTAGAACCCGCACCCGAACCCGTCCTGCACAGATAGCTCATTTTATTACCCGTACTCGTACCCGCAGAGCACGGGTACTCGACTTACGGGTACCTGTAAAAACCCATCATAAATTTTGAAATCCGCGGGTACCCGTCCTGTAATTAAAAATACCATTAAAAAAAATCTCAAAATTTCACATTCTGTTCATTCAGTATACAATATACAATCAACAAAAAAAACTACATACAAATCGCAAAAAAATAGATCTAGCATTACAAAAGCAGAAACAAAGATAGAGGGATATTGAAGAACGAAGAGCTACGCGCGGCGCACAGAGAGCATGCACGACGAACGGAGAGCATGCGCGGCGAACGGAGAGCTTAAGCGGAAACCGACAAGCCGAACTGTGAGCGAAACGACAAGCGGTGAGCGGCAAGCGGTGCGGCGAACGACAAGCGGAGAGCGGCGAATGCAAGCAGAAAGCGACGAGCGAGAAATGGACGCCGAGAGGTGTGAGACGGAGAGAGAGGAAACTGTGATAGCAGAGAGAGGAAAGGGGTGTGAGAGAGATGAAAGAAACTGGGATGGCATTAGAGAGAGAGAGAGGAAATGGCGTGAGAGAGATGAAAGAAATTGGGATGAAATAAGAGAGAGAGAGGGGAAAGGGCGTGAGATAGAGAGAGATGAGGAAGGATAGACGGGAGAGAGAGAGGAAAGGGTTAGGTAAAGGTTAACCTAATGACATTTAAGTAATTTATTAAAATATTAGGGGTAATTTTGTAATTATATTAAAATATGAGGGATATTTTTGTAATTTTTTCGGGTACCCGCGGGTACCCGTTTGTGAAAATGAAATACCCGCCCCGAACCCGAATCCGCGGATAACAAAAAAATATTACCCGAACCCGAACCCGCATCCGCGGGTACGAGTAATTTTTTGCGGGTTCGGGACGGGTTTCGGGTCGGGACGGGTTTTGCGGGTTTTTTGCCCACCCCTATTTACATGTATATGTCAACTCCGAAATTTTTAAATGAGACATGTGTAACTTTGAATATTTACCTATTTTTTCTTATATTGTATCACGTCAACTTAACAAAAGAAAATTATAATTATGGATTTATTGAAATTTGAACATTGCTTTTGTTAGTGCTACATGAGAACAAATAAAAGCGGTAACATTCGAAGTTCATGTATTCTTTGATGTCATGTAATCTACTTTTTGGCTGGATTAAGGAAAAATAGGATGCAGGGGGATACACTGGGGTTTTAAGTGTATTTGCTGACCTAGAATGAGGTTGTTCTGCATATTACAGATTTAATAGGCTAATATCGGAACATGTGAAAATATTGAGGACTCGCCTATAAATACGACACAGTCCAAAGGTTTAAAAGATGTTAAAACAGTGAGCACAACTCAAGATCAATCTTCTTGGTTCAATGATATTCTCTCTTTCTTTTGTAATCGGAAAACTAATACTCTAAAGAATCAATCCCTTTCTTTCCCTGAGACGTAGATTGAATCAACAATTCAATCGAACTCGTAAACAACGGTGTTCAATCTCTCACTCTACTCTCTTTCTCACACACTACTCAAATTTAGCTTAGGGATTTTCATAAATCTTGTATTTGAGCTCGGAAAGATTCATTCGAATTGCAACAATTGGTATCAGAGCACTTGGTTCTAAACCAGGGAGAACACAGCAGAGCTCAAGGTTTGGAAGAAGGCAAGTAGAAAATCAAGAAGTTTAAAGATTCAAGAATCAATGGCAACAATGCATAAATTGGATGTGGAGACGTTTGACGGTAAAGGAGATTTTGTGTTATGGAAAGAAAAGATTCTAATCAGTCTCGAAATCATGGGTTTACATGAAGCTCTAACGGATGACCCAACAACATGGGACATGGATAGAGAAGAAGAACTCAAAGATGAGCTCAAGACACCAAAAAGATCCTCGATTTCAGGAGTAGAATCAGGATCAATGATGGAGTCTGCAAGTATAGTTTCAATATTAACCGAACAAGGATCAAGAATCCAAGAAAAGGATAACAGGGAACAAGCTCAAATATCCAGAGCTGAAAGAAGTAGAAGAGTTCGAAACTTGATAGTTCTCTGCCTATCTGATCAGATTTTGAGAAAGGTGATTCAAGAAAAGACAGCTTATTGATTATGGAATCTGTTGGAGAAACATTTTCTTGAGCAATCACTTCCAAATAGGATGTATCTAATGCAATGACTATCAGGGTTCAAGATGGATGAAAGCAAGACAATGGACGAAAATCTTGATGTATTTCAGAAAATGTTGTCAGATTTGCAAAACCTTCAAGTTAAGGTTGAAGAAGAGTACCAAGCAGTGTACCTTCTGAATTCATTACCGGCGCCATATGAACAACTTAGGGAAGTTCTAAAATATTCCAGAACAACCATTACACCTGAAGAGGTGAAGGCAGCATCTCGTTCTAAAGAACTGGAGCTGATTTCACAAGGTAAGAATTACAAATCCAATGCAGAAAGTTTGATAGTAAGGGGCAGGTCAGAGAAACGAGATAGTCATCAACGTGGTAGTAAGAAAGGCATGTCTCGTTCTAAATCTAGGGAGAAGGCATATTGCTGGTTTTGTGGGAAGCGTGGACATTTCAAGAAAGAATGTAACGCTAGGAAGAAATATCATAAAGAAGTTTCAGAAGAAAGAGGAGAAGCTGCTGTAGTGAAAGGAAATGTGACAGACATGGAGGTTCTTTCAGTGATAGAACTTGATTCATTGTCCGCAGTGGAGCAAGATATTGATGATCAGTGGATACTTGATTCTGGTTGCACATATCACATGTCACCTCGAAAAGATTGGTTCACAGAACTTCAAGAACAGAATTGTGGCAAAGTGAAGATGGGAAACAACTCAGTATGCGAGATAAAAGGAATAGGGAAGATCCATTTAACATCACATGATGGATCTACTATCACCCTAACCCATGTCAGGTACATCTCAGAACTAAAGAGAAATTTAATATCTCTTGGTGTTTTGGAAGGACAGGGGTGCTGGTACAAGTCC
>CM071875.1:25839598-25854359 GCA_036759665.1 Gynandropsis gynandra
TGCCCTAGCCGCACTCGAGCGGGCACACTCACTACCCGAGCGGGTCGCGGCCCGAAACTGCTCAAAACTTAAGTAAACTTAACTTAAAACATAAGGGAACTCGTGGGGCAATTAGGGCAACAATTGGACCGACTTAGGAGGCTTAAAAGGAGGCAAAAAGACGCCGTTACAGCAAGCATACAGAGGAGAAGAATTCAGCGAAGTTAGAGCAGATTCTTGCGAGGAGATAAGCGAGGAGCATTGGAGATCAAGCACCACCACTTCGGTTTTGTTTGGTTTTTATGTTCCTTAGACTTTCTACTATGTTTATGTTTCTTTACAGACGCATGAGCGAGTAGTTTGTTTGTTCTAGGAGAAGGGATTAGCCCTTGGCTATCCCGAGACCGCTTTTGATCTATTTTGAATGCATCTTCCCGTTTTAGTTCATCTATTCTTTATCTGAGTTCTTGAATTTATTTGTGTTTGCGATGGCCACGTAGATGCATGTGTTAGGGATTAGGAGAAGGACCGAAAGGAGAATTCTAGTCCTAGAAAGTCAGGTTTAGAACAACCGAGGTTAGGCCACGAAAGTAGGGTAGCAACGGTTGAGGGTGAACGGGCGAATCATAGAGTTTATGGGTTTAGTTCAAGGTGTCAGCCACGAAAGTAGGGGGCAACTTGTCTAGATCACGTGTCTATGCCTTGAGAGAGGGTAGATATCATGTTAGGATCGTCTGCCTTAGATAGCTTTAACAGGGATTGCATGATAGATAGGTTGATCGTTGGTTTCGGTAGTCTTGTGGTGAAACCGGTTTCCTAGGACGCTTGTCTTATCGTTAGAACTCAAGTAGTTTAGTTTACTTTCAGTATTTTATTCTTCATCACCACTCTTTCGTTAGCAAGTTTGATTCGTAGTTCGGGTTTAGTAGCGTTGCATAGTCTCTGTGGGATCGACACCTAAAATACTACACACGTGCCGTGCACTTGCGGGTAGATTAGGTTATATTTAACTCTGATACGCATCATTTACCGGGTCCTTCAACTTTGGTGGTAGCTTGTTTTGAATGACAGCACTGCATTCCTCGGTGAATGCTACCGTATCATTCTCTTCGATATGCTTCTCTTTGGAAAGTACCTTTTTGATGAGTTTGGCATGATTAGGCATCTTTTGGAGGGCTTCCACGAATGGGATGTTGATGTCAATCTTCTTGAGACCCTCTACGAATCTGCCCACTCTCTCTTCGTTTTTGCAGCTCACCAACCGTTGAGGAAATGGTATAGGAGGTTCGTACGCCGGTGGAGCAACATATGGTTTTTCTTAATCTAGTTCGACTCCTTCCATAACCACAACCTTACCTTTGACCCTTTTCATGGACGTACCAGCAGCATGCCCTTGCTCTTTGGAGGGCGAATTCTTAACCACATCACCGCTGCACACAGAAATAGCATTCACGTACTCCCTCGGGTTCAATTCGGGTTTACCTGGGAGCTGTCCGGGATTCCGATAGGATGAGGTAGCTTGTTGTGCTACGGAGTTCTCTAAGCTCTTGACATGGTTGCTCAAGGATTCCATCTGAGTTTTGAGCTCGTTGATCGATGTCTCCACGTCCGCATTGAATTTTGTTTGCGTTGAATGTTGTTGCCTTTGCTCCTTGATAAATTCGAGCAATACCGCCTCAAGGTTCGACAAAGAGTCTTGAGCGGGTTGAGGGGCTTGCGGGACTTGCTGAGCATGCCGACCTTGCTGGTTATTTTACTGGTATGACTGCTGCGGTTGCTGAAATCCCGAATACTTTACCGGTTGAGTTGTTCGGTATGACAAGTTCGGGTGATTTCTCCAATTCGGGTTGTAGATTCCCGAATTGCGTGTTTCCTTGTTGCTAGGCATAATTCATGTATTCCACATTCTCTTGCAGCGTGCATTGATAAGCCACGTGTTATGTATCTCCACAATTCACGTAGTACATGGCATTCGCTGCATTACCCGTCGCTCTGCTCTGATTCGGCTCGTATAGGCGACGAGTGCTGTTAGGCATACCTCTCGGTGTTGAACACATGTTGTGGTTCATGTCAAGGTTATTGATCAGCTCGTATGCCTCTTCAACACTCAGATCCATAAATGATCCTCTAGCAGCGTTATCCAACGTCGTTCGATGTTCATCTGAAATTCCGTTGCAAAAGGTTTGGATAACGTACCACTGCTCAAGACCATGGTGTTGACACATCTGTAGAAGTTCCTTAAATCTGCCCCACGCTTCAAACAATGTTTCTCCATCTCTGCATCTAAACGTTGTGATTTCCCCCCTCATCTGAATCGTCTTGCTCGGAGGAAAGAAGCGTGATAAAAACAATGTGTAGAGTTGGTCCCAAGTTGTGATTGAACCAGCGGGAAACGATTGCAACCATGTTTTTGCTCGTCCCCCAATTGAGAAGGGGAAGAGACGTAGTAAGATCGCATCTTCCGAAACTCCGTGTATCTTGAATGTACCAGAAAGCTCTAGGAAGTCTCTGAGGTGCTGATGGGGATCCTCGTGATTTCCACCCATGAATTGCTTCTGATAAAGCATGTTGATAATTGCCGGCTTAATCTCAAACTATTCTCTCACAACAGCAGGCATCCTTATGGTTGTTTGCACGTTGTTCATGTTCGGCACCACGTAATCTCTGAGGTGACATGGTGGAGGAGCTTGTGGTTCTCGCGGTTGAGGCACGAGTTGCTGTTTCTGCATCTATCCATTGTCGTTCTGATTATCCATCTCTCGTTGATCTGAAGGCTCTGCAAAGGACAAATAAAGAACGATTTACGTAGAAAGAACGAAAGAAAAAAAAAACAAAAACAAAAACAAACAAGAGAGACTCTAGGCTCGAATCTAAGACATGTTGACAATAGTCCCCGGCAACAGCGCCAAAAACTTGATGCCTTATCAAAGTTAAACAAATAACCTAAACTACCCGCAAGTGCACGACACGTGTGTAGTACTTCAGGTGTCGATCCCACAGAGACTATGCAACGCAACTTAAACTCGAACTACGAATCAAACTTGCTAACGAACGAAATATGGTATTAAGAATGAAATACTAAAAGCAAATAAACAAACTAGTTCTTAAGAATGAGACAAACGTTCCAGAAAACCGGTTTCACCACAAGACTACCGAAACCAACAATCAACCTATGTATCATGCAATCCCAGTCAAGTTATCTAAGGCAGACGATCCTGATATGATATCTACCCTCTCTTGAGGCATAGACACGTGATCTAATAAAGTTACCCCCTACTTTCGTGGCTGAAACCTTGAACTAAACCCATAAGACCTGTGATTCATCCGTTTTACCCTCAACCGCTGCTACCCTACTTTCGTGGCCTAAACTCGGTTGTTCTAAACCTGATCTTCTAGGACTAGTATTCTCCTTTCGGTCCTTCTTCTAACCCCTAACACATGCATCTACGTGGCCATCGCAAGCAAAAGTAAATTAAGCACTCAGATAAAGAATAGATAAACGAAAACGGGAAGATGCATTCGAAGATAAATCGAAAGTGGTTCTAGGATAACCATGGGCTAATCCCTTCTCCTAGAACAAACAAACTACTCGCTCATGCGTCTGTAAACAATCATAAACAAAATAGAATGTCTAAGGAATATGAAAACCAAACGAAACCGAAGTGTGAAGTTGATATGTAATGCTCCTCGTAAGTCCCCTTCGCAAGAACCTTCTTCTTCTCTCAACGTGTGCTCTGTCTTTTTTCTCTTCGTTTATGTATGAATTGGGCTGCTGAAGCTCTCCCCTTTTTTCCCTCTTTCTTCTCTTTCCTTTCCTCTGATCTTTTCTGTTTGGCCGTCCCCTTTCTTTCCTCTCTAGTGGCTGGAATTTTCTATTTCTTACAGCAACTGCAGTTTTCCTTTTCCGAGTTTTTCCATCTCTTGTTTTTTCATTCTTGTGTAATTGTCAACGTTTCCTCTTTATTTTCAAACCATGTAGCTCATCATCCTCTTCTCTAACCATATTTCCATTTTGTTTAAGTAGCCAACACGTTCCTTTTCTTGTTTTGCTAAATTTCCTTTTTCACTAGTTTCCATTTTTTCGGTTTCTATTTTCTTCATGAGCTTGTATTTCCTTTTCCTCTTGTGCAGCAACGATTTCCTTTTGCTTTTTCCTTCTTTTCCTCTTTTCTTTGCTTCCTTATTTCTTGTTCTTGCATTTCCATTAATTTTTCTATCAGCCATTTCCATTTTCTATCTTTGATGGTTGGTGTTTCCAATTCTAGTGTAGGCGGCAATCTTTCCATTTTTGTGTAGGCGGTTGGAAGTTTACATTTTTTTCTAGCAACTTGCTCCTATTTTATATTAAACATGTTTCCTTTTCATGTTTCAACCGTGATCTTCTTACTTTTGTTCTAACAACCGAAATTTTCCATTTTTGCTCCAACCGCCGAAAGTTTCCATTTTTGTAAGTCGCCATTGTTTCCATTTTTTTTGTAAGCGGCCATTGCTTCCATTTCTCTTCTCGGGTTTATGATTCCTTGGATGCTGACCGTGCATAGCTGATAGGAGAGTGGTTTTGCTTAGTTTTGCTTCATTTACTCTTGTTTGTATCCCGATATCTCCATTCACCCCATGGATAGTGGCTATTCCTTGCCAATTCTTGTCCCGTTTGTCCCATGATGATCCTCGATGTTGGTACTTTGTCTCGTGCACATCCTTTAGCTCCAAAATGAACCGAATACGCATAAAAACCTGTAAGAACATGAAAATATGAAAACAAGTAAAACGGATACGGAATCATACGTAAAACATCACATATATATTATAAACATCTCTAAAATCGTGCAAGAAATATGTATGAAAACGAGATGATCACTCTTCCTATCCATTGCATCTATAATATAAAATAAATTTAGTTAGATAAATATTTAAATAAACAAAAAATTTAAATAAACAAAATTTTACCAATTCGTGTCTTTGTTTCGGGAAGGATTTTGAATCCGAAGTATGGCGATGCAAACCATCTCCGGAAACCTTCTCACCGTAATGACATTTTTTGGCCTTCTCGTTCTTGGCCTTGAATTCTGCGGACTCCCAATGCTGAATCATTTTACTGAAGACCGCTTCCGTTGCCCATCTCGGTTTGCGATTGTTGGCGTAGTAGTTGCGTTTCGCATTGCTCATCATCAGACGCATCCGCGCCTGCATGTCGTGCATCCATGCTGGGTAGATGCGCAACGTATCCTTTTGCCTCCATCTGTATGAGCGCTGCAAAAAAAGTTATAAAATTTTTAGTTTTATAACATATATATATATATATAACTAATAACTTGAAATTTAATTTAATAAAAAACTTACTATAAAAGTGCGCCACCATCGCTGACGCACAACTTCTGGCGTAACTTGTCAGGAATAGTATAACTCGTCTTGTAAGGAACCTTGGATAATGATGTTATTTGTGTGTTTCAGTACATCATCAACATAAAACATGCAAATCAACATTACAAAGTTAGATAATATTGCATAACCATCGAGGTAACGCATGACCTAAAAGATCGATGCTGCTTGATGCTCCGATCGAAAAACAAATCTGTGGGGGTTGCTCTCAGCCGTCGGCTTGGTTGGCATAACATATAATAATACAAATGAAAATAGTAACTTTTTTACCATAACGTTCCAGCAGAACGTTCGGGATCGATAATCGGAAGGGTTGGACGCCCATCGAAATCATCGATCAAAGAATCGATATCTACCATATCGTCATCTTCATCAAATATCGATGGTGCCGATTTTGGTGAAGGAGGATGATATGGTGGTGGTGGAGGCGGGGGAGGAGCTCCCGCGGAACCAGCCCATAAACCCCCCGATCCTATAAACCGTCTCGGTCTCATTGTTTTTCTAAGGATTTCGAAGTGTTTGTGGATAAAATGTGAATTTGAGAGGATTTTGAGATTGTGATTTGTGTTGAAATAAGAACTGTTCAACGGGTCTATATATATCGAATTTTCCAACGGGCATCCATTGGAAATTCCAATGGATGCTCCGTTGGAAAACACGTCATCTCAACGGACGGAGTAAATTGACGTGATGGCCTATATTCCCAACGGGTATCCGTTGCGATTTCCAACGGAAGCCCATTGGAAAAATCTGCAAACTAGGGTAGGTATCATTACCTAGTCCAACGGGCATCCGTTGGAAATCGCAACGGATGCCCGTTGCAATTTTGCTAACGGTCTGTTACAAAATACCTACGGAAGCCCGTTAGAATGGTTTCAACCGTTAAGTTTCCAACGGGCATCCTTTGGAAAATTTGTAACGGGTGTCCGTTAGAAAATTTGCAACGGATGCCCTTTGGAAATGTGGAAAACTTAGAAATTTTTTCTAAGTGTCGGGGGCGAGTTCGTGTAAGAGCTCAGCAAATGCAATTAGAATGAGCCGTTGCATGAAAATGTGACAATCGTGACTTTTCAATCCAATTAGCCTCGAACCAACAATATCCACACACCGAGCAATGTTCGATGCATATCCATCGGGAAACTTAACGTCCTCTTTTCACCATTTTGATAATGCTGTTTTCGTCGGACCAGACAATCTGAATACCGGGACAGGTGACCTTTCATCTCGTAATTCCAACTCAGGTCGTCGGTATATTGACTTCAAATCTTTTCTTAACTGTATATTATCCTTGGTTTTACCCGCCACATTCAAAAAAGTATTTATGATGTTATCGAAAAATTTCTTCTCGATATGCATAACATCTAAATTATGACATAATATCAATGGTTTCCAGTATGGTAATTCCCAAAAGATACTACGTTTATACCAGTTATGCCATTCACCTTGACCTTTTGGTTTACGATGCCCACGATCTCCACCGCATTCAACCGATTCTAGTAAATCACCCATTGTGTTCAATCTTTCGTAAAGGATTTGTGTTCAGGTTTGCATGCACGACGCCTCTTCTTTTTGTACCACGTTCTTCCGAAAATGTTTTTTATCTTTCCGGAAAGCATGGCCACGAGGAAGAAATCTTCTATGACAATCAAACCAACATGGGTTCTTACCATGTACTAGTCGAAATGAATCTGTATCCTCCATACAATATGGACATGCTAACCTTCCGTACGTGCTCCATCCGCTAATTGTCCATAACAAGACCGCTTTCAATGTGAAATTCTGTTTAGTACTGACGTCATAAGCAAGGATTCCTTCGTTCCACAATTGTCGTAATTCATGAATTAAGGGCTGCAAAAAAACATCGAAACTTTTCTTCGGATGTTCTGGTCCTAGAATCAACAACGTAAGAAATATTACCTCTCTTTTCAAACACATCTCGGGAGGCAAATTATATGGGGACAAAATCACCGGCCACAGAGAATATTGACTTCCAGATTGTCCATAGGGACTAAAACCATCCGTGCATAAGCAAAGATAGACGTTTCTCGTTTCATACGCGAACTCGGAAAATATTTCATTGAAATCTTTCCAGCCTTACCATCCGATGGATGTTGCATTATACCTTCGACCGTTGAGTGTTCTGCATGTCATCTCATTGCCGCAACGGTTTTTTTGATTCATATAACCTTCTCAACCTATTTGCTACAGGCATATAGAACATTTTCTTGTATGGTACATATTTACGTGAAGATGGTTTTCTAGGCCGAAATCTGCTTGCACCGCAAAACTTGCATTCCATTAAATCTTTATCATTTCTCCAAAACAACATGCAACTGTTTCTACAAACATCAATTTTCTCATGTGGTATTCCCAAATCTTTTAACATATTCTTTGTTTCGTAGTATGTCTCAGGAGCTTGATTATTTTCCGGTAAATATTCTCGCATTGTTTTGCAAAATGAATCCATGCAATTTTCAGCCACATTGTAGTTTGTTTTAATACTCATCAATCTTGAAGATAAAGATAAATGAGACTGACCTTCACGATAACATTCATATACAGGTTGTTTCGCCGAATCCAACAGGTTGAAGAATCGACGTGCATCGATGTTCAGCATCTCTTCATGCGTTTGTTCATTAACAGCTCTAGGAAAAGCATCTGACACCATTTCCACATATGGATTGGTCGTTGATGCTTCATAAATAACTTCTTCATTTCGTTCTACTTGTGCATCTTGCATAATATCTCTAACACCGCAATTTTCACCGTGAAAAAACTAAATTTCGTAATTTTCAATGAAATCCACCTTATAAAGATGTTTGCAAACAATTTCTTGACTTCGATACTTCATGTTTTTGCATCTTTTGCATGGACATAATATTGTCCCGCATTCGTGACACAAAGGCTGCATCGATGCAAAACTCATGAATTGCTCCAATCCGTGTAAGAATTCTTGTGTAATCTCTTTGGTTATAAGATCTTTTCTTCTATACATCCACTCTCTTGATCTATATATATTTCGATTTGAAGACGACGAAATTTTTTCGAAAATATTTTTGTTATTGATGGTTTGATGCACTCTTTGATATGATCTAAATAGTGAACATTCCAACGGACATCCGTTGGAAATTGCAACGATGTCCGTTGGAGGTTTACGTGAATTTATTTAAATTGGTGGCCTCGAAATTAACAATTTTAACGGGCATACGTAGCAAATTGTAACGGGCATCCGTTGCAAATGCCAACGGATGCCCGTTGAAATCTTATCCAACGGATTAATGCCCGTTGACAGTGCTTAAAAATCCGTTATGTTTTCATATTACAATAGTTAGATCTTATGAATTACGATTTTGTAATTATCATTCATTTCATTTCGATCTCAAACAGTGAACAAAAACCAAAATGACGTAAAGTGTTGAACTCTCCACCACCTCTGTTGTCAAAATTAATCAGCATCTTTACGACTATTATCGAATTCAAAAACAACCCTTATAAACTGCATCACCATCGGGAATCCTTTTCCCAATCCCGACGGTGAGATAGTTTATGAAGGTTGTTTTGGATTCAACAATAGATATTAAGATACTTGTTATTGATGATTTGGGGTAACTCTAGGTTCCGATATAAATAGTAAATATTCGAATGGATATCTGTCATCAAAATTAACCAGCATCTTTATGTCTATTATCGAATTGAAACCAACCTGTATAAACTGAATCACCGTCGGGAATCCTTTTCCCGATCCCGACGGTGAAACAGTTCATAAAAGTTGTTTTGGATTCAACAATAGATATTAAGATGGTTGTTATTGATGATTTGGGGTAATCCGAGGTTCCGATATAAATAGTCAATATTCCAACGGGCATCTGTTGGTAATTGCAACAGATGCCCGTTGCTCCGCCACGATAATTTAATTCGACCGTTGAACCTCGAAATTTACAATATCAACGGGAATCCGCTGCGATTTCTAACGAGCATTCGTTACAATTTGCAACGGACGCCCGTTGTAATCCTTTTCCCGGTCTCTAACGGATATTCCAACGGATATGGCCAATGGAATAAATCCGTTAAAAATCGCGACGGATTTCAACGGATATAGCAACGAAAATTATCCATTACAATTCCGTTGAAATTTGTAACGGATTGCAACGGATTTAGGTCCGTTGAAAATATCAAAAATCCATTACAATTCGTTGCTAAGTGTTTCCAACGGATGGATCCGTTGCCCCGTCCGTTGGAAACTGCGAATTTTCTTTGTAGTGTATTGCACTCATATATGTCACTCTAATCCAAGTATATATATTCATTTTGTTCACAACGAGAAAATAATCCTTTTTAACTTTTAAAGATCTACATACCATTGGAGTGCTTAATGGATTTGTTTTATCCATGTTAAAGTGTTTTAATACTCTCTTTTTATAATTCGATCGATGTACGAATATACCATTCTTTAGATGCTCTATCTGTAAACCAAGACAAAACTTTGTTTATCCACGATCTTTCATTTCAAATTCCTTTTTCAAATAGTTTCGAGCATTTTCAATCTCCTTTGAGGTTCCAATTATATTAAAATCATCAACATAATAACTATAATCATAAATCCACTTGTTGTTTTCTAAATAATCACCCAAGGACAAATAGGATTATTCACAAATCCTATTTTTTAATAAATATTCACTTAGACGATTGTACCACATACGTCTAGATTGTTTTAATCCATACAAAGATCTTTGTAATTTGATTGAATACATTTCTTTAGGTTTTAAGTTTGATGTTTTTGACAAAGCAAACATAGTATCATCAGCCATCTATCTCCATGTAAATAACAAGAAATCACCCATCTATCTCCATCTTGTTATTTACATGGATAGATGGCTCATGATACTATGTTTGCTTTGTCAAGGCAATGGAACTTGATCTCTCTCTGGATTCTGTCGTGAGATTTGCTGATTCCTGGAATGCACGTTTAGGACCTTTGCATGTTCTGATTAACAACGCCGGCATATTTGCTATGGGAGGTTGAGTTTTGCTGTTAAGCTTTAAGTTTCTTTCCTTTTGCTCCTCGTCTTCGTGCATCAAATTCCTTAGTCTTTTGTATGTATTTCAATTTTTTTTATTCATTATATCGTAAATATATATATAAATATGTTTGTATATATATATATATATGAAAATGTTTGATAAAACTATTAAAACTATAATATATATATATATGCTTGTGTATATATATATGTTTATTATATATATATTTGTGTATATATATATATGTTTTAATAAAATTATTTTAAGTTTCTATTATAATTTATATTAATCATAAATATAGATATATATATATATATATATACATACATTGTATATTGAAATATTTAAAAATCATATTAAAAAGTATATAAATAGAAAATTTTATTAACAATTGTCTATTTTGGTAATTTTGTTCAAAACATAAGCGCAACAGTTTTCTACCATTCGCTTCTAGTCGCAGTCGCCCGCAAACACAGCATTTTCACCATTCAGAAAAAATAAAATAAAACGTCGTCAAATGCAAGCGCAAACGCCGCCAAACGCAAGCGCAAACCAGCCGGGCCCTTAGTGCTGCAACATGTAAACTGGCATGTCCCGAAGCAGAAATTAGGAGTTTCGTTTTCATTAGCAATCGTCGAGCAATAAGTTGGAGACGTTTAATCAATGACTATATCATACCATTTTGTGTATGAACATGTGGTACTGGATGTTCAATCTCAATACCAATCGGTGTACAATAGTCATTGAAAACTTAGGAAGTGAATTCACCAGCGTTATCAAGCCTCATTCTTAATAGGGTAATCGGGGAATTGAGCTCGTAATTTTGTTATTTGAGCAAGAAACCTCGTAAATGTAACATTACGGGTTGATAATAGAAAAACGTGTGACCATCTCTTTGAAGCATCAAACAATACCATATATCCCCATGTATTCGTTTTAAAACGATGGTGATTCATGCCCAATTTTGACCGATAATGGTCTTATTATCAATTTTCTTTGGGAACAAGTAGTACTTATGATCTAATGAGATTGAAATATCTTCTAAATATTTAATGGATGACCATTGGAGTTTTCAACGATAATGCGTAAAAAATTAAATATAGATCGACGAATATATATATATATATAGATATATAATTAAGAAATAAATAACAAAAGTATAGAAATTATCAAAATAAATTAAAAAGAGAAAATCAGAGAGAATTTCACTTTTATTATGAGATTTCTTATAATTTTGGTATGTTTTTAATATGGAGAAATGGGTTAGCCATAGAAAAGACATTCATATTTTAACAGATTGATTTTTTCATTATTTGTTCAAGTATGCTTTTTAAACGGGCTAACTTCAAAAATACCCTCGTATGGCTAAAACACTTAAAAAAAAATACCCTTCCCGAAAAAGAAAAAAATTTTAACTTCAAAAATACCCTTATAAAATGTTGATATTCCCAAAATACCCCTGCGACCCTACGACCCAATTCGACCCAATGACCCAGTTCGACCCAGCGACCCTTGTCCCTTTGCGAACATTGGACCCTTGCGACCCTTGTCCCTCTGCGACCCTTGTTCCTCTGCGACCCTTGGACCCCTGTGACCCTTGTTCATCTGCGACCTTTGGACCCCTGCGACCCTTGTTCCTCTGCGACCTTTGGACCCCTGCGACCCTTGTTCCTCTGCGACCTTTAGACCCCTGCGACCCTTGTCCCTCTACGACTCTTGTTACAATAATACTAAATAAAAAAAAACAGCGACACTAACAATATAGTCAAAATAATTTATTATTTACAAATTATTTACAAATAATATGAATAACTTTTAAAAAAATTACAATGTACAAAGTTGAATTATCCATTCCCAAAATTATGTTACAAATAAACTGTTAAAAAAAGAACAATGTACCAGATTACATCTTTCATAATCAATGAGTAAACATTTTTTAGACCCCCCTTGTACCTCTGCGACCCTTTGTCCCTCTACGACCCTTGGACCCCTGCACCCTTGTCTCCCTCGCTGGGTCAAGGGTCACAGGGTCAAGGGTCGAACGGGTAAAAGGTTCGCAAGGGACAAATGGTGCGACCCTTTTTACGCTTTATTATTTACAAATAATATGAATAATTTTTTAAAAAATTACAATGTACAAAGTTGAATAATCCATTCCCAAAATTATGTTACAAATAAATTGTTAAAGAGAACAAGTTGATCAACGAGTAAACATATTTTTAGACCCTTGGACCGTGCGACCGCGACCCTTTGTCCCGGCCATTGTAGCACGTGCGTCGCCCAGGGCATAAGGGGCATGATGACTTGACGTCATCCTCACCGCATAGCTGGGCCATCCTGGATTTGAACTAGAGACTTGTACCATCTGCGACCCTTGTACCCTCTACGACCCTTGGTCCCCTGCGACCCTTGGACCCTCTGCGACCCTTATTACAATAATAGTAAATCCACAAAAACATCGATACTAACAATATTACATTCTATTCAATAATAGTAATCAAAATACAACGGAATTCAATCTATGAAGATTATAGGGGCAAGTAGTAGACAAGGTACATCATCAAGAACGGTGTCCAGTTTGACTTTGAGGGTACAACCCACGTTAAAGCCATTATCGTGCCAAAACTTTGTCCAACCCCTGGTGATGCTAGCGCCACCGCATTTCACGGGCCTTAGATCTGCCTCCCAAATGTCTGTGTAATTGGTTATCAGCTCAACCTTACATCGTCTACCGCAAAGACCATTCAACCTCGCAAACTCTATCGGAAGTGTCTGCGATAACCGAATAAATTTACAACAACGCCAAACTAATGCATATACGGCTTGATTTAATGAATCGAATAAATCAGGTTGAGTTTACTTACCATTGCATCTACGGCCAGATTTGAACGCGTGACTGGTACCGTGAAAATCCTCTCACCAGAAGAAGATGACCCTGACATCGAATCGTCGTCACCAGTTGTTTGCATTTTCGGACGATTGATGATGATGATGAGAGTTAGAGAGAGTGTGTGTCGTTATTAGAAAAAAAGAAACGGCTGGAATACGAAAAGACATGACCCTGACATCAAATCGCCGTCATATGAAATTCGAAAAGTTATTTCAAATTTTGGTGAAAAGTTCGGCGGGAATTCTAGTGAAAATGAAAAAAATATCAAAAACCAATCAAATGAGGGTCGCATGAGAGTCGCATGGGTCGTACAAGGGTCATATGTGGTCGCATGAGTCGTACAAGGATCATATGTGGTCGCATTAGATGTCCATGGGTCATATGTGGTCGCATGAGTCGCATAGGTCGCATGAGTCGTCCAGGGTCATATGTGGTCGCATGAGTCGTCCATGGGTCATATATGGTCATATAGGGTAGCATGACTCGTACAAGGGTCTTATGTGGTCGCATTAGACGTCTATGGGTCATATATGGTCGCATGAGTCGTCCATGGGTCATATGTGGTCATATAGGGTCGCATGAGTCGTACACGGGTCTTATGTGGTCGCATTAGACGTCCATGGGTCATATTTGTTCGCATGAGTCGTCCATGGGTCATATGTGGTCATATAGGGTCGCATGTATCGTAGAAGGGTCTTATGTGGTCGCATTAGACGTCCATGGGTCATATTTGGTCGCATGAGTCGTCCATGGGTCATATGTGATCATATTGGATCGCATGAGTCGTACAAGGGTCAGGTGTGGTCGCATGAGTCGTACATGGTCATGTGTGGTCGCATGAGTCGTACAAGGGTCATATGTGGTCGCATGCGTCGGATGGGTTCTCGTTTAAACATGATTCTAATTTAATCCGATTGAGCGTCGTATAACGGGTCATATTGGGTCATAATCTTACAAACAATAGATGCAAAATAAGACATTTTCAATGTTTAAATATTGATTACATAAGGTCTCAAAGGTTACAAAGGTCACAAAAGTTACATAAGGTTACATAAAGTCACAACGGTTAAAAAAAACAAGAAAAAGGTTGAAGAAGAAGAAAAAGGCAAAAAGAAGTTCGAGAAAAAAAGGAAAGAAAAAAAGGTCAAATTTGTTGAGTTTAAAGACACGTCGCAGCCCTTCCCCGCAAGAAGACTCGTGTGTGCCTCAACGCCTTCTCCAATTTGACCTCCAACCGTGACCTTAGGTAACGCGGATACAGCTTGATGTCTGAGTCCGCCTATTACCAAGACCTTATATAGTGCAGATACATCACAAAGTCCTCCATCCACGTTGTAAATACTTGTGTGTATCTGCATACAGACTGAGTCCGACGATTACCAAGACATTGAGTAACAAATAGAGAACACGATGCCCTCGGTCGACCATGTGACCTTAATGGTCACAAAGGTAACAAAGATTTTTCAGAGAATTTAGGGTTAGATGTTAGAA
>CM071875.1:25900259-25942854 GCA_036759665.1 Gynandropsis gynandra
CCGGCCACCCGCGATGGAGCGGATGAGGATTAGATCATTTCTTCCTTTTTCCTTTATTTCTTTATTTCTTTTTCTTTTTATCTTTATGGACCTCTTTTTTATCATTTTCTTGTTTTTAGCTTAGGTATCTTGTACGCTCTTTCAGACTTACGTATTTAGTGCTCTTTGTTCTACTCTTTTGCATTGCATGGTCTTATCTCAGGTCTTTCACATTAACAAATGCATTAGAGCGCAAGAGTCACTACATCTAGATGTATCACGATTCGAGAAAGACACAAACACACACACCAGGTGTATTCGTTACCTTTTTATATTTTCTCGAATTTTTATCATGTGGGGATCCCTTATAGGTCTCGAACACCGGGACTGTGTTCCGTTCAGGTCTGGGGGGAGTACTCTTTCATTTTGTGATACGGATGTATATTTAGAGCGACATGTTTAGACTTAGGATTAGGTTTAGGATGGATCTAGTGAAAAAATTTTCGGATTTAGTTATATTTTGCTACTTTGTTGAATCGTGGATAATGGTCTAGGTTTGCTTAGAAGCCTTTTTGATACCGATTAGTCGAGTAGTTGTGTTTGAAACCCTTATCTAGTTGAATTCACTCCTTAGATCTCGATACCAAGTAGACATATCTCTGTATATACCGTATAGCTTAGCTTTGTTGATATGTTTAGCGTTCATGAATTAGATTCCACATGCTTATACTCCGCTGTCATCTAGGATAAGTTTTTTTCGCTATTCTGATTTAGGATTGACATGAGTACATCGATATTCGATGGTTCGGGTCTAAGTGGTGGGTAGAGGCGCTTTTCTACGTCCTAAGGGTTAGAGTGTTACGTAATAAAAAAAGAATAGAATAAAAAATTCAATAACGCACCTCTTGACTCCTCTAAGGTCGCGCAACCTTATGAGTGTGCCATAGGCAGCCTGGGTCTAAGTAGAAAGCCATCCCTCTTCGACTTCGACGTCCTAGGAACAAAGCGTGGATCTAAGTACCGAAAAGAAAGAAATGCATAAGAACGAGAAGAAAAGATTTGAATGATTTCAAAAGCATAGAGAAATTGGTATGGAGATTGCTTGGACGTTATCTAGGGTTAAAAGACGGATTCTTGAACAAAACCACGTGCTTTGAAGATATATCTACTCAGAGTCAAGATCGAGCCTTAGAACCCAAAGGAACACCCGAGCAACGAGCGGAAAAGAGAAATTTCAAGGAAACAAGGGTGCCCGGTCGGGCACCATAGACCACCCGCTCGGGTAAAACCTACGGGGTTTTATCCGCATACCTTGCACGACCCGGGCACGAAGGCAACGAGATCGGGTAGCCTTACCCGATCGGGCGCAAGACAATACCCACTCGGGCGTTAATTCATCCCAAAATTCCCCGAGAATTTGCACGACTCGGGCCGCTCAACCACGCGATCGGGTACTACTGCCCGATCGGGCATAATGAAGGAACACGACCGGGCGCGCCTCTGCACGACCGGGCAACAGTGGTGCCCGAGCGGGCCGCGTATTTCGCAACAACTTAGATCTTGCATTCAAACGTCCGAATTTAAGGAACGGAAGAGATCTAGAGCATAGGGGGCGACGTACAGGGGAAGGAAAGGCTGGGAAAACATCTGGAAAGGCTCGGGAGACGTTGGAGAAGAAGAGAAGCATCAATCCTTGCACCGGTAACACGATAGGGAAGGTCGAGGCATCGAATTTCCTAGAGTCTATCATGTATAGGGTTACGTTATCTTCGTCTTTTGTTTTCCCCATGAGTGAGTAGAGTCCCAACTGCGGGTAGGGATATCGGATTTGTAATGGATGAACAATGATTTGCGTTAATGCTTAGATTTATTGATTTATTTTTTATTATCGGTTCTACGCTTAGCATTATCACTCTTACGCTAGTGCTTCCCGCTCAGCGATATAGGATTTCGGACTTTGCTGGAAGGTTAAAGAATGAATCCGGACCTGTTAAGTTGTAGATTAAGTTTGGCTAATGAGCATCTGACCGGTCGGTTAGTTATCTTAGGGATAATGATTGCGTTCGTAATGCTGCCATGGTATGGGTTAATCACTGCTGGAAGGTAGGGTTGCACGTACTCATGGTTAGGAGGTTTAGGCTCGGAAGAATCACTCCTCACCTTAGGGCATGAATTTCCCGTTGTCAAGATAGGTTGATAGATCTATGATCCTTAGTTGCTTCATCCATACGATTCCCGGTATCCCGGACACCCGTAGTGTTTGTCATATCCGAGTTCATCCCCAACCTAGTATTGTTGTCACCACTTAGATTAGTTTTAGATATTTAGGACCATATCTCTTTCTATCTTTGTCTGTCTTAGTTTAGTTTTATTCTTAGTTTTTGGCTGCCTTAGTCCCTAGAGATCGACCCTGGTACTACACGATCCGTATACTTGCGGTGAAGTGGTCTAGGATAATTTATAACTCGTGTTTCCACACGTCACCCAGCTCAGCTCAGTTCGTCTAAAAACGAGCTAGCTCGTGAGTTAGACTATTTAATTTAAGAGATTATAATATATCAATATTATATGTTTTCTTCCACAAACCATATAAAATATATAAAATATAAAACATTAATTTGAATACAAAGTTATTAAATTTCGAAAATACTAATTGGAAAATAAATATATCGAAATTAATTAAAATATTGAATATATAAAGATATTTTTTATAATAGTTATTAAAGTATTTTATTTTTTATTTGTTAAAAAATTATATTAATTTGGTATAAATAGGAAACTAATATTATTATTATATGTAAATAATATATTATCTTTTACTTAAATAATATTTAATAAATACAAAGAATATGTAAAATATGTAAAATAGGAAAATCGCAACATATGTGCTTTTGTACTCAGCACGCGAGCCAGCTCGTCAGCTTGCGAGTCAACTCGTCAAAGCTCTAATTCACTTTTGGCTCAACTCATTTTTTAAACGAATTAGAAAATACCCAGTTCGGCTCGCTCAAATATGATCCGAGCTAAAACTGACTCGTGAACTAGCAGGTCATTTTACACCCCCTAAGTAAGGTCATTAGACATTAATAAAGATGTCTTTAGACCACGTGAAGAAAATGAAGAATTACTTGGTTTTGAAATACCATATCTTAGTGTTATTGGAGCACTAATGTACCTTGCCAATAATACACGTCATGATATATCTTTTGTAGTAAGTTTATTGGCAAAATATAGTTTCTCACCAACTCGAAGACGTTGGAATGGTATAAAACATATCTTTAGATATCTTTGAGGGACCACATATATGGGCTTATATTATTGTAACTCATCAAAACCAAATTTGATTGGTTATTTAGATGCTTGATATTTGTCAGTTCCTCATAAATCTTGATCTCAATCTGGATATGTATTTACTTATGGGAGAACCGCAATCTCATGGTGTTCTATAAAAAAAATATTGGTAACCACTTCATTAAATCATGCAGAGATATTAGCAATTCACGAGGCAAGTCATGAATGCGTTTGATTGAGATCAATATCTCAATATATTAGGGAATCATGTTGTCTTCCAAATGATAAAAATATCATCACAATTATTTGAGGATAATATTGTATACATAGCTCAATTAAAAGATGGTTACATTAAAGGTAACAAGACAAAACTATTTCACCTAAATTTTTCTTTACTCATGATCTTCAACAAATTGGTGAAATATGTGTTCAACAAATAAAGTCTAGTGAGAATCCAGTAAATTTATTCACTAAGGCACTATCTACATGATTATTTGAGAATATGGTTTACTTAATCAGAATGCGTCGTTTGAAACATATAAAATGATGATCTTATCAGGGGAAGAAAAGATATACATTGCACTCTTTTTTCATTTACTAAGTTTTTCCCATTAGGTTTCTTTGTAAAGTTTTTTTAACGAGACAATATATTATTGCTTATCATTAAGAGTATGTAGTATTTTTCTTTTGCTAGGTCTTTTTAGAGTTTTACCTAGTAAAAGGTTTTAACGAGGCATATTCTTTTTTTCAATAGAAATTCAATGGAGAATATTATAAAATAACAATAATTGTGTGAATGTCTTTTGAGTTTCTCCAACTCTTCATCTTATTTATTTACTCTCTCACTTTATCACTCAATTCTATGAATTATGACTATATTATCTCTTCGTCTACTTTATTTGTCTATTCATCTACCTTTTAAACCTATAAATAGCGGTAATTTCATTTTTCATGTATACTCGAGAAATCTTATTAAATAAATAATTTTCTTCCTATACCTCTTGCTCTCTCATCTTATATATTGTTCTACTTTATTTTGCATTATAAACAAAGTTTTTAAAAGGAAAATTTAAATCTTAAAGTTATTTTTATACTGAAAGAAAATGATTAAATGTACACACTAAATGTATAGTTGTAACTTGTAACATATAAGGTGTGAGGTTGGAACAATAAATCAAAATTTTCAATAAACTTAAAGATTATTGAAGAATGTTTGAGAATAATTAACGATAGAAGGAATATTGTGTTGTATTATTTTATTGTTAGACAAATTTGGATAAAAAGATATGGTTTATAAAATGTATTATGATGTGTAATATTTCATAAGACGTTATAATGTAAAGAGTTAGGACCAATTAAACATTTGAGAAATATAATTGTCTGCATAGATGAATATTAATTGCAGGGGTTAAATATTTACTGTAAGTAATAGATGTTGATTGTTATTGCATAGGTATGATCTCACCGGAAGTTGCTTCGTCTCAATGTAAATGGAATGCCTGAATGAGAGAGTAAGTGATAAAATAACCATTGGTATAAATGCATCATAGTAATATTGTTTATATTTATTTTAAAATTTTAGTGTGTTTTCTTTAAAAGTAGTATGGAATAATTATGTCAATAGAAATATATTATTACATCATATTAATTTTTAATGAAATATAAATTATGTTATTTTTTATATATAATATTTTTATTTTAATAAATTATCTTTTGCCTTATATGAGCAGATATTGATTATAAATTATGAAATTTTATATCACTTTGACGTGATATTGTAGCTCTAATAGATGTTGTAGCTCAATTTGATGTTGTAATGTTCGTTGTATGAAAATTTTCAATATTAGTATGTAAAGTACATGGTTGAATCCAACATTTAAACTTGGCGATAGCTGCTTTAGTCGGGGCGAGGTCGCACAAGATCTGTGATGTGGGTAAACACGAGTTATATATTTTCCTAGACCACTTCACCACAAGTATACGGATCGTGTAGTACCAGGGTCGATCTCTAGGGACTAAAGCAGCCAAAAACTAAGAATAAAACTAAACTAAGACAAATGGAGATAGATGAAGGTGTGGTCCTAAATATTTAAAACTAATCTAAGTGGTGACAACGATACTAGGTTGGGGTAAACTCGGATATGACGAACACTACGGGTGTCGGGATACCGGAAATCGTATGGATGAAGCAACTAAGGATCATAAACCTATCGACTTATCTTGACAACGGGAAATTCACGCCCTAAGGTGAGGAGTGATTCTTCTGAGCCTAAACCTCCTAACCATGAGTACGTGCAACCTTACCTTCCAGCAGTGATTAACCCGTACCATTGCAGCTTTACGAACACAATCATAATTCCTAAGTCGACTAACCGACCGGTCAGATTCTCATTAGCCGAACTTAACCTACAACTTAACAGGTCCGGATTCATCCTTTAACCTTCCAGCAAAGTCTGAATTCCTATGTTACTGAGCGGGCAGCAGTAGTGTAAGAGTGATAATGTCAAGTGTAGAACCGAAAATCAAGAATAAATCAATATATCTAAGCATTAACGCAAATCATTGTTCATCCGTTACAATCCGATATCCCTACCCGTAGTTGGGACTCTACTCACTCATGGAGAATACAGAAAACGAAGATACATAATCCTAAACATGATAGACTCTAGGAAATTCGATGCCTCGACCTTCCCTATCGTGTTACCGATGTAAGGATTGATGCTTCTCCTCTTCTCCAATGTCTCTCGAGCCTTTCCAGATGTTTTCCAAGCCTTTCCTTGCCCTGTACGTCGCCCCCTTTGCTCTAGATCTCTTCTGTTCTATAAAATAGGTCGTCTGAATGCAAGATCTAGGTTGTTGCGAAATACGCGGCCCGCTCGGGCACCACTGTTACCCGGTCGTGCAGACGCACGCCCGGTCGTGTTCTTCTTCATGCCCGATCGGACACCAGCACCCGATCGCGTGGTTGAGCGGCCCGAGTCGTGCAAACTCTCGAGGATATTTGGGATGAACTAACGCCCGAGCGGGCATCCTTGTTGCGCCCGATTGGGTAAGACTACCCGATCTCGTTGCCTTCGTGCCCGAGTCGTGCAAGGTGTGCGGATAAAACCCCGTAGGTTTTACCCGAGCAGGTGGACCGTGGTGTTTGACCGGGCACCCTTGAAGTCTGGAATTTTCTCTTTTCTGCTCGTTACTCGGGTGTTCCTTTGGGTTCTAAGGCTTGATCTTGGCTCTGAGTGGATTTATCTTCAAAGTACGTGGTTTTGTTCAGGAATCCGTCTTTTTAAGCTCATTTAGGCCTTGTCGCCTAAAAACCTGCAAACCAACAAAACGGGCGTATGTAACTCATAATCGTATCGGATATGTAAATCTATCTATAAAATATATGCGAAAATGGCACTAAAACCTAACCTAAAATTGATACACTTTCAGTGTTATCAATCTGGTTAACATTAAAATCTTATAACCCAATATTGTTGACGAAGAAATAGTTCAACTAATAAAATCAATTTATTAAGTAACTTTTAATGTAGGTTCAAATTTCTAATAAAAATAGGTGTCAAATTATTGTTTTCTCTATCCGATATAAACGAAGAGTTAATGTGATTAATCCATTTATTTTGTAATTTAATATGTATATCAAATATGAGTTCATGGTTTTGTAGATGGAAGTTACTTATCAAATCCTCTAAAGCTCGATCACAAAAGGAATACGATTTCATAATTGGAAGCACATCGATATCATGACATTCTCATAAACAAACTTTAGTTACAAAATCTTCAAATCATATTTCATGAAACAAACACAAAGTATGTGGTTCAAAGCTATAACTCGACACGTACAAGAAACATTTGAATTTCGACTAATATTTAGTCATTGATACTATTTGAAGGTAATGACGTGTATGTTGCTCAAACGAAGGATCAATACATCAAAAGCGATACAACAAAGCATATCCCTCCAAATTTTTTTCTCATATACTTGAGAGCTCGAGAAAACAAAGAGTTGAAATTCATTACATATGATCAAGAAAAAATGTAATGAAATTATTCAGAAAGGCTCTTTTTATTTCAACATTCAGAAAACACATTCAGAATATCAAGATGTATCACCTGTAAAACTTGTGAATAAACAAACGATTGATAAATCAGATATGAACTTTTATAATTATATATTTTTCTCTTATCATTGTTTCTGTTCCAAAAGACTTTTTCATGATAATATTTTTAACGAACCACTCAATAGAGTATTGCAACTTTGGATGTCCATTGGCCTGAGCCAATAAACCTTTCTTCATAATGAAGAAATATTATCAATATACATATATAGGTGTATATATATATGTTAGAAAAAATAACAATCATGTATATATAGGTGTATATTATATGGTATACAAAATATAATTATTGATGCGTATATATCTCGTTCACACATAAATATTTAAACATCCAATTTCTCCTCAACTTTTAGTTATAATCTTATTTCCTCCCAAATTTTGAAAATACTTTGTATCCATCGCTCCACTAATTTCTATCAAATCTAGTTAATCCTATATGTCCTTATTCTAAACCAAGTAATAGTGATTCAATTTTACTTATTCTGATATCATTCAACTAATTTCTATTATATGGTATACAAAATATAATTATTGATGTGTATATAAGTATACATCTATATATCTAATTTCCACAGAAATATTTAACACATTTAATTCCTCCTCAACTTTTAATTATAGTCTTATTTCTTCTCAAATTTTCAAAATACTACGTATTTCTCGTTCCACTAATTTCTATCAAATCTAATTAATCCTAAATATGCTTATTCTAAACCAAGTAATAGTGATTCAATTTTAATTATTCTGATCTCATTCAGCCAATTTTCCTTAGAAAATTTTAAATTCACCTTATTTTCTATATTCTAAATTGAGTATATTTTCATCTAAAGTTTCCAAATTCAATCTATTCTCTCATTTTCTTAATGTAAACTTTTTTACCCAAAATCTCTAAATTCAGTTTATTCGTCGTCCGGTTACTAAATTTTAATTATATATATATATATGTATATATTAGAACTTATCAATACCAAAATCTACGTAAAATTTCCATTGAAAAAACAAAAACATAAAAAAAATCCAAAATTTTAAAAGTGACCACAACTAGTTAAACTGTATATATTATAATTTTTATTTTTTAATTATAGATTTAAATATATAATATATATATATATTATAACTTATATGTGTGTGTGTATATATATATATATCAAAATCTACATATCAATTGTATCCGCAGTAAGAAAAACATAAAAAGCCAAAATCTTAAAAGTGATCACAATTATTTAAAAATGTATATATCAAAGTTTTTATCTTTAATTAAATATTTATTATTATATCAATAAAATATTAAAAATTATGAATAGTTTATTTTTATTAAATTTAAACTTATGGTTTTTTAATTTCATTATTTTTTCATTTAGTATGGTATATACAATCGTTATCCAAAAAATTAAAAATATACTGTATAAACGCGTTTGCAGTATATATATATATATATATATATATATATATATATATATATATATATATATATATATATATATATATCTCATAGGATAATGATATACATAAAAATAGAATAATTTGTTTATCTTGTCTTTTATATAAAAATTGAAATATAAATATATATTTCTATTAATGTTATTAAGATTTTTTTGTACACAACGTTCGATGTTTTTGTGGTTCATCTGTCATTTTCGTCTAAAATAAGAAATTTTAGTCCTTCTTTACTTTTAGCTCTCGAAACTGTTACATATAATAATCTATGACTAAACACCGTTTTTATGAAATATATATCGACTTGATTAATGCTTTGTCCTTGGTTTTTGTTAATTGTCATTGCGAAGCATAACATAATTGGAAATTGCTTTCGTTTGAAATAAAACGGTAAAGTTGTATTAGTTGGAATTAACGGTAGTCGAGGTATGAATACTTTATTGTTTGCATGAGTGTCTGTAATGATTTTTCCTTCTATAATATTGTTACCTAGTTGCGTTATTTGAAGTCGTGTTCCATTAAGTTCAAGCATTTGATCAATGTTTCGCAAAAGTATAATTGGTGCTCCTTTTTTTAATGTTAAACAGTGGTTAGGAATTCCTGGATATTTCAAATTGTTCAAAAATTCTATATTATATAATTCGCATGCTTCGATGTTATTTGAATCATTATCGCATAATGAATCAGAACTTAGATATTTTTTTGAGTACCCGGGGATTTTTTGTAGTAGAGTTTCATTTATTTCATTAACAATTTAGTTTGTCGGACATAATATTGTGCGGTCTTGAAAATAGAAAGAATTTTGATATTCAGTTTCAATACTTGGGTATACATGATCTCCAATACTTTCAATTGGATTTGATGTTTGTGTTATCAACAGATCTCTAGGCACATCATTCAAATATTCGTCATTATCAACATCGGATAGAGGTCCATTTCCTAACTGTAATACCCAATTTGAGAAAGCTTGCAATTCATTGGCGCTCGCGGATTCAATATTCATTTGCAATCGCATGTTTTGAGTTAATTTTAGTACACGACAAAATTTCCATAGATATGAGGAGTTTATACATGCTTGAACGGTTTCGTGTCTATTTCCTTTGGCAATAACCGTTAAAATTTGACGGAAATCACCTCTAAGTACAATTATTTTGCCTCCGAATGGTTTTTTTTTTTAAGAAAGGATTTATTGAACCCATAATATCTTTGATACTTTTTTCAAGAGCTTCAAAACAATGCTTATGAACCATTGAAGCCTTATCTCATATTATAAGTTATATTTGTTTTATGAGATCTGATAAGTTTGTTCCTAATTTAATGTTACAAACTGAATCTTCATTAATATCTAGTGGTATTGTGAATCGCGAATGCGCCGTGCGACCACCTTGTAACAAAAGTGATGCAATACAACTTGAAGCAACGTTTAAGAAAATTTGTTTACGGGATCGTATTGTTGCTGATAACGTTTTCCATAAAAAAAATTTTCCAGTTCCTCCATGTCCATATAAAAAAAATACTTGTCCTCTATTTTGCTCGACTGCGTTCATAATTATGTTATAAGCTAATTGTTGTTCAGATGTCAACTGCGATATTAAGACTGGTAAATTCATTTTTTATTTTGTTCTGGTCATAAGATAATTCTTCATATATCGATCTATTTAATAAAGATTGGTTTTCAGCTTCTTTGGGATACGACATGGAAGGATACTGTTTCAGAGATCGATTGTTTTCTTTGTAATAGCAGTTCAATTTCACCAAGTGTTGTATTTTAAATGTCTTCTTCTGTCATAGTGAGATCTGTGTTCAAAACAGAGCGGGTTAAGGGGTCTAAGAATTATTTACATATATTGTAATATTTTCTGAATGAACATTTGTACCTCGTAATTTCAGAAGATGTCGGCGTATGTATAGTATATCATAATCTAATAGTTGCCACGTCATAAACCATATATGTTTGGGAGATGAAGTACACTCTGTCGTTAATAAAATAACAAATAGTGTTCGTAAATATGTTGGAGATGCTCAGTTACTTGCTTCTTTTATTGTATTTATATATTCTTCATCATCATCTAAAATACCTAGTGCTCGACATGTATCTTTGAATGTTTTATGTAAAATACCATTGATTGTATGAATTTCTTCAAACGAAGTTGGTCCACGCACTTTATTCAATAACATTTGTAGATAATATAATTCTCCAATATTTGGGTTGATGTGTTGTAATCTGCCATATACAAAGCCTCGTTTACGTATTCTCCAAATGCGATGTTTTTTATTCCATACAAATTTAGTTGGAAAATTACAATATGACATTTTTCGAGCATTGGGGTATAAATCATTGCATTTAAATCATTCTGTAAACATTATTCGTTGAATGAATTCATTTGATGTTATTGCAGATAGCTCATTTCTCTCATCAAAAACTATATTTTGTTCTTCGGACAAGTGGAATTTTAACGTTTCTACGCATATGCTTATGTAATGAATGTCGAATTCAATAATTCTCCAGCAAGCCTCACAACCTGAAATATAACCAGCTATAATAGTTTTTTATTTCATCAAAAGATTTTCTTTACTGCATTTCTCCAGGCATTGTTATTGTTGTAGTGATTTTATCAGATCCTTTGTTTATGTATTTAAATAAATATTTTATTGCTCTGGTTTGATTACACCATTCTAAATTAAGGTGAGCTCTATATCTTAGAAGAAGATAAGGACTGTATAGTACAATATATCGGTTATCCTTCCATTATATGGCCTTTTATAAATCGGATATCCTTCATTATTGATGTATGTGGAATCAGTAAAATTTTATAAATCGGATATCCTTCATCATTGATGTATATGGAATCAGTAAAATTTTTAGGGAAGTTTTTTGTGCAATTGCCTTTTTACATACATTGCGAATATTTGTTAGCGAGGCCGCACGTTCCATGTACCATTGTTTCTTGAACTATTGTGTATAAACTCGGATTTGCAAAACAATCAGGAATCTCAACAGATATAACAAAGTCAATATCAATTGACGTGGGCATTTTCAATTGTCTCTTAAGAAATAATAGTATATGTGCGTGAGACAACCTTTTTTTTTTAATTCAATGGTGTATATAACTGCAAACAAATGAGTAACTATAAATCATTAGCAATTATACATATTTGTAATATAACATATATAAATTACTTGTGTTGATTTCGCCGAGCTGGTTGTTTTGCTTTAGATGTGTTAGTAAATCCTCTAATTTTATTTTAAACAATCTTGTTAAAAGATCAGGTCTATTCTCAGAAGTATCTCCATGATGACATAAGATTTGTTGTAATTCAGGCCATTTAGGGTAACATGTAAATGTTAAGAATAGATGAGGGAAACCCGAGTTCTTTCATAAACCATTGCATTTAAGTAGGTTTGTTTCAAATATCGTGAACCACCAATGAATGTTGAAGATAATATAACTTTTTTCCAATTTCAGATGCTAAAGTATTTCTGGATTGTACACAAGTTTCAATGTTTTGTAAGCTTCACAACGCAATGTATTGTGATGGTTTTTTATATAAGAAATCCTTTCTAATTCAACCATGCAGAAACCATCAACGCCAAATTGTTGAAAAAGTCTGCCTGAATGTAATATGTTAGAAGATTTCTTATCTCTATCATGTAAACGGTATGCCATAAATTCTCTTATGCTAATTCGAGAGCGTGTTTTTTTACAGAGTAGCTGTTTGTTGCAAATTTAAGCCCAAATGATAACCATCTTCGCCATATGGAAATAATAATGGATATTGTAGTGGAAGATAAGATGGATGTAGTTCACTTATTTGCATGTATATGTTGCTATGTTTTTTAAGAATAACATCCCTGCAGTACAAATTTTCGTCGAAATCACCCAGTATTAATGCAACAAGCTCAAATGACTCGAGTAAATTGTATACTCTATCTCTATTGCGGCGCTCTGAAATCAAATGCAATTTCATATCTAATTGATCTGAGATAGCAAATCTATCACGTGTCATTCTAAATATCTTTACATAGGGATTGTGGTGGTTAAGCATTTGTTGTATATTTTCCACAATGTCCCTAATCAAGTTGTCTTCATGTTATGGAGATTTGTCATGCGAATAACTGTTGTTGAATAAAATTTGTTGTATTAGTAGCGCAATGACATATAGAAAACATAGTTGTCATGATGCACTACTTATATACCTGATTGCACGTATTCTGTTGACACTCTCATTTTTTTGTGTCGTGGATGTATAATTGAGCAAATTTCGCAGTTGTTCCAGGAACGGATAACAAACTACTGATTCTGTGATAATTTTGTCCATTTATTTTGAAAATGTAAGGTTTTTTACCAATATTAATTGAAGTATCAATATGACCACCTATCGACGTAAATGTAAATATCATATTATATGAAAAAATATGTCTTTTAAAATGTTCATGGTGTGTATGGTTTCGACGTAAAAGTGATCTCAAATACGGAGGAGG
Source organism: Gynandropsis gynandra (assembly GCA_036759665.1). Lineage (NCBI taxonomy): Eukaryota > Viridiplantae > Streptophyta > Magnoliopsida > Brassicales > Cleomaceae > Gynandropsis > Gynandropsis gynandra. The sequence continues at coordinate 25,913,565 of CM071875.1, forward strand.
GTCTAATAATTTTGGCAACGATATTTTTCTTTGAGAACAACATAAACTGAATATTGGGTCATTGGTATTTCGACTTCTACGTAGACGTTCTGAATACCATAATTTTGCATTGCAATATTCACACACAAAGCTTTGATCACCGAGATCTGTATATGTTGTTAATCCTGAATGTGATAATAATATTAATTAATATTTGTATTTGTCTTTTATGCAATATTGTTGAATAGATATATCTGATACAATGAAATAGTACTTATAATATAGCAGATGAAGAACGTACTAGTAGAATGATTTTCAAGCACTGGTAATCCGTCATTTGTTGCAGTAGAATTCTGGTGTTCATTCATTGAATGTAGAGATGTAGGATCCTTTATTATTGTTACACACGGGTGCTGAAATAATTTGGGAAAAAATTAAAATAATCTGTTGAAAGAGATTATTTCGTAGCAATCTATTTCGTTATAGGTGATAAGCCTAAGGTGATATGCATGGTGAAATAAATTTACGCATAACAAAGAATAGACATAATTATAATAAAGAGTTTGTACAGATTATCCGGACGCAATATTATACATGGATCCAAGTTTTGGTGACAACAAAACCGGAAAATGTTTTGAACAGAGGAAGTTAAACTGGGGACGATGAGATGCATTCACTTCGAAAGTTTGGTACGCCGTAATTCTGAGCTTGTTGACTTTACTCTAGATGTACTTGATTATAGAGATGTTTGACTGGTTGTTTCATCAGCATGTCGTTTCCCATACGAATGGTTAATGGAAGGAGAGCTTGGTACAGATACCGTAGAACTATGCTCCGAAGAGAATTGAGAAACCTTGCCACATACAGGAGAGCCTTAGAATTTGACAGGGGTCGGAAAAATTGCATACATAAATAGTATTTGTCTATAAATTGATGAACAAATGAGTATGTACAGACCTGTGTGAAGGGAACGAAGGACGGATTCTAGAAAATTCAATACCATGATTACTAAAAAATTATTAGAGGAATTTTTTGTATAAATAATAATTGATTTAGTATAGATGTGTGTTGTACCCTCATAGAGATGGAACGAAGTATGTCCTTATTATCAGTTAATCTACTTACACGGTAGATAGGCAAAGCACTCCTACCCATACCACGTGAAGTAAAGGACCATTGTTCTTGTTGCATTGAATAAACGGTAATTTTGAAAAAGCAGTTGTGGTTCTCCAAAATTTTTAAGCTGGATGGGATTTCATTTGGGCCAATCTGTTTAATCATGTAAACGTAAAAAACATTAAAATAAACAGAACGAAACACAAAGTTATTAGTGTTGTATAAATACATTAAAAATGCTAGTATAATATACCTCTGAGTCTTCGTTCCGAACATCGAATGTTGATGTACGAAGGAGTTGGACTGTCTCTTTGTCAAATATAAGAAAAATAGCCTTGTCGGTGTCATCGATAACTTTCACATAAAAACGGAACCTGACATATTTAGTAATAAAAATTTCATGTTAGTGGTCATATTGGTGTTTCTTATATGAAATGAAATTTACTTACTTCGGAAATGGACTCTTTGTAGTTGTTTTGCAGGAATCGCAATAAAAACGTCGAACGGTAGCATATGCAGATGTGTCATCAGCAATGGCATTAACTTTTTTGGAGCAAGTATTGCAGCCTAACCATCTCTGTTCAAAACCTCTGTGATCAGAGCTAGAACTATGCAAATTAAAGTCTGCACAAATAGAAAATTAATATCAAAACGTAATAGCGTAATATTGAACCGACGTAATCAAAATAAATATAACTCATACATCAGTAGCTTTTCCATGATCTGCAATCGTTTTGACCGAAAATGCATTCCAAAAATCAATAGATCCACTGGGTTGTGGACGGGGAGCAAGTAAAAAAATATTTTTTGGAATATCTTCAGAACCACCAGGGAGCCTGTTTTGGAAAGTAAAATATATAGACGGATAAAGTAGGTGCGCATAACTAATAGTGTAGCATAATATATACCGTGTAGCAAATTGAAAACTAATATAATAAATTAATACATAAGGTGCTACAATAAAAATAACCATACTGTGATTTATATAGAACAATCGATTGGAAATTCTGATCAGAAAAAAGTTTACGAATGGTGCGATGGTTTGTAAACAGAAAGATATTTCAGTCTGTAAACACAGAATGAGTATAATAATAATAATAATAATATATACAAGGGCAACAGTCTAAAAATCTTTAATACAAAAGGGAACAACAAATTTTATTGAAATACCGAAGCAAAATGTTTAGCAAGCTATACAAACACAGATAAATAATACCACATAACCGTAGATCAGTAGCTACAAATAAAACCAACCCTAAAAACTGCATAATTGTAACTATACATCCAAAAATAAGCATTTCGATGATAATATAACACAACTGTATCACTAACACATCGATTGCAACATCGACGGAAGGAAGCGTGGTGCTAAACCTGGCAAAGAAAACAACTATAAGCTGCAAACAAACACATTAAAACTCACTGCGTGATATAAATAAATGTCGAGGAAAAAGTAAACGCGGTAGAATTGATTACCACCCCAAGTTTGTATTTTGAACACCTGGCAAATGATAACCAATGGACCACTCTGGTGAGCACGGATGCAGTCGTATGTTTGATAGGCGAACGACTTCCACATCGTACATTCAATGATTTCAGAACTACAACATAAAATATTTTGGGGTTAGGATCTAACAAATAACAAATCTTTATTACAATCCTAATCCACTATGCTAGAACTTGGAATATGTTTTCATAGAAGGGCAAATCATAACGTAATGCAGTTAATTAAATAAAGTAATGAGAAAACAATACAGAATACTTGGTGTCACGAAGCTGGAGCGTTAACCGTTGACCCGTGCGTTCTGCATAGGTGACATCGGTCAGTTCGCCTGCAACAATTACCTCGCCAATGACATCTGCACAAACGGAAGAAAAACGTATCATACGTTGAGCAACGACCGTACAAAATTTCAATGACAATAGTGGTAATAAATTTAATGGAATCTAAAAAGATTTATACTGTAGCTTACCGATAAGAACGGATTCCTCCAAAATACCTAAAACTATGTCTCGGTATGAAACGAAATTGAAGTACCTCTCTGAATTTGCTAGATCGCCACAGGGCCTAACAACAGTGGTCGACGTAAACACTATTTTAAATGAAAGAGGCGATGCTCTTTATTCGTCGTAACTTTGACTAACATTGAAATTTGTTATTATGCAGCACGTTCATTCCACGAGGAAACGTTGAAACCGGTACCAGAAGGTCGACTTCACAGAAGCTTGGATCCGATTACCCTACCAAGCGTGAGGAAAACATCCGCACCATGAAATTTGGTATACCGCATACACATTTAATATATCAAAGGAAAGATACTTAAAAAATAAAAGGCAGACGCAAAGTTTATCCATTTGTCACATAGCACGATTTCCCAATTTGAGCCTGATCGGGGAACTGGAACCACATCAAAATTCTATACACGGACAACTCGAACACGTATCCTGAAAGATATTTCTTGCGTAGGACGTATTTCGGTCAAATGACAGTAAACGACTTCCAATATGATTTCGTCTAACCGAATTATTTGTGGGTACTCTAAACAGTAGAAAATGTTTTACTGCACAGATAATTAAGTAGGTAAAGAGTAAAGCGATGTGTTATATAAATAGGCGTGTAGAAATTCCAGCAATACATATTACACTGACATTTGATCTAGCCTAGTCAAACACAGTAGACAATACAAAGAAGACACGTACGTTTTATCTACAGCTAGGTAAATAATAGGTATACTGAATTACCGTAAATAATTCCCAAATAAAGACACGTAAATGGATAGGTAAAACGAAAAGGATTGCATCATCTGTCTACTGTACTGCCAGAAGAATAGCTAAGGAACTAAATGTCCACGTCAGCTGCTTCCCAGGAGACTATCCACATCACCATTTACGTAGTTACCCCATACATTATATGCATGCAAACCAAGGCCCGAGAAGGAGCTAGTACAACATATTAGCTCCAAGCCCAATCAGATATGAATAGAAGCTCAGTAGACCGAAATATCCTAAATAAAAAACATTGGAATCCACATAAACATGAAAGATTCCCCATGCACCCTATACATGCAGATCGAAACCCAGATAAGACTTTTCGGACCCTCATACCTTAAAGCCCAAACCATGCATGCGAAGAAGTCCAATAGGCGGGTCTAAATTAAAGCCCAAATAAAAAACGCACTAAAGCCCACATCAACATCAGTGATTTAAATAGAAGTTTTAATAATCAAAATACTAATAAAAATTAAACTTCAAAATAGTGTTGTCTAATAAGCTGAAATATCATAAAACCCAAAGAAAACCATGTATGGAAAACCTAAAACACCGAGACAGTATAAAGCCCAAGTAAAATACATATAAGAAATCATACAAACATAAAGGATAAATCGATTTAATAATTAAGTCTGTACCAAACATAACATAGACCGACGTCTTGATAAAATAAAATTCTAGAACAACACATTTATATAACCGTTCATAAATCTAGAAAAAAGAACAACAGAACCAAATGGAACGAAGAATAACCAATAATAACAAATCTTCAAACACGATATCTATAATACACGAACAACCACAAATTATAGGGTAGCAAGACAGAGCTAAGATAAACGAACTCTTAGAACATATTAAAACATGTAAACAAAGCATGCATAGATAAGGAAAAAACGGGTCCACAACATAATATTCATGAAGCAAAAATCATAGACAACAGAAATCTATACAACCATTCGTAGACCCATATCCATCACACGAAGAAAACTACGACTCCTAAGATGCCAAAACAAATCTCCAAACAACATTGTCGGACAACCGGTTACAGATCTAAGAAACAATGCAACACACAACCGAAAAAAATCACATAGCCAAACGTTTTAAAACCCGCGGCTGGACACTGACAATCAGACAGAAGGACATCGGTAACAGGTGCCAGGGTCTAACGACCCAAGCAAATAGACCCGAGTACTATTTAGGCTAGTCACCAAAGATGCATGAACGGGAAACACAGAGAACATACAGAAAACAACACGAAAACTAAAACTAAGTGACATGCGAGGAAATCCGAAGCCCACAACAAAATAGGGTTAAAAATCATGGATAAATCCAAATGCAAGACGATGGTACCCGGCGGCAAGGTCTAACAACCCAAACAAATAGCACGAAATACCATCCACGCTGCCGACCAGACCCATTCCAATCGAACAAACAACCGTCGATGGAAACCAAAGCCAGAAACGGCAAACACAAAGAAATCCAAAGAAATCGAAAAGGAATATCAAAACACGTGGACAACCAGTAAGAAATCAAGATATACAATGCATCAAAGCGAAAGAAATTATAAAGCAACCAACGAAACCAAGAACTACAACGCAACCGTCGGCGGAAAACCTAGAGAGAAAAGAGAGGAGGGAGAAATGAGAACGACGAGGAGAGGGAAAGAATGGGATGAAAGGAAGGCGAAGGGGAATATGTAGAAACCCTAGAAAAATTGGACGGCTGCGATTGGACACAGGTGGTCGGTGGCGAAATCCATCCGTCCAATTTTTTAAATGCATCGGCAATCGGACGGCTCCAATCGAGTGTGGTGCCAGCGGAGATAGGTGGCGAGATCGCGTGCATTGGGAAAATGGGTCGGGCAACTACTGAACTAGATAACCGAAAATGCGGGAGCCGTTCACCTGATCCGACAACAAAATCAATGGCACCTGCGTCGCCACGTCGGCCAAAATTTTTTTTTCTTACGCACGAATTTTAGTTAATATAAGATATATATATAATGATATAATTTTAACTTAGTACGTAATAAATGGAATCTTTATGCTTTGTTATTATGAAACAATACCTATTATCCAATTCACAAAGTGGTCGATTGTTGTAATGTAGTACATCCAACTCACGGTTCGATTTTTGGAAGATTCATTAAAGACAGCAATACTTAGTTCATATTTATTAAATATTTGATTTTATTCGTATCTAAAAAATTTAAATATTTAAATATTCAGAAATTTGGAAAAATCGGATATCTTGTCGGATATCTGTATCTGAACATGAATATAAAATTTGTTAAAAAAATCAAATATAATATTTAATAAAATAAACGGATATGTAATTGATAATTAAAATTCAAATTATACAACAATCCACAAAATAACACGTAACCCGTTATTACAAACATGAATTACACAAAAAATCAGAGGTAAGACGAGAAAGTCTTATTTAATAGCCAACATGGTGCAATTACAATACATACCACTAAAATCTTGGCGTTTTGCATGCAATTCTACTCCACAAACAAAAGTGGATGGTCGATCCGAAATGAATTTCACAAACAAGCTACTGATCTAAGAAAACAACCATTTTACTAATCCTAAACCATTGTTGGGTTAAGATCTCCTTTTGTACCAGATTCAATTATCAGATCGTTCTGATATTCATTTTAAATATACAATTCCATAAAAGTAATTCCTATCATTAAAAGAATTCGTGCCATTATAAGATAGTTCTAATATTCATTTTAAATGTACAATTCCATAAAAATAATTCATATCATTAAAAAAATTCGTAAAATATGAGAATGTTGATAAATTAATTATATATATACACACGTTAGAATGTTATAATCTCATATTTTTTTAGTGGTCCGAACTTAAATTAAATATTAAAACAATTTTTGCAAGTGTTGCGATTCAAGCGAATCTTTCCGAGCTCAAATACAAGATTTACGAAATTCTTAAGCTAACTTTGAGTAGTGTGTGAGAAAGAGAGTAGAGTGAGAGATTAAACATCGTTGTTTATGAGTTCGATTGAATTGTTGATTCAATCTACGTCTCGAGGGAAAAAAAGGAATTGATTCCTTTAGAATCATAGTTTTTCGATTACAAAAGAAAGAGAGAATATGAGTGAACCAAGAAGATGAACCTCAGCTATGCTCATTGTAACCTCTCTTCAACCTTTGGACTGTGCCATATTTATAGGCTCGTCCTCAACCTTTCACCTGTTCCGATATTAGCCTCTTAAATCTGTAATTTGAAAAATAACCCCATTCTAATTCAGCAAGTAACACTTAAACACCAGTGTATTCCCCTGCATCATCTTTTTCTTTAATCCAGCACTTTCCCTGTTGCCCAGACTATGATTTAGTCTTCTTCAATCCTCAGCAATTTTAATGCCGAGTTAAACTTGCTTACCGGAAGTGTCTTTGTGAAAGCATCTGCAGGATTGTCTTGAGTTTCAACTTTCAGAACCTTTACATCCCCTTGAGATATAATATCTCTTATAAAATGAAGACGAACATCGATATGTTTCGTCCTTTCATGATGAACATGATTCTTCGATAGAGATATTGCACTCTGTGAGTCACAATACACCTCAGCAACTTTCTGTTGTATACCGACCTCATTTACAATCCCATTAAGCCAAATAGATTCCTTAATTGCCTCCGTCAAAGCCATATATTCGGCCTCTGTTGTTCAGAGTACCATAACATGCTGGAGATTTGATTTCCAGCTTACCACATTACTTCCAACCATAAATACAAAACCAGTGGTTGACCTGCGTTTGTCTAGATCTGCAGCATAATTTGCATCACAGTATCCTTTGACCATGAAGTTAGCACCCTTTCTGAACACTAGTTTCTTCTTCTGTGACCACTTGATGTATCTTAACATCCATTTTACTGCATCCGAATGACTCTCATGAGGGTTACTCATAAACTTGCAAATAACACCAACTAGATATGCAAGATCTGATCTTGTACCGATCATTGCATACATGATTGATCCAACATCATTTGAGTATGGTACTGCCTTCACATGTGTACTGTCAGTTACTTCACCTTCAGCAACAGCCCTGAGTTTGAAATGAGCTCCTAACGGTGTAGAAACTGGTTTTAATTGTTCCATACTGAATGTCACCAATACTTTCTGCAAGTAATCTTCCTGTGAAACTATCAATTTTCCAGCAATCCTATATCTATCAATAACCATTCCTAGGGTCCTTCTTGCAGCTCCTAAATCTTTCATTTCAAACGCTTTGCCTAGTATTTCTTTAAGACTTTGTAACTCTGTCACATTTCTTGTTGCTATTAACATATCATCTACATAAATCAGTAGATAGATATACGAACATCTTGTAATTCCTTGAAGTAAATACATGCATCAAACTTACTCATAGTGAAACCTTGATCTAACATAAACATATCAAATCGTTGATTCCACTGCCTAGGTGACTGTCTAAGACCATACAGTGATTTCTTAAGTAAGCAAACCTTGTCACCTGAGCCTTTTTCCTCAAAACCTTCTGGTTGTTTCATCATAATCTTTTCCTCGAGACTTCCATGAAGGAAAGCTGTCTTAACATCAAGTTGTTCAAGTTCTAAATCTAGGTAAGTTACCAAAGATAATAGAAGCCTGATCGAAACATGTTTAACTACGGGAGAAAAGATTTCATAATAATCAACTCCTTCAATTTGTGAGTACCTTTTTGCCACTAACCTGGCCTTGAATCTTTGCTGATCAAAACCTGTTATTCCTTGCTTGAGTTTGTATATCCACTTACTCCCTATGACTCGTTTTCCTTTTGTATTCTGTACCAACTCCCAAGTTTGATTCTTCCTTAAGGAATACATCTCATCCTCTATGGATCTTTTTCATTGATGCCAATGTTTACTTCCTTTTGCTTCTTGATAACTCTTTGGCTCTTCTATTTCCAACACACCTGCAGAAACATATGCAAATTCCGCGATATCAGTTTCTTCATATCTTGAAGGAATTTTGATGTTTCTTCTAGGCCTATCTCTTGCAAGCTTGTAGTCCTTTAGCACTACCCAATCATCAGTTTCCTCTTCTCGTTTTTCCTCATAAGCATCTCCTGAAATATCAGTTGTTGGTTCCTCATCTGAATGATCCAACTCACTGTTAGTGCTTGCCTGACCTTTAAGTGTATTTGCCTGACCTCTAGGTGTTGTTGCTTCACATTGGATCTCAGTTCTTTGAACTGAATCCTTTATAAAAAATGGCAATTTAACCATCTCTGTCATCTCTGTCTTCCTTGCATTTACCTCAGATTCCTCCTTCTCCATTTCTGAAACATCCTTGAACATTAGATCTTCATTGAAGATAACATTCCTTCTGACTACAACTTTACCTTCCTTATGCAGCCATACCTTGTATCCTTTAGTTCCAAAAGGATAGCCAATGAGGAAACCTTGCTTTGCTCTGGACTGAGTCTTTCCTTGATCACTGTAAACATAAGCTACACAACCAAATTTCTTTAAATGTTTGTAGCCTACTGACCTGCCAGTCCATTTTCTTTGTGGTATATCACATCCTATTGCCGTTGATGGGGACTTATTTATGAGATACACCGAGGTTGAAGCTGCTTCTGCCCAGAAACTCCATGGTAAACCAGATTCATTAAGGAGACATCTTACCTTCTCCATAATCATTCTATTCATTCGTTCAGCCACTCCATTCTGTTGTGGAGTGTACATGCATGTTCTATGCCTTTGAATGCCTTCATCCTTACAGAATCTGTCAAATCTTTGATTGCAGAATTCCAATCCATTGTCTATCCTTAGAGTTTTGATCCTCTTACCTGTCTAATTTTCAATCAACGTTTTCCATCCACAAATTTATCAAACACCTCATCCTTTCTTTTCAGAAAATATATCCATACTCTCCTAGTATAATCGTCTATAAAGGTCGTGAAATATTGATAACTAGACTGAGAAAATGGGATGTTAGGTGATCCCCATAAATCTGAATGAACATATTCTAAAATATCCTTAGAATTCCAAAGGACAACTTGTGCGCCTTTCCCATCACACATGCCTCACATAATGTCATAGTTGATATGTTTTACCTTCGATCATCCCCCCTTTTACAAGAGTATCCATCCCCTTCTGACTCATATGTCCAAGCCTGTTGTGCTACAGTGTGATTTGATCTTTCTCTGCAGAGACTTGATTGCCTTCACCTTGAATGGTTTGGCCCTGCAGAACATAAAATCCATCCTTGAGTTCTCCTCTCAATATTGTTCTGCATCCCTTGATAATCTTCAACGACCCATGTTGGGACTTGTACCAGCACCCCTGTCCTTCCAAAACAACAAGAGATATTAAGTTTCTCTTTAGTTCTGGGATGTACCTGACATGGGTTAGGGTGATAGTAGATCCATCATGTGATGTTAAATGGATCTTCCCTATTCCTTTTATCTCGCATACTGATTTGCTTCCCATCTTCACTTTACCATAATTATGTTCTTGAAGTTCTGTGAACCATTCCTTGCGAGGTGACATGTGATATGTACAACCAGAATCGAGTATCCATTGATCATCAATATCTTGCTCCATTACTGACAATGAATTATGTTTTATCACTGAAAGAACCTCCATGTCTGACAAATTTCCTTTCACTACAGCCGCTTCTCCTCTTTCTTCTGAAACTTCTTTATGATATTTCTTCCTAGCATTACATTCTTTCTTGAAATGTCCACGCTTCCCATAAAACCAGCAATTTGCCCTCTCCCTGGATTAGAACGAGACCTGCCTTTCTTACTACCATGTTGATGACTATCTCGTTTCTCTGACCTGCCCGTGACTATCAAACCTTTTGCATTGGATTTGTAATTCTTACCTTGTGAAATCAGCTCCAGTTCTTTAGAACGAGCTGCTGCCTTCACCTCCTCTGGTGTAATGGTTGTTGTGGAGTATTTTAGAACTTCCCTAAGTTGTTCATATGGTGCCGGTAATGATTTCAAAAGGTACAGTGCTTGGTACTCTTCTTCAACCTTAACTTGAAGGTTTTGCAAATATGACAACATTTTCTGAAATACATCCAGATTCTCCTCCATTGTCTTGCTTTCATCCATCTTGAACCCTGATAGTCGTTGCATCAGATACATCCTGTTTGGGAGTGATTGATCAAGAAACTGTTTCTCCAATAGATTCCACAATCCATAAGTTGTCTTCTCTTGAATCACCTTTCTCAAAATCTGATCAGATAGACAGAGAACTATCAAATTTCGAACTGTTCTACTTCTTTCAGCTCTGGATATTTGAGCTTATTCCCTGCTATCCTTTTCTTGGATTCTTGATCCTTGTTCGGTTAATATTGAAGCTATACCTATAGACTCCATTATTGATCCTGATTCTACTCCTCAAATCGAGGATCTCTTTGGTGTCTTGAGCTCATCTTTGAGTTCTTCTTCCGCATCCATGTCCCACGTTGCGCTGGGTCATCCGTTAGAGCTTCATGTAAACCCATGATTTCGAGACTGATTAGAATCTTTTCTTTCCACAACACAAAATCTCATTTACCGTCAAAGTTCTCCACATCTAATTTCTACATTGTTGCCATTGATTCTTGAATCTTTACACTTCTTGATTTTCTACTTGTCTTTTTCCGAACCTTGACCTCTGCCGTGTTCTCCCTGATTTAGAACCAAGGGCTCTGATACCAATTGTTGCGATTCGACGAATCTTTTCGAGCTCAAATACAAGATTTACAAAATCCCTAAGCTAAATTTGAGTAGTGTGTGAGAAAGAGAGTAGAGTGAGAGATTGAACACCGTTGTTTACGAGTTCGATTGAATCGTTAATTCAATCTACGTCTCGAGAAAAGAAAAGGGATTGATTCCTTTAGAATGATAGTTTTTCGATTACAAAAGAAAGAGAGAATATGAGCGAACCAAGAAGATGAACCTGAGCTGTGCTCACTGTAACCTCTCTTCAACTTTTGGACTTTGCCATATTTATAGGCTCATCCTCAACCTTTCACCTGTTCCGATATTAGCCCTCTAAATCTGTAATTTGTAAAATAACCACATACTAATTCAGCAAGTACACTTAAATACCAATGTATTCCCCTACATCATTTTTTTCCTTAATCCAGCCAAAAACTAGATTACATGACATCAGCAAACAAAAAGTAATTACTTGAATTTTCAATTGGTCGGGGACTGAAATTAAATATTGAAACAAATTTTGCAAATAAAAGGTAAGGACTCGATTTAAATGGTACAAGAGTTTAATAATAGTCGAATAAAAATAGTTTCCATATTTGATTATATTATTTTTGTTTGTATTCATGGATATTCAATTTCAATTATTTATATTTATATTTAATTGTTTGGAAATTAAATTTTTTAGATATAGATTGAGTACCACCATTTTTTATGTAAACCCATTTCTTTTATAGCTGTAAGGTAAAACTTATGTCAATATCTATAATTGGTTACGGCCATTCTCGGTATATTTATTTCTTAATAGAAAAAAGAAAATATAGATTTACCAAACCATTTTGTTTTCTAGAAATGGTTCCTTTTGTTTTCTTAGCCTGACGAGGCTTCCAGTTTTAATGGTGCACGGAAAAGGAAAATATGCAATTACTTATTTTAATATATAATTATAATATATTTCGGAAAATGTACACGAAAATTTATAAAATTAAATTTTAAATTAAATTCACAAGAAGTTTGATCGAATTTTGATATTACCTAACGATTCGATATTTTAATTATGTGAGAAAACACAAATAATCTCGAACTACTCAACTCTTTCACTGATTCAGTACATATATTTTTATAATCAATATCGTATTAATTGTTTTTTTATAAAGGCATGTATATATGATTTATATTGAGTAGAACCCACGTGGACTATGATTTTGATTATCTATAAGAAGCCTTGAAGGAAAAGAAAAGACAACTGAAAAAGGAATAGAGAAAAAATAATTAAGATTCGCTGAACTCACACTGTTCTGTTCATCTCCACTTTCAGTTTGTTCCATCCTTTTCTCAGGTACTTCTTCTATCCTTTGTCTTTTTCTCTTTCTGTTTTTCTGGTTTTTAATCGATTTTTTTCCTTATCTTCTCACTGAAATTCCTTTATTTTCACGAAAATTCGATGATTGGTTCTACACTAGTAAATTTCGTGGGGATTCGACGATTTCAAAGGTTTTAATCTATTTTTCTTTTGTCGATTATATATTCTGTTTTCCGATTTCGGTTTTTCTGAAGAAACTTATGGTTTTCAGTGTTAAAAAAGCGTTTACTCTTGTGAGTATGTAAATAATTGTCTCCCTACGTGGAGATTTTGTGATCAGATTCAAGCTTACTGTTCGCAGCTTATGGAGAAAGTTCTGAATGTTTAAATAGATTTCGTTTCAGGTTGCTCTATTCCAAAAAGAATCAAGATTTGAATGCGTCGATGGATGCTTGAGAGAACAAAAATGGAGTCAATGGAATACGATAAATGGACATTGTCAGTACTTACAGTAGCTTTCATGGAACTGGCTCTGGCTTATTGCCTTCTATGTGGATCAGCTTTCATGTTTATTGCATCAAAGATCTTGTTTGCATTTGGACTGTACTTACCCTGTCCTTGTTCTGGGATTTTGGGGTACAAGAACAAGGACTTATGTCTGCACAAGCTTCTGTTCGAATGGCCGATGAGAAAGATCTACATGTTACAGAAACTGACCAGGGATCGGTTGTTATCTTCCGAAATATTTTCGCATCATGAGTATGATGCGATCCCAATCTCTACATTGGTTAGTTCTAATGTGAACAAAGACAATTATGTTCTCAAAATGGGCTTTAAAAAGGGGTGGATGTCAGCTTCGGGTTTGAGAACAACGAATTCGGGCCATAAAGATAAGGATTCGGATGTTAGAATGAGGCAGAAGGCTACAATTCAGGAGCTAAAGGGTACTGGTAGACATCGTGGAGGAAGATCCTTGTTTGTTTCAGTGATAGGTGATGATCCAATGGCCCTTGCCAATGCTCAAGGTTCTGCTAACGATACTCAGGTGATGAAAATTGATGTCAAAGACCGAGTAATTCGAGATGAATTCATTGATGAAGCGAGGATAGATTCTTCATCTGTTAAGGTCTTGATGCATACTGATGCGGGTATCATAAAGAAGCTAGAACATGCTCTTCGTGAAGAGAGAGCTGCTCTCTCTGTTCTTGCGGTTGAACTTGAGAAGGAAAGGGCTGCGGCATCAACAGCCGCGGATGAAGCCATGGCCATGATTCTGCGGCTTCAAGCGGATAAAGCTACTCTTGAAATGGAAGCAAAACAATACAAGAGAATGATGGAGGAGAAATCAACATATGATGAAGAAGAGATGACAATGCTGAAGGAAATCCTTATTCAGCTCGAGACGGAGAATAGGTCTCTCGAGGAGGAACTTGAAGCTTATAAGCAGATTGAGGTTTCGGATGATGAATCACTTGAAGAAGGCTTCAAGGAACATTGCAATTCTTCAACTGTTGATGAATCTATTGGAAAGAAAGCCGAGTCTGAACTGAAAAGCCATGACGATGGTTCTTTTATTGACAAAGAACCGATCATATATGATATTCACGTTGTTGAGGATGATACTGAGTTTCACAAGGTTAAGAAGAAAGGATATGAGGAAAGCGATGGACTAGCGGTAGATTACGAAACTGCGGGAATGAAACTAGTGGAAGAGATAATGAACCAGCTTCGGGAGATATCGAAGGACCATGGCAATATTTCTAAGCCTCTATCCTCCGCCGCACAGCTCTCTTTTGTTTAACATCATATATGAATAGGGAAGAACACTTGTTTCATTCTCCTGATTGTACTATGATGTTTTTTCCTCTTATCATTCAAGCTAAAGAGTGCTAGACCGGTTGTACTTCTACTCTGATCCGCAGTGATTATCCGCGTTTTACTCACTTTACCATGAGTGTTAACGGTTGATAATCACAGCGGATTCAAAAAGGTTAATAATCTTAGTATTATAATCCGAAAAAGTTAATCTTAATATTATATTCGTGCACCTCTAATGAGACTATGTCAATAATGGAGATCTATGTAAACACAACAAATCATAGTGTTTGTGGACAAGAAAAAAGAGTAATCCATGTGTGAAAATGGATATGATGAACTGTGAGAAGACTGCTTTTACTTTGTGTCTGCAAATACTAAATGCCCAACACAAATTCAATTGGTACACAATCAAAACGACCACATCAAGTAAACCCTAACAAAAGAGAACGGAATTGGATTCCTCAGTACTTCACCGGAGCAAGGACTTCGATTTGCGATCCAAGTTTCTCCTCTGCAACCTTCTCAGCCTTGGCCCTAAGCTTGTTGAGCTGCTTCTTGCGTTCGTACAAAGCCTGAGATCGCTCCTTTCTCTTCTTCTCGAGTTCCTGCAGATCAAAACAGCAACGATCAACACCAGGAGATTTTGGTGAATAACTTGCGCAGAAGCTTTGTTCATGACGTTCCGTCAATCCAGAATGAAAAGAATTTGCAATGAGAGGTGGAAACGGGCTAACTTTATAAATCCTACACTTATTGACTCGCACCAGTAACAGTCTCAAAATGATAGCTACCCAACAAAAAACAGATTCAATATTTTCGTATATTAACGTGACCCATGAAATACAAAATCAAACCAATGAAGTGAAGCAATCAAGAAGAGTTCAAAAGATCACCTTAATGGTATCATAGTGGTTCCATCCAACTTCAGATGATAGCCGGCCCAACAAGCAGTACTTGTGCCCCTTCTGAAGCCTCAAAACCCTAATTCGGAAATCAAACATTATGGTTGGTACAAATAACTTTCGGCACTAATTAAACCAACCATGAAAACAATATCAAGAATGAAATCTTACTTGAGAGCATCAGGGATCACCATCCTCTTAACCTTGTCATACGGAGGTGGGACACCCTCGAACACCTTCAAACGAGCAAGAGCAGCCGCACCACGCTTGGTCTTGTGCGGAATCATCCTACACCATAGAATGAAAAAGAAGATTGTTACTTTAGTCAAACAAATGATGTTTCCATCGCCCAAATCTTGGGAAATCACACCTCTATCCAATGTCCCTGGATAAAACGATAACAGATTCCAGAGGTATAGGATTTGGACAGCTAAACTGAACCCAGAAATCCCCAATCCATTTCTCGAAAATCCAGAGTTAATATATTTGAACATCGTTTATCAACGGAATGGAACAAACATTTGCATACTTAAACGTTCCCTTCTCGCTGTAATCACTCATCCTATATTTAGTCATACATAGTACTAGTGAATCTGGTACGACCATCGTATGATTAGACATCTTATGATTAGACATCTTATGATTAGACACTAATTTCAGAAAATCTAAATGGTAATGAATCTGATACTACATTCATCCAACATTTTCCTCGTCCGACAAGTACGACCCATGAACCTATGTTCCTAATTCACCAGAAAATAAATAAACACAATGTCGATAGTGTTGTAAGGGTACCAACCCGCGAACGGTTCTCCAGAAGATCTTAGATGGAGCACGGAAGTGAATCGGACCGTGCGAAGGCTTGGTGTTCATGCGCTTCCTAAGAAACCTCATGTACTTCATCTTCTGCCTTACCAAACCTCCCGACAAACAAATCTCCTCGCATCGAACAACCACCACTTTTTGTCCGTTGAGCAACTCCTTGGCGATGATTGAAGCCAAACGCCCCAGCATGTGGTGACGTGCGTCGACAACAACGCGCTTCGCACATATTCCAGAGCCAGACACCATTTTGATGCGATTCCGGCGAGCTGGTTCTTCTGCTTCGGCTCTCTCTCACTGGAGAAGGTCAAGAGGTAATTCCATGGCGGATATATATACGAGGTGATAGTGTCGCTAGGGTTTTCGAGGTTGCTTGGTTTATGGGCTTCCATTTAGGCTTTGATAGTTATAATAGGCCTTATATAAGTGTATTGAGCCTATTCTAATGCCCATAATGGCCCTTCTATAAATATATTGGGCCTATGACCATTCAATTTTCAACCCTCACATTTCATCAACATTACATGTAAATTGAGAAATAAATGGAAAACCTCTACAATATATTCATTTTTATCATTTAATTTTTCAATTATTAAAATTATAAAATAATATAATATATATATATATATATTAAATTTATTATTAAATAAAAATATCAATTTTCATTTATTCTGTAAATTTTACATACATTTATTTTGTAAATTCTAAATACTTTATCGTTACAATATAGAAAAATTATTAGTTCACCGTTACATGGCACAAAAAATTATTTCAATAAAATTTGAAAATTATTTCAATAAAATTTTAAAATTGATTTGATAAAATATAATTTATTTTCTTAATAATGTAAAGGTAGGATTGGGTAAATAACGAATATTTACAAATATCCGAGTATTTGTATTTGTATTCGACGAATATCTAAATTTATTATTTATATTTGTAAATTCGAATATTTGAAAATAAAAATATTTGTCGGATATAAAGATATTTATATCCAAACCTAATTTTTTTTAATATAATATATATATATAATTTAATAAAACCCAATAATTATCAAATATAATCAAAAACTATAATTCAAATCGCACAAAGATGCAAAAATACATAATATAAATAAACCAAAACACCAAATCTTCACATTCATCTCCACATCAGTTATTTAAATTTAATTTCATCGACGATTCTACGAATATCGTCAATTCATCTAAAATAATAAAAAAATAGATTATATACTAAAATAAAATTTGCAAAAATAAAGTTATATATTTAATGAAGTCTGTTTTTTTTTCATATGTTGTAATAAAATCAGTCCTATAACATTATCCAACTCATTTGGATTAGAACTAATCTTGAATTAAATTCAATCTTCAATAATATTAATTATTTAAAGTATTTGATATTTTAGTCATCCAATCATAAATATATTACATATTTGTCTATATATTTATATAATAAATGTTTAAATAAGATTAAATATATTTTTTATTTCCAATTTGATCATTAAAATTAATTTTATTATATATGTATCTATATATTAACTAAATTTTCTTTTTAATATTTACGAATATAAATAGTTCGGATAATTGAGTCTACTAATTGTATTTGTATTTGTATTTGTCGAATATTTGATTTCTAATATTTATACTTGTATTGTGTAAACGGATATTTGAATTTTCGTTTCGAATACGAATTAGATACAAATACTTTGAATATTTTGCCCAATTTCTATAAAACAATAAAATTTAAATTATTAATAGTTTTTTACTAAATGCTGCTATAATACATGGGAATTCAATCCAAGGGGTAACTTCAAAAATACCTTTGTAGGGCTAAAAGATTTCAAAGATACCCTTTCCGAAAAAAAAATTCCCTTCAAAAATACCCTTATGAATCTTAAAATTCCCAAAATACCCCTTGCAACCCTTCTACCCAGTTTGACCCTACGACCCAGTGATCCAGTGCGACCCTATGACCCTGCGACCCAGCGACCCAATCCGACTCACCGACCCAATCCTACCTTGCGACCCTGTCCGACCCTGCGACCCAGTCCGACCCTGCGACCCCAGCGACCCTGTCCGACTCTGCGACCCTGTTCATCCCTACGACCCTGCGACCCAGTCCGACCCAGTTTGACCTTGCGACCCAGCGACCCTGTCCGACCCTGCGACTCAGTCCGACCCAATCCGACCCAGTTCGACCCTGTTCGACCCTGTGACCCAGTGCGAGCGCCGGAAACTGTCAGAAATCGCCGGAAACTACCAGAAATCGCCGGAAACTTCCAGAAATCGCCGGAAATTGCCAGAAAATGCCAGAAATCGACGGAAAACGGTCAAAATCGCTGAAAGTCACCTATAAATCGCCGGAAATCGCCAAAAATCACCGGAAAATAGCTAAAAACGCTGGAAATTGGTGGAAACACTGAAAATGTCTGAAACATTGTTGGAAATCGCTCGAACATTGCTGCAAAACGCTCAAAATGGATGGAAATCACTCGAGAATGGGAAGAAATCACTCAAAAATTGAAGGAAATCGTTCGAAAATAGAAGGGAAACACTCGAAAATGAAAGAAAATAGCTCTCTACTTTGTTTCCCTCCTCTCAATTTTTGTTTTCCCTCCTCTCATATTTGTCTTTCCCTCCTTTGTATGTATTTTTAATTAAGGGCACATATATCTTTTGTCCAATTTTTTTATCAGATTTAGGAGGGTAGTTTTGAAGTGTTTTAGCCCTAGGAGGACATTTCTGATATTCTCCCAATCCAAAGTTAATAAAGACATTTGTATCGTCTCTCTTACCATAAAAACAAATATAAATATAAAGATGCTTTAAGACAAACATATGTTTGTTGAAACTATAACTTGTCAATTGATAATAGGTTTCTAAAAGAATTTTTTGTAAGGATATATCAATTTTTTTTGTCTCCTTTAGACTTGAAATCAAACCTTTGTTTACATGTGATACGATACGATAAAAGTTTTTTTTCTCAACATTTTTTATTTTGTGATTCTTAATTTCGAAAATTTTAAAAATAGATTATTTGTTTTACACATATACTTTAAATATTTTTATGATATATTGATATTAATCATAAAATTTTATAAATTAATTGGATAATTGTAAATTTTAAATTATTATTTTTAATTTATCCACAAATTTATATATGTGATATTTAATTAGTTAATTCTAATTTGAATATTTTGGAATTAGATTTCATTTTGTAATATATATATATATATATATCAAAATTAAATTCAATGTAAGAGAAAATGATACTTTATTTTGTTTAATATTGATTATGACATAAATCATAGATTATTATATTTAATTTTTACTAATAATGGTGGTTTTGTAAAGAGATTATAGACTTTTTTTATAAGATTTTGAAAGCAAATTATAATTTGTGCCTCTAAAGATACACATGTTGGGTTGCTGTTTTTTTTTTTTTTTGCAGAAGTGTATTTTAATAACCTCTATTCGTGATATTGTCATGTTCGGAATTGGGTTCGAAGGGTTTTGATGAAAAACACGAGGAATGATTTCGATGTTATCTTTTTTGGCGAAACTGACAGTAATAGGATGTCAGACTTGAACGGATAAGCCATCTACGTGTATCCATGCCGAGATCGAGATCTGTTGTCAACGGTTGGGGCGGATTTGATCGGCAATGGAACTGACCTTTCGCGTTCTTCGTTTCTCTCGGTGGCTAGGGTTTCTGATCTGACAAAAGGATGTGTCGTAGAGAAAACTTGTTTCTTACGTATTTATATTACTGAACTTTTTGGTAATTACGTTTTAATCCCAGAACTATTTAATATCACATAACAGTCATATAACTTTCAATCTTCCACTTGCCTTTATGTAATATCTCAAATAGTTGAAGTACATGTATCTCCATACACATACTCGCTCGTACATCTAATGTACAACCCTCAAAGAGAACCAAGTACAATTATATTCTTCGGTGCTAGGGGATGATTATAATTATATTCCACACTGATTGTCTAACAATCACAAACATATACCAAAACACTCGCAAACGTGTGACCTCGTAGGTTCATTAGTAAATCGGTAGCCAATTAATCTCCACTAATTTACAAATCGAGGTTGGCATCTAGCGACACTCCTCGACGACCGGATAGCGTGAAGCAACATCCTTACTCATTTGAGTAACATCCTTACTCAAAACGAACTAGGGTGAAGTTGACATTAGTATTTCCTTCCATCTTTACAGCTCAGGATGCATCCTTGGCATGGTCATAACTGTCAGCCTTACAAATCATCAACTATGTTTCATGTCAATCATAACTACCTGGTGAATGAACCTAAGAAACATCTTTCTTCATTCATTCAGTGTACTCTGGCTAGAGATTTGTATAGTTATTGTGATTACTGACAACATAGAGCTCAAACTCCTACCAAGAGTTGACAGATCTCATCTTGATCAATCACCAACTACGAGTACTTTAAGATACTAGGTGTCTAGAATCAAAGAATAATAGATAGAATACTAGTTACTATGTTGATCTCAGGTCTTAGGAAAGAACTAACAATCTAACATTCTAGAGAAATCTTACTCACAGTTCATTGGTAATTTAACCATTCAGTATTTCTCCCTTTAGATCAATTCAGTGATCACATCATTATGTGAATCACCCACATATGTAATTTAGTAAAAAGAGATCCACTAATTTCTATCAATATAGAAACCTATCACATACATATTGTTCTTTCTGGATCACTATAGTTCGAAAAGTGATCCTAAGAACAAGAAAGTTTTAGATTAAGTCATACCAAAAATTAACTTTATTTATTATGATCTCTATCATAATGTCAAATTTTTAGATTTAATCTCGGACTCTATCATACACTAATGAAATTCATCAAATGAGAAAAATAATGCCATATATAAATAAATAAAACTGATGTCCAAAAATTCATAACTCGCACTAGTCTATGTAACGATGTTTAACATGCTATAAACTAATCCCAGCTCGTCATGTCACTTAATCTGATCCTCAGCTTGTATTTTTCAAACTCATTTGACCCAAGCGCCTTCGTAACTGATCTGCTGCGTTTTCTTTTACATCCACCTTTTGGATTTGTACGTCCCTACACACAATGATCTCTCGTATCAAGTGATACTTACGCAGAACATATTTCGATTTTTTTATGAGACCTTGGTTCCTTCGCCTGGGCAATAGCCCCGGTGTTATCACACAATAAAGGAACCACTTCCTTTATCGAAGGCACTACACCAAGTTCATTTATGAACTTTCTCATCCAAACCGCTTCTTTAGCTGATTCACAAGCCGCCATGTATTCTACTTTAAACACCGAATCAGCTATATTAGCATGCTTGGAACTTTTCCAACTTATTGTTCCTTCATTCAGACAAAACACATAGCCTGAAATGGATCGGCTGTCATCTTTGTCTGTCAAGAAACTCACATAAGTGAATCCTTCTAACTCCAAGTTAGAACTACCATAAATGAGGAACTAGTCTTTATTCATTCTCAAGTACTTAAGGATGTTAACAACTTTCTAGTGTTCATCATCAGGATCTGCCTGATATCTACTCACTACACTTAGCGCATAGGCTACGTCAAGCCTAATATATGTCATGGTGTACATGATGGCTCCCACTGCGCTAGCGAAGGGAAGCCTACTCATGCGCTCTCTTTCTTCCCGGGTGTTAGGATAATCTTCCTTAGAAAGAGAAATTCCAGTGTCTATCGGTAGATAGCCCTTCTTGGAATTTTCCATGTTGCATCGTCTCACAGTATTGTCAATGTACTGAGATTATGACAGACCACGTAACCTCTTCTATCTATTCCTTTAGATCTTTATTCCTAAAATATAGACCGTTTCTCTTAGATCCTTCAAGGAGAACTGATCAGACAACCACGACTTTGTCTCTTGCAACGCAGAAATATGATTTCGTATGAGCAATATGTCATCCACATAAAGTACAAGGAAAACAACCGTGTTCCCACTAAATTTCTTGTACACGCAAGGTTCTTCATCGCATCTAACGAAGTTGAACTTTTCAACTGCCTTGTTAAAATGAATGTTCCAACTATGAGAAGTTTGCTTGAGTCCATAAATGGACATTTGAAGCTTGCATATCATATGACTTTGAGTCGGCAACGTCAAACGTCCATTTGCCAAATCTGATAGTCATGGAATGTCGCTATCGCAAGCAGAATCCGAATAGATTTGAGTATTGCCACAAGGGAGAACGTTTCTTCATAGTCAATCCTTTCTCGTTGATTATACCTCTTGGAAACTGGACGAACTTTATAGGTCTCTACCTGCCCATCTGTTCCAATCTTCCTCTTGTAAACCCATTTGCAACAATTGGTCTGGAAGTCTCTGAAGAATCAACCAAAGTTCATACTTCGTTGATCTTCATAGATTCCATCTCGAATTCCATGGATTTCCACCATTTCTCAGAATTTGGACCTTGTATAGCTTCTTTGAAAGTTAACGGGTCGTAATCTCTATGACTGATCATATCCTCTTGCACCAACAGATTAAGTCTTTTAGGTTCACGTCGAGAACGTGTTGACCTTCTCAAGGAAGCATGTGTAGCAGGTCCAGCCTGCACTGGAATATCTTGTTGAACTTGTTTTTGAACAGGCTCTTAAACTAGTTCCTGAATTTGTTCTTGAACTTGTTCCTGAACAGACACTATCACTTCAACATTTGAAGATGAAACCCTAGAGCCTAACAACATATCACCCAACCAAGACCGCTCACCTGACATCTCATGTCCTGAGCTTGTGTTGATTCGTTAGGTTCTTGAATTTCGTCAAGAATTATTTCTTCGCCATGAATTCCTTCCTCAAGGAACTCCCTTTCAAGAAAGGTTACAGTTCTGGCCACAAACACTTTGTGCTCAGACGGGTGGTAGAAATAATATCCCATAGTTTCCTTAGGATAACCAACGAATCTGCACCTATCAGACCTAGCATCTAGCTTGTCTGGTTGAAGTCTCCTAACAAAAGCCTTACAACCCCAAACCTTGATATGTTTTAGGTTAGGTTTCCATCCCTGTCATACTCATATGGAGTCTTAGAGTAGCAACACTTGTGCCATTTCCAACCTTGAGACTGAATTCTCCCTTCTTGAACCTCCTATTGATCCTCAGCCCCTGCAACATGTTGCAGATGTTAAAACTTCTACCGGTATCCACTACCTTTCTAAATGAATCAATAGTAGTCAAGGAAACCATGAAAACATATTCCATGAAAGTCTTACCTTGTTTCTTGCCTTTGAGAGACTGCAGATATTCCCTGCAGTTTCTTTTCCAA
The DNA here is from genome assembly GCA_036759665.1 of Gynandropsis gynandra. NCBI lineage: Eukaryota > Viridiplantae > Streptophyta > Magnoliopsida > Brassicales > Cleomaceae > Gynandropsis > Gynandropsis gynandra. The sequence continues at coordinate 25,937,272 of CM071875.1, forward strand.
TGTCATTTCTTCTTGCAAAAGAAACACTCAGCATCTGATTGGTCGGCCTTGCCAACACCGCCCTTTGCCCTGGTCACACCAGTCTTAGGCGCGCTCTGCCTGGTCCTAGGCCTTTTCTTGCTCTCCAAACCATCAGAACAGATCCTGATCCCCTCTTCCCTATGGACATCTGCTTCTCATACTCAGAGCATGTTGTGCATCTCATGCAACTCGACATCCAGCTTGTTCATGTTGTAGTTGACCACGAACGGGAGAAGGAGTCCGGAAGTGAATACAGGATCATCTCCTGTTGCATCTTCTTACAGAAGGTGCACTTCAGCTTCTCAAGTTGTTCTATTAGACTAATCATCTGTAGAACCTTGGATCCCACATGAGAGCCCTTACTCAGAGCAGACTTGAACAAAGTCCCCGACAACTTGGACATTGTCGTGCGACTATGTTCACCGAAAATCTTCTTAAGATGCTCCATGATATGCTTGGCATCCATATGCTCATGCTGCTTGTGAAGTTTGCCACTAATTGACGCCAAAATGAGGCACTTCATAGTGATACACTTCTCCTCATAGTTGGTGATAGGGGTGGGCGTTTCGGGTTATCCGGACCGACCTAACCCGAAAAACCCAACTCGTGAGATAAACGAGTTTTGTAGAAAACCCATATGGATTAAAAATCTAAAACCCAAATGGGTTCGGGTCGGTCCGGGAGAACCCGAGGCACCCGAAAAAAACCTTAACCTTTCTAACTAATTTTTTATATGTTAAATTTGGAACCCGAATTACCCGTTTAAGCCCGAATTACCCATTTAAACCTGAATTACCCGTTTAAAACCCGAATTACCCGTTTAAACCCGAATTTCCCGTACTTAAATAACCCAAAAAACTGGAAGAACCCGAGAACTCGAAAGAACCCAAATATAATTCGGGTTTTTTTGGGTTCAATGTTTCAAAACCGAACAACCCGAACCCAATCCGAACCTGAGGAACCCGTCTCGAAACCCGAAACGCCCACCCCTACTTGGTGAAGTCACTGAAAGCCTTATCTTTTGCAGGATCTGGCATTGGAGGAGCTGGTTTGTTGATCACAGCAATCAGCTTCTCACGGCTCAGCACCAGACGCAAATTGTGTTGCCATTCGTCGAAATTTTCCCCAACCAGCTTGTCGATCTCGAGAATTGGATGCAAGTTGAATTGAGATATTCTCAAGAGATCTGAAAAACAAAGGAAAAATTGAAACAACAGAGAGTTAGACATCTTAAATATCATAAAGATATAGACTTCATTTAAATGATATGTTCGCTAATCAATGCTACAATAACATCAGAAATCTTATTTCTCATTAGCATTAATCTATAACTATATGTGTGAGCCCCTTGGTAGTCAAGATTGTTCTCAAACATATAAAATAGATTCTTTACAAATTTTATCCCCATAAAATTCGTAGTGAATTAAAATGCGGCTCTATATCACATAGTCACCTGGTAGTCAGATCGTTCCTATTGATACAGTTGAGTTCATCCTTCAACTCATGGTCGGATAACAATTAAGTTCATATCCCCCGGATAGTTCAGGCGTCTACAAGAACTAATTGTTCCCTCCCACTAGATATCTAATGGCATAGACGTATGAACAAATCCTAGAACTACATGTCTCCTGGTAGTCAGACCGTACCATGTAAACAAGAGCCTATTCATACGTCTACGACGAAGGAAAAGCCTAACGATAAACAATTTATCATTTTAGAACTCAATTAATTTTAATTTTTTTTTTGAAACTACATGATCCGCGCATGCTGTCACATTAGCGCATGCGGGTTGCGTTTCCTGAAATCCTCACACGAGCGGACTAGCTACGCGCGCCCGCTCGGGTTGCAATGCTTGCCCGTTCGAGCTCGCGAGGAGCGCCCGCTTGGGCTGGAAGAAGGACCCCGCTAGGGCTGGTGGGGACGCCCACTCGGGCTAGAGAAAGGAGCCCGCTCGGGCTAACAGGGACACCCGTTTGGGCTAGCAGGAAGGCCCCCGCTTGGGTTAGGGTTTCTGAACCCGCCCGTATCGCCACCCTAAAACTCGCCTGCCCAAGCTTGCACAGATCGCTCGCTCGGGCTCGGGCTCGAGCTAGGGTTTCTCCCTTGCGCTTGGTGGTGTGCCCACGCGGGGCGTAGGAATCACCTGCTCGAACTCGGGCTCGGCTAGGGATATTGCAATGTTTCACAGTGCTGCAATGTTTCAGCTTCTTATTACTTAGCACAAGACGCAAGTTGCGTTGCCATGAATTTGAAGTTTTCTCCAACACGCTTGTTGGTCTCGAGAATAGGATGCAGATTAAATTGAGACATTCTCGATAGATCTGAAAAATAAAAAAAAGAACATAAACAGTAGAGAGTTAGACATCGTAAATATCATAAAGACATGGACTTTATCTAAATGATATGCTCACTAATCAATGTTACAATAACATCAGAAATCTTATTTCTCATTAGCATTAATCTATAATTATATTCCTTAGCCCCTTGGTAGTCAAGACATTTCCCAACCATATAAAATATATTTTTTACAAATTTTATTCCCATAAAACTCGTAGTTAATAAATCACAACTCTATATCACATAATCACCCGGTAGTCAAATCGTCCATATTGATATAGTTGAGTTCATTCTTCAACTCATTGTCGGATAACAATTAAGATCATGTCCCCCGGGTAGTCTAGGCGTCTACAAGAAATAATTATTCCCTCCCACTAGACATCTAATTTCATAGATATATTTAATCAAATCCTTCAACTATATGCCTCCTGGTAGTTATGTCGTACCATGTAAACAAGAGTCTATTCATATGTCTACTTAGAAGGAAAAATTGAATGATAAAAAATTGATCATTTAAGAACTCAATCATTTGGACTTTTCGAGACTTAGAGACAAAGGTCGATCGAGTTAATATCTCTAGTGCTTTGTGTTAAGTTTCAGTCGATCGAGTCGTCTCACGATTCGACCGAGTTAAACTTTGGGGAGATTTTAGTCGAAATTACAATTTGATCAACTTGTCTCATAGGTCGATCGCCGCGTAACTCAATGCGATCGACTCATCGTACGTTTCGATCGTCTTCGACCCTCAGATAACCCACACGTCATCTGTGAGATTCGATCGACTTGTCTCACAAATTGATCGACTCCTCAAAGTTCCATTCGATTGACTTTTGGATTCGGTTATGTTCGATGACAAGCATATATCTTTTATCTTTCGCCTCCGAGAGAGTCGGAGGACCGTTGGACACAACCCTAGCGATCGACTCACCACCACAACCGTCGAGAAGCTCATCCTCGATGTTGGCGAACTCCCAAACATCCCACATCGGCTTCTGCACAATCGTAACATCATCATCGACGATCGAATGAGTCCTCGACGCTATCAAAGCTGAGATATGCCTCGGCCGAATACCCCTGACGGCCAATTGTCCGGTCGCCGAAGGCACCACCGAGAGACCAGATCCGTCGCGTCGTTTTGGGCTTCAAGTCGGTCGACTTTCACTTCAAGTCGATCGACTCGGGCACTCGGGGATGAACCCTAGACGCGACATCAAACGGAATTTGATCCGTTTTTCGCACAAAATCGAATCCAAAACCTAGAAACAGACGATGAGGTGCTCTGATACCACTGTTGGGATGCTGTTTTTTTTTTGTGCGGAAGCGTATTTTAACAACCCATATTCGAGATCTAGTCATGTTTGGAATTCGGTTCGAAGGGTTTCGATGAAAAACACGAGGAACGATTCCGATTTTATCTGTTTTTGACGAAAGTGGGAGCAACATGATGTTAGACTTGAACGAACAAGCCCTCTACGTGTATCCACGCCGAGATCGTGTTCTGTTGTCAATGGTTGGCACGGATTTGGTCGGGAACGGAAGTGACCTTTCGTGTTCTTTGTTTCTCTCGGTGGCTAGGGTTTTTAATCTGACAAAAGGATGTGTCGTAGAGAAAACTCGTTTCTCTTACGTATTTATATTACTGAACTTTTCAATAATTATGTTTTGACCTGAGAACTATTTAATCACATACTAGGCATATAACTTTCAACACAATCATCTTACCAATTTGAATTTGATTTCATATTTTTTAATACATCACCAAATGTTACGTAGCATTTTTAAAAATAGAAATTTATTTTTTAAAGATTTTTTTAATAGAAAAAGAAGCATAGAACTTTTAGAAAATTCGGGACCCAAACAAATTTAATGACTAAAGGTTGAGTGTAAAATACGTGGAAGGCAACTTTCAACTGCTTCCAAATTCAATAAAACACGTTAAAAAATAATTGAAATATTGTTCAAACTAATACTATGCTAATGATAGTAATTTAACAAAGCCAAAATTGTAAAATGATAATAATAATCGTAACAGTATTAAAATTTCATTATAATCATTTTATTTATTTATACATATATTTTTATATTATAATTGATATATTTATCAAAATTATACAATAATATAAGAATTTAAAAATAAAATTTTAAATTGATACATAATAATTAACTTAATAGTTAACGTACTCGAGGAAAATAAAAAAATAAAAGAAATATTTTGAATTTGACATAACATTTAAAAAATATATTTTTTTATCATTATCGTTTTGTTCTTTCTCCTCTTCTCCCTCTCGATCGTATTCTTTTTCGTTGTGTCCCACGTTTTCTCTCCTCCATCCGATGACTTTTCCATCCTCATCTATGATGAGATCGACGACAAGAGATTGGTACTATGTCGTCATGGAAGTCATGGATCTGAGATTTATCGTGAAGCGTTAGTGGCACGATTTCAGAGATTGGGACTCCGTCACCATGGAAGTCCACTTGCGTCTCTCCCTCGTTTCTTCATCAATATCCCTTGTGCATTCAGGTTTAAAAACCTATTTAATCTCATACCAAAACCCTAATTATAAACCCACTACCATAACCACTACAAAAAAACAGACGTTTTCCAACGGACGAATCCGTTGGAAAACGCATTTCCCAACGGACGGCAATGGATCTGCGACCGTTGGAAATCTCTCATTGTAAATCGGGATCCGTTGCAATTCGTAAGGGAGCTTCAACGGATATTATCCGTTGCAAAATTTTAACGGACGGCCAACGGATAACGCCATTTAAATTTTGTAACAGACGCCCGTTGAAATCATTTGTAACAGATGCCCATTACAAATTTACAACGGATGCCTGTTGAAATTTGGTAACGAATATCCGTTAAAAACTTTTAACGGACGTCTATTGCCATCTAGGCGGGAAAAATGGGTGGGATTTTAAAATTTCCAACAAGCATCCGTTGTAAACTAGCGGGAAAGAGCACCAGACGTCCGTTGCAATTTGGCGGGAAAGGACAATAGACGTTCAACGGATGCCCATTAGAAATTGCAACGGGCATCCGTTGGAAAGTTGGTTAAAAAATAAAAAAAATTAAAATAAAAAGTTTTTAGTTAAAACATTAAAATTGTTTACAAAAACCATTAAAACTTAAACTAATCCTATTACATTTCATCTAGATCGGCTGGACTGATATCATCTCCCTGATCGCCACCACCTCTAGACGGCATAGAATCTTGC
>CM071875.1:25942872-25958907 GCA_036759665.1 Gynandropsis gynandra
GCTCTTCAAGTTCTATACTTGGGCTCGAGTTTCTCGAAGTTTTTCTTTGAGATCCTCGATCCATCGTTGTTGCGTGTAACTCTCTTGGACTGCGGGAGGTACCATCGTGGGGTCCTCGACGTTATCTTTTTGAAGTGCCCCGAGACCGTATAGATACCCTTATACGGTCTCACCGACTACAAGACAAACAAAATTAGAGTTAGATCTTTAAAAAATATTTTGTTAATAATCGAAAAACATAAGAATAAGTTTTTACCTCTAAATAAATTTTGTCCTTTTGTAAAGGACTCAGCTCTTCGAGAGTTGAACCGCAAGCTTGTGATTGTTGTGTGATCTTCTCCGTCACATCTTTCATGGTTCTCTCCGCTCGAGGATCGACGAGTTCGGGTTCATCGACCTCTTCCCCGACGATCGGCTTCTTCTTGGCGTGGGTTTCCAATACCAGCTCAAGAAGAGTCGGTTCTCTTTCTATCCGTTGTATATGTAATATAAAATAAACTTAATTAGATAAATATTTTAAAAACAAAAAATTTAAATAAAAATAATTTTTATCAATGAATGATTTTGATCCCGAAGTATGGCGATGCGGACCATCTCCGGGAACCTTCTCGTCGTACCGATATTTTTTAGCTTTCTCGCTCTTGGCCTTAAATCCTCAGACTCCCAATGTTGAATGAGTTGGTTGAATACCTCATTCGTTACCCATGTCGATTTGCAATTTTTGGTGTAGTAGTTGCGCTTGGCGTTGTTCATCATAAGACGCATCCGAGTCTGCATGTCACGCACCCATGCTAGATGCGCAATGTATCCTTTCTCCGCCATCTGTATGCGCGCTGAAAAATAATTTATAATGTGTTAGTTTTATAACATATATAACTAATCATTTTAAATGGAATGTAATTTAAAATTTACGATAAGTGCACCACCATCGGTGACACACGACTTCTGATGTAACTTGCTAGGAATAATATAATCGGTCTTGAAAGGACCCTTGGATGATGTCGTTGTTAATGTGTGTTTGAGCACATCATTCATATCAAACCTTCAAATTCAAATTAAAAAAGTTAGATAATATTTATAACTTACACTAATATAAATGCAAATAATAACTTTTTTTGTCATAACGTCCCGACAGGACGTTCGAGATCGATATTCTGAAGGGTAGGACGTCCATCAAAATTATCGATCAAGGAATCGATATCCACCATATCTTCCTCTTCATCAAATATTGGTGGGGCCGATATTGGTGAAGGAGGACGATATGGTGGTGGTGGAGGCGGGGAAGGAGCTCCCACTGAACCAGCCAACTAGCCAACATTCCCCCGATCATATAGATCGTCTAGCCCTTTTTTTGTTTAATGTTTGTAAATGTGTTTGTGTGTGAAATGTAGTGTTTGATAGGATTTTAAGGTTTTGATTTTTGTTGGAAATGAAACTATTCAACGGTTTATATACACAAATTTTCAACGGCCTGTTGGAAAATACGTCATCTCAATGGACGCAATTAATTGACACGACCTTCTGTCTTTCCAACAGGCATCCGTTGGAAATTCCAACGGATGCCCGTTGGAAATGCATGTTCCCGAGGCAACGGATGGCGAAATGGCGGCTCGTCTCCCTTTACAATGGGCATCCGTTACAATTTCCAACAGATACCCGTTGGAATTTTCTGCAGACTAGGGTAGACATCATTACACTTTGCAACGAGCATCAGTAGTAAATTGTAACGGATGCTCGTTACAAATCTTTCTAACGGGCATCCGTTGCCCCTTTTAACGGATACCCGTTAGAATATTTTCGACCGTTACACGTTCCAACGGATGCCCGTTGGTATTTTGTAACGGGCGTCCGTTACAAATTTTCAACGTATGCCCGTTAGAAATATGAAAACCTTAGAAATTTTTTCTAAATGTCGGAGGCGATATTGTGTTTCAACGGGCATCCGTTAATATTTCCAACGGATGCCCATTGGTATTAGATAATATGAAGTTCTAATACATTAAACATCGTTTATATATTCTTCGATTGGATTAACATTTAGATTGTTCGATTACACATCATCTCCATTATTACACATCATGTACATTACACACCATCTACATTTATTACACATCATGCACATTATTGTATTTATATTTCTTCTTTAGTAGATTCATCGATTGGCGAGTCTTCCTTCGATTGGTTATTGAATTCATCTTCGTTTTCATCTTTAGTATCTCTCGGTTCAACGTCTTCATAATCGCGTATGAATTCTCCGTCTATGTCAATTCTTGCGAGAATCTCCTCGCGATCTGTATCAATTAAACGAATCGGCTGCGGATGATCGGGTTGCAACTCATCTTCTTTATCATCTGAGCTTATGATCCCTCGTGGCTTGATCTTTACTACAGCCCATCATTCCTCTCTTCGACGTTTCAATGTTGTTGTATATTGCACGTAATATACTTGATCAGCTTGATCTATTGTGATGAATGAATCATGCTTACCCTATTGTCGTGCCGGATTAACGCCAATTCCTCCCTATCGGTTTTTTTGTATTCTACATCCTTCAGTTGTATCGAACCACTGGCATTTAAAAAGCATCACATTCATCCCAACGAGACCGAGATATTCCACTTGTATGATTCGGTGCAAAATACCGTAGAAGTTATCACCCTCTATATCACTATTAACGTAAACGCCATAATTGTATGTGTTTCTATGTTTTCCGTGTTCGTACGTGTGGAACGTGTAGCCGCGAGTAAACAAGATTGGCCAACACATGACATTTCGTACATGACCATTAGCCAAATCTTTTAACCATGTAGGAAGTCTTTCATCAGAACATTTCACATGTATGTATAATAAAAACAAACGAATACTTTATAATAAATGCAATTAATTTTAATAGATGTGTACACAAGTACTTACGTAGTCTCTCAACCATGAGCCATAATGTTGAAATTTCATGTCCATGAGTTCATTTGCATTTAGATGAGGATATGTACCAAGTAATTTTTCATCAAATATATCATGTATAATAGCACTAGGGGTGGGCACCCGCGGTTACCCACGAGATTCTCACTACCCGCACCCGAACCCATCCCGCACGGGTAACTAATTTTAGTACCCGTACTCGTACCCGCAAGGTGCGGGTACCCGCTGTTCGGGTACCCGCAAAAACCCGCCAAAATTTTTAGAACCCGCGGGTACCCGCCCTGAAAAAAAAAACTCAGCATAAACATGAAAAACGAGCTGCAAAAACCATATGGATAAGTTCATGTGTCACAGAAACGATTTGGACAATGCTTAGGCACTCATGATAACTTAATTTAAACTTTGAAACAAAATTTACTTTATTCTAATTACTTCCTGATTCTCCAACAAGATCTAGGGTCTCTTAATCTTGGATGATCATATTTGTAAGCAGACGAAAATATTACTACATGTAAATGCCCCCATTTGCCCAGGAACAAAAATCAAATGAGTATGTATTGAACTAATAAAGCTAAGCAAAACACGGAGGAATCTGATGAAGATCTTACTAGTATTCATTAAAGTGAATAGCGCCGAGTTTCCAAACAAGGTAAGTCGTGGCAAACATCATCGTGCTTATGAAAACGAAGGAAAAAGCTATGACAAGTATATCATTTCCTCCTGGGAACTGAAATGTTAAACCTTGTGGCAACCCTCTTTTGTTATCATCAAACATGTTGGTGGGTGCTTCGGGAAGACCTGGTTTCTTATTTGCTTTCTTCTCACTCTCCTTCAAAACATCCAACAGTTTGCTTCCCATTTCGACTTTTGCTTCCTTTGGAGTTGTTTCTGTGTATCGGCTGAGGGAGATTCAACGGATGTGATTGTGTTGTCATCTATTTCAACGGAGCAGGGTCGGGAGGTGGGCGGCAGTCGATGAAGCAAGGAGAGAGAAGAGAGGATCTGCCATCAGTCGACCAGTATGTCGTCGGTCTAGGGCGGGCGAGTAGCGTCGGTCGAGGGCCGTCGGTCGACCAGGAGGAGAGCGGTGGCGGTCAATCGAGAGGGGAGGCGAGTAGCGTCTGGAGGGAGGAGGCTGTAAGGTTAGGCGAAGGGGAGGAAGGGTTACCGTGGGTATTTATGTAATTTTTTGCGGGTCGCTTGTGAAACTAAAAAGCCTGTCTCGAACCCGAACCCGCGGGTAATGAAATTAAATTACCCGAACTCGAACCTGCACCCGCGGGTACGAGTAATTTTTTGCGGGTTCGGGACGGGACGGGTAGCGCGGGTTTTTTGTCCACCCCTATATACATATATATTTAAAAGATCAAATAATATATACTAGTACCTATTATATTGACACAAATAGTTTGTGTGATCATCTGTTGCACGTCGTTCATTCGTTTGAATATGCGACTCGAAAGAAATAGTTTGTGTGATCATCCGTTGCACATCGTTCTTTCGTTTGAATATGCGACTCGAAATAAAATGTGCTGAAATATAAGATTTCTTCCAGCAAGTATTGTTTGACAATAGATCCTTCGACCGCTGTTTTTTTTTTTGCTTTTTTTCTTTTAATGAAAGAAAAACCTTTCAAAATGATACATCCATCTGAATTGAACTGGCCCACCGAGTATTGCCTCATATGGTAATCGTATTGGAAAATATTCCATGACATCGAAGAATGAAGGCGGAAAACGTTTTCCAATGGTACTTCAGAGATATTGTTTTTCATTAAATCCAAGTCATCCCTTTTTAAATTCCTTGAATATATATCTCTGGAAAATATGTTGACTTTGCATAGTACATCATGAACATTCCGTGGTAAGAGCTCAACAAATGCAATTGGAATGAGTCGTTGCATGAAAACGTGACAATCGTGATTTTTCAACTCGATCAACCTCGAACCAACAATATCCACACACCGAGCAATGTTCGATCTGGAAACTTAACGCCTTCTTTTAACCACTTTAATAATGCCGTTTTTCGTCGGACCAGACTATCTAAATATTAGGACACGTGACCTTCCATCTCTTAATTCCAACTCAGGTCGTCGGCATATTGCTTTCAAATCTTTTCTTGATTGTATATTATCCTTAGTTTTACCCACCACTTTCAAAACAATATTGATGATGTTATCGAAATTTTTTTTCGATATGCATAACATCTAAATTATGACGTAATATCAATAATTTCCAGTATGGTAGTTCCCAAAAGATACTACGTTTATACCAATTATGCCATTCCCCTTAGCCTTTTGGTTTACGATACCCACGATTTCCACCGTATTCTATCGATTCTTTTAAATCACCCATTGTGTTCAACATTTCGTAAAAGATTTGTGTAACGGTTTGCATGTACGGTGCCTTTTCTTTTGTACCATGTTCTTTCAAAAATGTTTTTTATGTTTCTGGAAAGCATACCCACGAGGAAGAAATCTTCTATGACAATCAAACCAACATGGTTTCTTACCATGTACTAGTCAAAATGAATCTGTATCCTCCATACAATATGGACATGCCAATCTTCCGTGTGTACTCCATCCAAATAACATTCCATAGACAAGAAAATCGTTAATTATCCATAATAAGATCGCTTTCAATGTGAAATTTTGCTTCGTATTGACGTCATAAGCAAGAATTTATTCGTTCCACAAATGTTTTAATTCATGAATTAAAGGTTACAAAAAAGATATCAAAATTTTTCTTCGGATGTTCTGGTCCTGGAATCAGCAACATCAGAAACATTACCTCTGTTTTCAAATACATCTCACGAGGCAAATTATACGGAGACAAGCCTTACCATCTGATAGATGTTGCATTATACCTTCGCACGTCAAGTGTTCTGCGTGCCATCTCATTGCCACAACGGTTTTTCTATTCAAATAACCTTCTCAACTTGTTTGCTACTGGAATATAGAACATTTTCTTGTATGGTACATATTTACGTGAAAATGGGTTTTTTTTGCCGAAATCTGCTTGCACCGCAAAACTTGCATTCCAACAAGTCTTTATCATTTCCCCAAAACAACATGCAACTGTTTCTACAAACATCAATTTTCTCATGTGGCATTCCCAAATCTCTTAACACATTCTTTGTTTCGTAGTATGTCTCGGGTGCTTGATTATTTTCCGGTAAATATTCACGCATGGTTTTGCAAAATGAATCCATACAATTTTCAGCAACATTGTAGTCTATTTTTATACTCATCAATCTTGAAGATAAAGATAAGCGAGACTGACCTTCACGAAAACTTTCATATATAGGATATTTCACCGAATCCAATAGGTTTAAGAATTGACGTGCATCGATGTTCAGCATCTCTTCATGCATTTGTTCATTAACAACTCCAGGAAAAGCATCTGACACCATTTCCATATATGGATTGGTCGTTGATGCTTTATAAATAACTTCTTCATTTCTTTCAATTTGTGCATCTTGCAAAATATCTCTAATGCCGCAATTTTCACCGTGAAAAAACCAAATTTCGTAATTCTCAACGAAGCCCACCTTGTAAAGATGTTTGCAAACAATTTCTTGACTTCGATACTTTATGTTTTTGCATCTTTTGCATGGACATAACATTGTCTCGCGTTCTTGACACAAAGGTTGCATCGATGCAAAACTCATGAATTGCTCTAATCCGTGTAAGTATTCTTGTGTAATCTCTTCGGTTGCAGGATATTTTTTCTATACATCCACTCTCTCGATCTATATATATCTCGATTTGAAGAAGACGACATTTTGTTGAAAATATGTTTGTTATCGATGGTTTGATGCAATCTTTGGTTTTGATCTAAATAGTTTTGATCTAGATGGTTTGATGTTTGTTATTGATGGTTTGATGACATTTGTAACGGGCATCTATTACAATTATCAACGGATGCCCGTTAAAATATTTTTTCCTGGATTCTTACGGACTTCCAACGGACGGGGCCAACGAAATAAATCCGTTAACATTCCGTTAAAAATTGCGAGTGATTGCAACGGATGGGGCAACGGAAAATATCCGTTAGACATCCGTTGAAATTTGTAACGGATTCCAACGGATTTGCGCACGTTGAAAGTTCTCATAAATCTGCTACAATCAATTTCCATTTCGTATCAACGGATGGATCCGTTGCCCCGTCCGTTGGAAATGGCGTGTATTTTTGTAGTGAACACCCTCATATCAACACAAATCAAAGAAATACCCTTGATCTTTGTCTTCTTCTTTGGTTCATTCTTTTGGCAAACCTCTGATTTCTCCTCCATCTACTTTTTCTTCTTTGGGGAGACACCCCAGACATTGGGCGAGAAATCGATGTGGGAATGGTGACCACTGTGGGATCGAACTATAATATATTTGGTTTAATCTTATATTTGTGGACTAATATATGTGAATAACTTTGGAATAATTGTTACTATTTAGTTTGATCCAAATTAAATGTGATCAAATTTATGTTTAATTAATTGGACTTCAATATTGAATTAAATGGAGATGATTATATGCATAGAGACCTTTGGTAGTATCATTTATATTTTATGATTGACGAAATTAATCGATACAATTGAGAATCATAAATTAATCAATTATCTGTCGGTTTATGATCCATGATTCACGTACATATATTAAAGAGGTTCATTTGGTTTTTGGCATATTAATTTCATTATCACAAACGTCTTACATAACAAAAAAAACTTTCAAAAAATTCACAATAGAGTTTCAAGATTTGGAATCTGAATCAGATTAAATCGATTACTTCGTGAATGAGATGAGAGTGGTTGCGACGTTGGATACCTATAATCCATGCCGATCTTGTCTTTTTTCTGACCTTTTCGAACTGTAGAAACGCCTAATCATGGTTGTGGCGAGATGTCATGACTATTCCTGGATACGATGGTTGCTAAGCCACATCCAGCTGAAAATTCTTAACTAATATGCTATAATAATCCCTCCGCAAAAATTTGGAAAATCGAATAAATTTCATTGCATTAAATATTTTATAATAGCTTAAAAACCGATTTATAAATATATGTCGTACCATATTTGATAAATATATGAATTATAATTTAAAAATGTGTTTAATTTTATATAAATAGACAATTGGGGTAACTTCAAAAATACCCTCGTAGGACTAAAACACTTCAAAAATACCCTTCCCGAAAAAGAAAAAAATTTTAACTTCAAAAGTACCCGTATAAATGTTGATATTCCCAAAATACCCCTGCGACCTTACGACCCAGTTCGACCCAACGACCCAGTTTGACCCTGCGACCCTTGTCCCTCTGCGACCCTTGTTCCTCTGCGACCCTTGGACCCCTGCGACCCTTGTCCCTCTTCGACCCTTGTTCCTCTGCGACCCTTGGACCCCTGCGACCCTTGTCCCTCTTCGACCCTTGTTCCTCTGCGACCCTTGGACCCCTGCGACCCTTGTCCCTCTTCGACCCTTGTTCCTCTGCGACCCTTGGACCCCTGCGACCCTTGTCCCTCTGCGACCCTTAGACCCCTGCGATACTAATTTATTATTTACAAATTATTTACAAATAATATGAATAAAATTTTGAAAATACAGCTCAAATCAACATATGTTAGACCCTGCGACCCTTCCGACCATTGCGACCCTTTCGACCATTTCGACCCTTTCGACTAGTCATTTCAATGTCAGACTACTGCTTTTTCCAAGTTCTAGCTATGCTTTTTATTTTACCAATGAATGCACCTTGGTCATTCTTTGTATTTATTGTCTTTCTGGATTTTAGGAGTCCATTTATTTTTCGTAATAAATAGAGGAGGAAAGCTACAACAACAAGCACCAAATCATCTCTTGTTTCGAGTCTTTCATTCTCCCAAAAGGGCGATTTCTAACATCTAACCCTAAATTCTCTGAAAAATCCTTGTTACCTTTGTGACCTACAATTTGGATGGAGGACTTTGTGATGTATCTGCACTACATAAGGTCTTGGTAATCGGCGGACTCAGACATCCGCGTTACCTAAGGTCACGGTTGGAGGTAATTTGCTACCGTGGAACTCACCATACATGACTCAAAGCCCGAAATGTCAATGGAGCATTTCTTGCGGGAAAGGGCTCCGATGAGTCATTAATCTTCGGCAAATTTGACCTTTTTTTCTTTCCTTTTTTTTCTCGAACTTCTTTTTGCCTTAATCTTATCTTGTAATTGAGGCTCTATAAGAAGAGTTGAGTTTCTCAATTTGTAATGTGAGAAAAATGAATTGAAATCAAAAGTATTCTTCAAAATTTCAGAGTTTTGTTATCCTCGCATGGTATCAGAGCCATGGAGGCACAAATCTTCCTTTCCCATTTCCGATACATGTCAACATTTCTAATTTTGTCATGCTCAAGCTTACTAACACCAACTATTTACTGTGGAAGACGCAGATCGAGTCGCTTCTCAAGAGCCAGAAGTTGCTCGGCTTCATCGATGGCTCCGTTACTCCACCAGCTGTCATGGTAACATAAAAAACTTGTGATATTGAGGTTCAAGCTCCTAATCCTTTTTATGATTCATGGTTTCAAACCGATCAACTAGTCAAGTCCTGGATTTACGGTACCTTATCTGAGGATGTGTTTGGGTATGTCATTGGTCTTAAGTCTGCTGTTGAAGTGTGGTCATCTCTTGCTCGAAGCTTTAATGAAAAGTCCATCTCCAGAGAATTTGATCTTCTTGTATCACTTCAGTCATTAATGAAAGAGGAACGTAGCATGCCAGAATACTTGAAGGAATTTAAGTCTTTATGTGATCTTCTAAGCTCTATAGGCAAACCGGTTTCAGAACCTATGAAAATTTTTCAGCTCTTGCAAGGATTAGGTCGAGAATATGAAGCTTTTGCCACAGTTATTCATACATCTATGCACAAACCACCCATCCCTACGTATGATAATGTTGTGTCTCAGCTTTTGAGCTTATCTCATACCATGAGATCTTACAAACCACCTGAAGTTAACCTTCATTTAGCTTTTCAGACTCAAGCTCATGTACCAGGTAACTTCAGTCCTTCCAACAGGGGTAATGGTTTCAAGGGAGGAAGATTTGGGTTCTTTCGTGGACGTGGAGGTTATACATCTCGTGGACATGGCTTTCCTCAACAGGTTAACACATATAATGCTTACAGATCATCATCAGGTTCCTCTGATACTTCTCAGCCTTTAGGAAATGGTTTAGGTTCACGTCCTGTTTGTCAAATTTGTGGTATAATTGGGCATCAAGCTCTGAAATGCTGGAATAGGTTTGATAACTCATTTCAGCCTACTGATGTTCCCTAAGCTCTGCAGGCTCTGCATATTTTTTATTCTAGGGGAACAGAATGGTATCCTGATTCTGGAGCTTCTGCTCATATGACTAACTCATTTCAATATCTCAAAACTGCAAATCCATTCACTGTTTCTTAGTCTGTTATGGTTGGAGATGGCTCGTTTTTGCCTATCACTCATGTTGGATCTACAACTCTCAATACTGCCTCGGGTACAATACCTCTCAATGATGTTCTTGTGGTACCATCTCTACAGAAGTCCTTACTTTCTGTCTCTCAACTTACCTCTGATTATCCGTGCGCTGTTATATTTGATTTTGCTGGTATGTTTATTAAGGATCTGGCAACATAGAGAACTCTTGCAACGGGAATCAAAAGTAATGGCATATATGTCTCGGAGACACAAAATCTACAAAGTTTCTACTCCACTAGACATCAATCAGCTTCTGAATCTACCTGGCATCAAAGATTGGGGCACCCACATAGTCAAGTTCTCTTACAACTTCAGAGAGATAAACTTATCAATGTAAATAAGCATTGTGACAGTCTCTATGAATCTTGTCAGCTTAGCAAGAGTTCACAACTTCCATTTTCTAGTTCTTCTTTCCATGCTAAGGAACCTCTAGGTAGAGTTCATTGTGATCTTTGGGGACCTAGTCCTGTTTTATCTAAACAAGGTTTCAAGTTGTATGTGGTGTTCATTGAAAACTACTCTCGTTACTGCTGGCTATACCCGTTGAAATACAAATCTGAGTTTTATTCGGTCTTCATAAATTTCCAGAAGCTCGTTGAAACACAATTCAGTACAAAAATCAAGAGTTTTCAATGTGATGGAGGAGGAGAATTTACAAGTTCAGTGTTTCAGTAACATCTTGCATCTTGTGGTATTCAGTAACTTATCTCATGCCCATATACGCCACAACAAAATGGCTTGGTAGAGCGTAAGCATCGACACATAGTTGAATTGGGTTTATCAATGTTGTTTCAGGCTCGGCTTCCACTCTCCTTCTGCGTTGAAGCTTTTGTAACAGCAAACTTCCTTGTTAATATGCTACGCTCATCAGCTTTGCAGAACAAGAGTTCGTTCTCAGTTCTATTTGGTTCTACTCCTGAATATTCAGCTCTACGGGTATTTGGTTGTGCTTGCTATCCCTATCTTCGCCCCTACTCTCAACATAAGCTTGAACCAAGGTCTTTGAAATGTGTATTTTTGGGGTACAACACCAACTACAAAGGGTATAGGTGTTTATACCCATCAACAGGTCGAGTGTTTATCACACGTCATGCCATCTTTGATGAAGCTTCCTTCCATTCCATGATACATATAGATACTTGGTGCCACATTATCACAGTCCTCTACTACAAGCTTGGCAAAAGACACATGGTACCTCTACTTCTTCCATCTCTTACTAAACTCCACCTCATATCTTTCAACATGATACTAGCCCTTCTATTATTCCACCACAAACACAGACCCTAAACACTCAACCAGATAACAACACAACCACTATAAATGAATCATTGTCTGAAAATTCAGTCTCCCATGTCTCCTCTGTTTTACCACAAACCCAAAACCAAAGCATCTCTATACATCCAATGACCACTCGTTCCAAATCTAGTATTATCAAACCCAACCCAAAATATGCCTTTTACACTACTTCAAAAGTACCGTGTGAGCCTCGGTCTGTAGTAGCAGCACTCAAACATCCTGGTTGGTTATTTGCAATGCAAGATAAGATGAAGGCTTTGATGCAAAATGAGACTTGGACTCTTGTTCCTGCCAGTTCAGACATGAATATTCTTGGCTACAAATGGGTCTTCAGGACCAAACTGAATGCTGATGGTTCTCTAGACAAATTGAAGTCTCGTCTAGTGGCTAACGGGTTTCACAAAGAAGAAGGTGTTGACTTTACTGAAACCTTTAGTCCAGTGGTAAAATCAGCCACAATCCGAGTTGTCTTATCTATTACTGTGGTTCAGAATTGGTCAATACGACAATTAGATGCCAGTAATGCCTTTTTACACGGTGACTTACAAGAGAAAGTGTTTATGATGCAACCTCCTGGATTCGTCAACAAAGATCTTCCAAACCATGTTTGTCTTCTCAGGAAAGCTTTGTACGGATTAAAGCAGGCCCCTCGTGCTTGGTTCGCCAAATTCAGCACCTATCTCTTGGAGTTTGGATTCAGGTGTAGCAAAGCAGACCCATCTCTTTTTTGTCTATTCACATGGATAGGAAACTCTACTCTTACTGCTCTATGTGGACGATATTTTGCTCACTGGAAACTCTACCTCTCTTCTGTCATCTCTTATCTCATCTCTGAGTTCCAAGTTCTCTATGAAGGACCTAAGCCCACTGCATTATTTTCTTGGCATCCACAGTTTTATGACACAGGGTTATTCTTAAATTAGTCTAAGTATGTTCGTGACCTGCTCATCCGTTATGGTATGGAAGATTATAGACCCCTCTCCACTCCTCTGCCTCTGAAAATTGATAGAGCTGCAACTGATGGGACAAAATTCTCAGATCTCAGTTTCTTCTGTAGTCTTGTTGGAGCGTTACAGTACCTCACTCTCACAAGGCGAGATATCAGTTTTGCTATTAATGTAGTCTGTCAGAGAATGCATGACCCGTTAGAGACAGATCGCACTCTTCTGAAGCATATTCTGTGTTATCTCAAAGGTACTCTATATTATGGTCTACATCTACACAAGTACAGCTTTCTTCATCTTCATGCTTTTAGCGATGGTGACTGGGCGGGATGCAAGGATACGAGACGCTCTACAACTGGCTTTTGTACGTTTCTCGGCAGCAACCTTATTTCTTGGTCTGCCAAGCGACAGCCGACAGTTTCTTGGTCTTTTAAAGAGGCAGAATATCGAGCTATGGCGGCTTTGGCAGTGGAAATTACATGGTTATCCTTTATTTTGCGTGATATTGGTATTTACCAACCTCAACCTGTTGTTTTACACTGCGACAACCTTTCTGTTGTCTACCTTACTGCCAATCCCGCTCTTCACTCGCTCTCCAAACATATCGAGTTTGATTATCACTTCATCCGTGAGAAGGTTGTTTTGGGGTCCATCCTCACCAAACACATTTCGGCTCAAGATCAAGTAGCTGATATTTTTACTAAACCTCTACCTCATGCTTTGTTTGTTCGTCTGAGAAACAAACTGGGATTAGGTGTTCCACCTATCACCAGTTTGAGGGAGGATATTGGCAACAAAGGTAACAGAGTTCAAAGAGAACAGTCTGATGCAAAGGAGTTGAAGACTCTATCTCCAACAGAGACTTTAGACAAAGGAAAAGCTCCACTTCTATCAGAGGGTTTGACATCAACAACTCAGGTGATATCACACGCTACATCATCGTCTTCTTCATTGAACCCTATGAGAAAGAAAAGTTGTTACAGAGAATTTCACCTCCCTGTTGTTAACCGTTTTGATATTCTCTCACACTAATGATGTGCTCCCACATGATTTGTTGTTTATTCCTTGATCTTATCTTGTAATTGAGACACTATAAAAAAAGTTGGATTTCTAGTGTGAGAAAAATGAATTGAAGTAAAAAATATTCTTTAAAATTTCAGAGTTTTTTTTTTCTCGCAGTATTAATATATTTCTAAATTTAGAAAACATGTATTATACTAAAAAGGGACTTTAAAAAAAACAAGGGGCGAAGCAGGACATTGTTTTGGTTTGGTAAATGGTGTAGGTAAGGAAGGGTATAGACAATCATTTAAGCAAAGTCCAAATTTTTGGCGAACTAAAAAGAAAATATTCGATTGATTTTTTTTTCAGAAAAAAATAAATATTATTGTTAAAAAGCACTATAAAAGGAGAAACCATTATAACTTTAACCTTTTCGAAAATTCTTGTAATTTATCATTAATAGATGTGCAAATATTTGTTTATACACAATACCAACAAAGGCTTATTTGGTATCCTAAATATGAACCATTATATCATAAATCATACTAAATACACAGAAAATAATTTAACAAAAATCTCCATAAATATGTATATAAATTAAATAATAAAATCGAATATATACATCATAACAGATTAAACGATATTATATAAATATAAAATTTAATTTATATCTATACATTGAAGGAATTTATATGAAATTGTGTGTTTTTATAATGTTTTACTACGCCAAGTTTAACATAAACATTTTTTTTGCTATAAATTATGTTTAAAATAACCACAGTTTTTATGCGGTGGATGATGATCACGTCATAGCCTTTTCCATGTAGAAATTGGTGGGTGAGATGGAAAGAGTACTGTTACCATCATGAAACAAACCCTTTTGGTTTTATGTTGGCACTTTTATAAAAATATGAAAGAAATATTTTTCTTATTGATTTTTTTTAAAGAAAGACAATAACTCTCAATTACTTTTTTTTTAAAATAAGATTCTTCACCTAACTCCCTCTTCATTCAAGTTGAGTTTTCAAAATTCTGGAACAGTCTCTTGTTGTCTTGGTGGTGGTGTTTGTTGTGTATAGAAAGATTTATAAAGAAGACATTTGTCAAATTCATTGTGTAATTTCATCAAATAAACAAAATAAGAAGAGAGACAGAACAACCCTTTGTGTTTGTCTCAGAGAGAGAGAGAGAGGGAGGGAGAGAGATGGGTAGAGAGGGAAAAGTGTTGACATTAGCAGAAGTTTCAGAACACAATGATCGGAAAGATTGTTGGATAGTCATCCATGGGAAGGTAAGGTCATGCTCTTCATTTATGTATGATCCCTCCTATAGTGATGAGATGATTCAATGCAAGAAATGTATACATACATATATAAATATATATAGTAATATTGTTGTTCATCGTGTGTATATGCAGGTGTACGATGTGACGAAGTTCTTGGAGGATCATCCTGGTGGAGATGAAGTCTTATTGTCTTCAACAGGTTTTGTATACTCTCCTCACTTTTGTGTATACGATGTAAAATGGGCTATGCTCTCTCTCTCTCTCTCTCTCTCTCTCTCTCTCTCAACCCTAATCTAGATTGCTTTACCATTTTTCTATCTTCGGCAGAAAAAAACAAATTTATGGGTTCTGTCGAATAAGACCTAATTAGTATGGATCAGGGATCAACCTGCATTGAAAATCTCAAATCAAGAAACACATTCACTTAAAAGTCGACTTGAAATGCAACTTTTTAGTTTATTTCAATACAATTTTAGGACAAAAATACACTACAAAAAATCAATAGATTTTCAATGCAGATGATCATCGATATAACATCGGAACTAGTGATGGAAAATATTGATTTCCAATGCAAATCCATCGCAAATTTAATATTGAAAAAGATATTGTTGGTAATCAGTAAACCTTAGGATAGTATTGCAAATCTCAACGTCAAATCAATGGTATTTAACCCGAAAGAGTCCAAAATTGTAATGTATATTTCAATGAAAAAAATGTATAACCGTAATGTTTGGATTCTTAGTTGTAATGCATCTTTCTGAATTGACGGTGTGTTGGTGAGTTAACCGGGATAAATAAATTCATCTAGAAATGGTAATGTTTCGTCCAACCTAAATTAAATCTATATATTAATCCAATCTAAGGTTTTGTTAAACCCTATCTTATATATTGAGCTTGTGTACTTGAGTTCGATCTTATAAGACCTCGAAGTTTTGATATTATAGGATTAAGTGGATCAAAAATAAGATTTGGTGTCGGATAATTGAACAACGTTCATGGGCATAAACTTGGATTCGAATATGTAGGAATGCTAATGGTTCGTCCACACTAAATCAAATCTATATGTTTGATCCAATAACGGTTGGATTCGAATATGTAGGGACTAT
>CM071875.1:25958918-25990711 GCA_036759665.1 Gynandropsis gynandra
GATGACATAGGGCATAGCACGAGCGCAAAGGCAATGATGGACGAATTTTATGTGGGAGATATCGACACGACGACAATTCCAACGAAGAGAAAGTACAGTCCGCCGAGACAACCTGAGTATAACCAGGACAAGACCTTCGACTTCATCATCAAACTACTTCAATTCATAGTCCCTATTCTAATATTGGCTTTGGCTTTTGGAGTTCGCCTCTACACTAACAAAGCTTCTTCAGCTTGAGAATCTTTCACTCTTCATGGATGGATTATTGATCATATCGATCTTATCTTGTAACAATAAGCTTTTTGTGTTCTTCATAGTCCGGTTACTACTCGTTTTGTGATAATAAAAAAACTTGGTCTGTTCATTTTTCCTATAATAATGCTCTTCTTCCATTAATTCTAATGATGTGACTCTAATCCGTTAATATAATTGGTAAATTTGTGTATGTTTTATCTTATAGGCCATATACATTTTAATTATTCAGTATGCGTATATTGAATATGTATATATATTTTCATTATAGTGTCACATAGTTTGTAGAGTTTATAATTATTATATAAATCTTAGATTTTATCTAATGCGACTCTAAAAAATAATGATACACACTAAATTTTTTTAGTCGACGTTTTACGGTCCGAACACCAAAAAATTACGTGGACTTTGTAAATTTTCATTTTTATACCTTCTACTCATATTATAAAATTTTGGAAAAATCAGCCCTGGAATTCCTTAAATCAAATCACATTTGTTAAAAAGTTTATGAAATTATATAATACATCCTATAAATTTTGAAATTATAATTTTTTAATATAAAATATAAGAACTCAATCTATCACATTAGGTTCAAAAATTTTAATACTGTCAAATAAATTTTAAATGTTAGAGTTTGAAATTATTTGGAATTTGAATATAAATTGTTCATTTGAATTGTTAATTTCAGAGGTAGAATCGATGACATATAATTTTGAAGATAAAATAACAAAATATATTGAATTTATATTTTTTATACTATTTTACAAACCTTTATATGAGTGTGTGTGTATAAATATATATATATATATATTAATAATTTAGTTTGATTTTTTAAGGATTTTAAATAACAATGTATGGAGGGCAACAAAGGCACTGGTTGATAGGCCTGAGTGGGATACACATTTCGGCCCATGAAAACCTGTGATCTTTCTTCGCATGAAACTCACGCCAAAAGGAATTGCAGTAAATTTGTTACCTTGAAGACGTTGGATTGCTACGTTGAACCGCCATGGATTTAGCTTCGAGGATTCGACGCAGTTTTCTCAGAGATAGCAGAAAATTCCAGAATAACATGAGCTCGACATATGGATCTAAGCCTCAAGGATCGAGCACAGAAAATCAGGACAACGATGACTTGCTCGGAGTAACAGATGAATTACTCGATCACGTCAGATCCTTCACCATCGACACTTTCAAGAATTTCCCACCTGAAGGTAAAATTCGAAACGCTTCGCAAATTTTCTGGGTTTTTTTTTCCTTAGGTTCTGATTTAGTGGTGGGGCTGAGATTCTGGTGCAGAGGAAGAAGCATCTGTGAATCCTTATGAAGATAAAAGCAATGGAACAAGCTCTTCGGTGAATTTGAGGAAGGATTTGTCTGATTGGCAGGAGAGACATGGGATTCTCGTGCTATCAAAATCGAAGGTTATGGTTTGATTTTGACATTTGTTGATCTTGTTCCATGTAAAAAAAAGGTTGACATTGGTAGAGATTGAAAGTTTTCAGAGCTTGAGCTTCTGGTTATTGGTACATTGAAAGAAGTTTTGAATTCCTTAACTGGTAAGAGAAACCAATGGGTCCTAGAATGGGACCAGTGGTTGCAAGTTTTTGTTTGAGTTTAAGACAGTTTCATAGGTTTATGTGTTTAGCTTTTGCTCTCCAGGGGATGTTGTACAACATTGTCCAAGCTGCTAATGTGAGCATTGTTATTGGAATGATTTTGCAATTTCAGTTTCTGAGCTGAGAACTATGGTGCTTACAGGAACTTTCGCAGCTACGATTCAAGTTATGCCCACGTCTTTTAAAGGAACGACAGTTTTGGAGGATATATTTCAAGCTCGTGAGGAACCTCGTCTCAAAGTAAGTGTTATGTTCCTAGTTTCATATTAAGATGGGATCATGATGTATAGTGTTTTGTCTTGAATCGTTAATGATGGTTAATAAGCTTGCTTCGGATGCTACATCGATCATACAATCCCGATGATATATCTCTTCAATTTCACTTAGTGTTGCGGCACACATCTGTGCCTTAACAGATAGTTGAGTAAAAAAAGATCTGGCATTGACATGAACGAAGAATTCGTGAGGATATTCTGATTTTGTCAATGACTTGCAGATATGAGCTGCAAGCAATACAACAGGCTATAATCAGAAGGATGGCCATGGAAGAGGAAGAAGCTTCTAAAACATATGGTGTGCACGAAGTTGAAATGGCAGAAACTAAGCCAGGGGCGAGTATTAGACCGCAAACGCCATGAAATCTTTGAATTTGCTGTATATTTGAGGCTTCATATCACAGGTACACAAGGATGAATCAAGTTGTATTGACAAACCATTTTCTGTATCATCTGTCAACAAAGAATCACACTAGACGTGTGAATTTTCGCCTACACCCGCAAAAGTTAGAATTTTCAGCACTGCCCGTCTTCCTACAAACGTGGGGTAACCGACTTTTCACGGTGGAAAGCCAAGGCATCGAATCTGTTGACGACGGGCCACAGGTTTGGTTAAATCTAAACCAGTTGATGAGATGAATTTCATGGTAGCCAAGTGGAACCAATAAGGAGGTATTCATTGTGGTTAGTACAACGTAAAGATTTCAAAATTTGGGAATATTTTAATGCCCAAATGGAGCCTTTAACTGTTGGTATACAGGGACTGACACACATTTAATTTTGGGTAATTCAAAGAGCAAGATCCAAAACTCTGAAAGAAAGATCTGTACATAAGCCAAGAAATCTAAACCATATAAGAAAGCTGCTAACTTTCTACTTTTCAAGAAAGATTCAGAAAACAAACATATAAATGTAAGAGAAGTTGCAGTGACAATAATGAAGACAGAGAAGGAAAGCATGATGAAATCTAAGACTAAGTATTTTGGAACCTGTGACAAAGGTTGCTCAGAGAGCCGTACAAAGAACCACATGTGAAAGGCTACTTTCACTCAGACAAAGGTTTTTAATTCAATCCAACAGATCCTACTTCTTTACGCAACCCTTTTCCCCCCTTCAAAACCCGGTTTGAAAATGCTTGTTATCATACCGGAAAGGTGAAAACTTGTACCGGACCAAGTCAAAGCTCGGATCTTTGGTATTCGGATTCTAATTGGAAACCAATATAGTCTCAATGTAAAGAGTAAAGGTGTTTGCTTTGCTATGTTGCTTCGCTTGTGTGAAAAAAATGCCAAAACATCACATGGGTAAAAAAAAAAGGAGAGATTTCAACTTCAAGTTACATTACCTTAACTAACAAGTTAGCAGCAGCATATGAAGACAAATCGCTAGACCTTAAAGCCTAAACCCCAACTAAACCTTGGCTCTCTTTCAGGTTAATATTTCCTTTATTTCTGGGTTTTGATGCCTTGTTAGTCTGTGTAATTCCTCGGCTCTGTTACAGTTATACAGATCTCCCTAAATTACACATCTTTACATAGAAAACGTAATATACCACCACCAAGCTGCATCTTTTGGTACCATTCAGGGCACCACTTTAACCCATTCGTAACGCCCTGGCAGCGGGACTTCGTTCAAGACATCGAAATTATACCTGCAAAGACAGCAAACCCTAATTAGAACACTTTGTGGAACTAAAACATGGTTCAAGAACATAACCCTTTATATAAAGAAGTAGGCATATACTTCTGCATAAAGAATCTTTGTTCTTGCTGCTCTGCATATTCAAAGAACTCTTCTATTTCACTAGACGAGGGAACAATGCCAAGCAAACCATCATGAGCTCTTTCGCGGGTTCTGACCGGACTTATCCGCCTCGTGCTGGAACCAGGGGTTCGAATGGCTTCAGTGTCTGAGACCAAGTTACAAGGTGTGCTTTCTCTCGTACTTCTGCACAACAAATACAATCAGAAACTAAGCTTTCACCATAGGAATTACAGTGGTTAAGCTCCAAGTTTGAGCCTTTTTTGCCTTCAAAAGTTTTAGGGATTTGAAACATGAAAGCAGAAGCAACCAGAACATAACTACACTACATCGACAGCAGTACCTATCTCTTGGTTCGAAATCGAAACTGTTCTCTCCAAACGAAGCTTCACCAAAATTACCGTTAGACCCACCAATCCCTTCGTGATTACCGAAGTGCCCTTCATTTTCCGGCGTCCGAACCGCCGTATCAGACCCCGATTTCGCCGGACTGGGCTTGGCCCTAGGGTTTCTCGTTTCACCGTCACAGAGACGCTGTCTCAGCTGCTGCTGCTGCTGCCGTTGTTTCCTCGTCTCTATCAGTGACGGAGGCTTCTCGAGACGTCGGCTCCGGAGCTGAAGATAACGATAGGAGTCGTCTTCAGTCACCGCCACCGCCGGAGACGGCGAGAGAGAGCGGAGGCGCTGCAAGGCGAGGTTTTTGGCGGCTCGTGTGCGGAAGCCGAAGGGGGTTGGTGGCTGAGAGATATCCATGATGGCGATTTCTCCGGCGATCTTCGATTTCTTCATAAATTTGCCCATTTTCCGGTGAGATCTCCAACGTCTCTCTCTGATCTCGCGGGGAGAGAGAGAGAGGAGGGAAAGAACGGATTTTTAATGTGAAACTAAAAGGAATAAGGGAAGGGTAAAGTAATAGTGAGGGGGAAAGTTAGGGTTTTTTTTGGGGCTTCACTATTTATTTACTAGCTTTTTTTTAGTTATTTTGCTTCTTCTTTTAATTTTTATAGACAATCTAATAATTTCAATTATCAACAAGAAATTGCGTGTGATATGTTACAACAAATAATTATTTCTTCATACATGTATATATAGGACAAATATACGTGTGTGTGTTCAAATCTAAAAACTGAATAAAATAACTGTATACAAATCCGGAAATTAAATTATAAAGAAAAAAATATTTTTTAGAAAAAACTGGAATGGTGGACACAATAAGGAGGAATGGTCTTGGGAAAAATGATGACACATAAATGAGTGGAAAATTAATGGGATATGTAGAGAGAGAGAGAGACTTCTGATTCATGGTTTTGAAAATTTTACTATGGACCATCAACTTACTAGTTCTACAGAAAAATTTCCAATAATTTTCTAGAGAAAGCGTGTCTTGGTGAAATTTAAAAGACTACTTACCTTTATATTTAACTTCTTGTTGAAATCTTTATAATATTTTCTAAAAAAATCTATATTAACCTTATTATTTTTAATTATTTGACTATTTGTACAAATAAATATTTTACTAAAAAAATTGATATATATAATTATGTATAATAGAAATTGATTTTTTTTTATTTGTCTACAATATCATTGACAGAAATATAGAATGAATAAAACGCTAAATCTGTTTAATCAAAATTTACATGAACTATACCAATTATACTAAACAAAATTTAATCCAAATTTTTAAAAGTTCTAAACTCATATAACCAAATGAGGGAAGGACAGATTTTCACCTCAATATAATTTTAGTGGGCTTTAAAGCCGTTACCTTTTAAAAAATATGATTTGAATAAAATAGATCTTCTCAATAATTTTTTGTTGGTCGACTAAAGATGACATATTTTGTAGCTCACCTAAAGTGTCAAAGGCATAATCATTCTAATGGAATCTTTTCTTTCTTTTCCTGTAAATATAAAGATTGTTTTTTGAACTAAATGTATGCGTGTATGTTATATATATACACACACGCGCGCGCAAACATAAGCTCGAAGGTTTTGATTTTAATTAATATTACATATCATAATATAAAATAAACAATCATTTTCTCACTTAATTATAAGTTTACGTCTATGATTTTTCTCAAAATTTCAAATAATATGATTATTTCATCAAGTTTAATTAAACATCAAGTTTTATTTTAAATAATTGAAATCTATTCAATTTTCCTTAGGTGTTAACCCACTTCAAGTCATTATTAATTCTTTTTAAAAAATCACCTCGTCATTTCATTTTCGGTTCAACATTTTGTATGTTTCAAACATATAGACATTTACTCACTAATTTATTGGTGATTAAATATGGATTAAAAAAAATTAAAAATGCTCCATTATTTGATAAGAAGTGAACAAATTTTTGTACATATTTATTGAAAATCAGTAAAATTATAGAATAATAGTATGAGTGGAAATTTGACAAAAACTCTATAAAAAAATCAATCCAAATGTGCATACTACAATGTTGTTTGGGTAGGAGGAGTAATTATTGGATTCTCGTGTACCAACAAAAATTATTGGTTCCTCGAAAATGCAGACTAAATTTGGGAAAAGAAAAAAAAAGATATTATTATTTTGAGTTTTTCAAACCTTGTGGGGAATCTCATGAAAACCTGTGACCCTATGACAAGCCACACCTGGCGATCGTATAATCTATATATACCTATAGATTTTTCGTAAATTATAGTATATACACAACACATTTTACAGATGAAACTGTGACAATTTCGTCTTCGTAAATTTCTAATATATAGTAGAAAATTCATTTCTAATATATATAGTAGAAAATTCATTTCTGAATCACAGTTCCAATGACTAATTGTATTATTTCACCACTTCTTCGAATCACTATGAGCGAAAAAATACAAACAAAATAACTCAATTCTTTTTTATTTATATCTTGGTATCCAATTAAAACATGATTTTAGATTATACCATTATTTTTTTTCAGATATTTGAAAGTTTATCGGTTCAAAGCTTTCAGTTATCCAAACCTTTCAGCCTTTTATTTTGACCGAATACAAAATAATATATTAACATAATTTTGTTATCATAATTTTTTCTTTTAAATCTGTTCTTTCTTTCTTTTTATTTTAATTTTTTCTTATATTTTTTATATCTTTACTTTTTTATATTTTTTTGTATTTTTAAAAGATATGTCTCTTATATGATATAATTTTCAACTAAGAAATGTAATTCATTTTTCACCGATTCACAAAATATACAATTCTCTCGTTTCTTTTATTAATTTTAATATCATTTTCTATTTACAATTCTATTTTCTTTAAATTTTATTAAACCTAAAATGATATGAGAGCACTTGATTTCTTGATTCAACTTACTGTTCATTCCTCTGTTCATTTTTTCTTCTCTCGATGATATTTTGTTGCCTTTGTTAACCGAAACGGTGATTTCTCCGTCGGGTGCTTCGGTGAATCTGGTGCTCGTGTCGTCTTTCGTCGGCATCCTGCTCTGCTTCGGTTCCGGTGATTTTGAGTTCGTTCAATTCCGGTCTGCTTCGGTCAGCCGTCTCATATCGTTCGAATTTAGTGATTCCGGTGTTTAGTTCCAATAGGATCTTGTTCGATTCTGGTCGACTTCGATCGATTTCGCTTATGTCGTTTATACCGATTCTGTCGCTTATACTATCACTCGTGTCATCCAGTTTGGTAATTTCCATTTTTGTTCTACATCCGTTCCTACAAACCATAACGGTATCAATAAAATTTTTATCTCTCGTATTTTTAACAATTTCTATGAATACTTGTTTGCAATTGCCTATTTTACCAAATGGTTTGGATATATTGGTTTCTCATATAGGAACAATCATTTTCAAACGAAAATATCACGTTGAATTCTGTGTTATATATTCTCTCTTTTAAATTCAACATGTTGAGTGTTAATCACTTGACTCAAAATTCTGATTTAGTTGTATCATTTAATAAATTTTCTTGTGGAATAGAGGACCCTTTTCGGGCCTTTGATAATTGGAAAGGGTACCTTTCAAACTCCCTCTATGTCTTTCAAAATCCAAAAGTTTTTATATGTCATGTTTTAAGTTCTTCCTAGTGGTGTCAAAGATTAGGTCACTCATCTTCTTTAAAAATTAGAATTCTTTGTGAAAACTTTTTTATTCAATCTACTTCTAAAGGTGATTTTATTTTTTGTCCATTATGTCCCCTAGCAAAACAACATAGACTTCCTTTTATTTCACATAATCATAAATCATCAGTTCCTTTGCATTAGTTCATTTGGATATATGAAGATCTTTTCACATTGAATCTGTTGAAGTTTATAGATATTTTTTAACAATTATTAATGATTTTTCAAGAGCTATTCGGGTTTATTTTTTAGTCACTAAATCTGCAGTTTCAACGATTTTTTCAAAATTTTTAATATGATCGAAACATAATATCATTTAAGTGACAATGCCCCAAAATTAAAATTTACATATCTTTTACAGCAGTAAAGGGTATTTTACATTTCTATATCTTGATTCTTATTGTGTTTCTTCGATTAATGAATTATTTCCTACCTCTATATTTTCTCTCTTTTGTCTTACAAAAATCTGGTTAATTCTGATAAGTTTTTTGCATTGCATATTTCTTTACAATCTAAACCAAAATCTTTTTTAGCTATCAATTGGAAGCAGATGACCATTTCTTATAATGGTGTTAAGGCTGAATACAGAACAATGATCAATACCACATGTGAGCTATCATGTTTAATCTCTTACTTTCCAAGATGGGAGTATGCAATTCATACTCATCATCTTGAGGGGAATATTAAAACATAATTTTGTTACCATAATTATTTCTTTTAAATTTTTTCTTTCTTTCTTTTTGTTTTAAACTTTTACTTGTATTTCTTGTATCTTTATTTTTTTTTATTTTCACGAGATATGTCTCTTGTATAAATAGATGTAATCTTCAACTAAGAAATATAATTCATTTTTCACCAATTCACAAAACATACAATTCTCTCTTTTCTTTTATTGATTCTAATATCATTTTATATTTACAATTTTTTTCTTTAAATTTCATTAAAACTTAAAATAATAGGCTTTGGTCGCTATTTATTTAACTACTTACAAAAATCTTATCCTATATATACTAATGTTGCATGGATCTATTATATATTACCATCGTGAAATATAATTTCATCACATATCCTAAAATGATAAATAAGAACACTGTTCAATCATAAAATTCTTATAAATAAACTATTTTCAAAATTTTATAATTTTACTTTGTTTCAATCTCAACTACCTTCTTACTTGATTTGTATACTTAATCAAATTTACGAATATTTACTAATGCGATATCACTCACTCGTCTCAAAAGAAAAAGTAAAGAATACTCAAATCTTATAGATTCACCTAATTTATACATCAACATTGAATTGATCCAATCAATTTCTGCACAATATTTTGATTTAACATCTTAAATATATTCAAATTTAGTAGACATAATCTCTAATACAATACTAGAGACTAGAACAAAAAATTATAACATTATATATAAATTAAACAAAATCTCACTATATATATATATTTATTTACATGTGAACTTGTTTTCTGTGGGGTTAAATTTATTTATTTAGTAACGGGGTTAAGTTAAACTTCATGCAATTCCCTTTTCACGTCTTCCCGCCATTTTTTAGCGCCAAAACTGTTGCACCACGCGCGCAACATTCGCGTGAAGATCTTTCGACAATAATAATTTTAAATTACACAAATGATATGATATTTAATTATCTTTTCCTAAAAAATAATGTATCTATATATATTTTCTTTATCGAAGCTCACATTTGAAAGCGTGAAGCGTTTCGCGTTTTCCATGCAACAGCACTGCAGTCTTCAGGGTTCCCCCTATGACCAATCACAGCGCTCGTGTTTCACACGCACACTGAGGAGAATCTTTCCACACATGTGGGCCCCGCCATTCCCATCTCCCCTCCCGCCTGCCGTTTTATGGACAACCCACACACAACGATCCGTTTTTACCCCGTAGAGATGTCACGCAGTCCACCCTTTGAGTGCCGTGTTTTAAACGTCACGCAATCCTCACCTCCTGAAAATACAACAGATATCGATACATATGTTCCTTGAGCTACAGGTTCGCCGCATCTTTTACCACTTTGGACAGGAACTGTCATTTTCAGACAGAACTCGAACGTGAATAGTTCGGTTACTGGACACTTCATAGTCGTTCTGATTCTCGGCACTGTCTTCGTCGTCGGAAAGTGCTCGAGACGCTCTCATCGTCTCCCGTGGGAGCTTCTGGAAGGAAAAAGACGGAACTGGTTCCGTCCTCGAGAAGTCAAAGTCTAGTTACGTAACGTAGCAGAGAAACATCCACGTGCTCGAGCTTGTGGTCTGAGGTGTTCTGCTGATTGAACCTCCCTGGAAGCTTGGAACTGTAATTAGGAGAATAATGTGATGCCCTTTATTATCGATAGGAGGTCCTATATATAGTAAATATGATAAAGTAATTAAGGTAAACTATAACCCTAATAATAATACATAATTGGTATATTAACACTTCCCGCAGTCAATGCGGAAGCTGTGTCAACGCATAGACTGGACTTGAACTCGCGGAATAGAACGGAAGGTAGCCCTTTGGTGAAGATATCCGCGAACTGGCGTGATGACGGGACATGGAGCACTCGGAGAGTTCCTAGGGCGACCTTCTCGTGGACGAAGTGGATGTCAATCTCGATATGCTTAGTACGCTGATGTTGAACCGGGTTGTTGGAGAGATAGACGACGAAAATGTTATCACAGTATACCAATGTGGCCGTGGACAGGGGACAGTGAAGCTCCAAAAGAAGGTTGCGAATCCAACATGTCTCGGCCACTGCATTGGCCACTGCCCTGTACTCGGCTTCGGCACTCGATCGGGAGACGGTAGGTTGTCTTTTTGAAGACCATGAGATCAAATTGTCGCCGAGGAACACGCAATATCCGGACGTGGAGTGGCGTCCGTCAGTGCAGCCCGCCCAATCTGCATCGGAATAGGCGGTGAGGCTGGTAATGGGACACAGACAGAGGTGTAGGCCGTGCGCCGTAGTTCCTTTGACGTAGCGGAGCACTCGTTTCATGGCCTGCAAGTGAGGTTCACGCGGGTCATGAAGGAATAAGCACAATTGTTGAACGGCGTATTGGATCTCAGGGCGTGTGAAGGTGAGGTATTGTAGGGCTCCAACAACGCTGCGATAAAGACTCGGATCAGCAATCGGAGGACCACAATCCGCCGTGAGTTTAGGCTTGGTGTCGCACGGTGTGGTGCAAGGATGACAGGCGGACATGCCCGCTCGTTCCAAGATACTCTCGGCATATGTCTTTTGATGGAGAAAGAGCCTCTTTGAGTTGCGTTCCGCGGTGACGCCGAGGAAGTGATGTAAAGTTCCAAGGTCGGAAATGACAAATTCTGCTTTGAGAGAGCTGATAATGTCGTTGAGAAAGACGTTGGTGGATGCCGTGAGGATAATGTCGTCCACGTATAGTAGAAGCATGGCGTGTGCGGTGGCTCGTCGGAGGACAAACAATGAGGAATCACTTCGATTTTGAACAAATCCAAGGCGGGAAACAAGGTCCGTGAACCGCTTGTTCCACGCACGGGGGACTTGTTTGAGCCCGTAAAGAGACCTCTTCAACTTGCATGCATAATCCGGGTTGGACGAGTCGCGAAATCCGGGAGGTTGAGACATATAGATCGTCTCCTTGAGGTTTCCATGGAGAAACGCGTTTTTGACGTCTAGTTGATGAATAGGCCAGTTCCGAGAGACACAAATGCTTAGAATCGTGCGTATAGTGGCCGGTTTCACCACCGGGCTGAACGTGTCTTCGCAATCAAATCCGATTTGTTGCGATTTCCCATTCGCCACGAGCCGTGCTTTGTATCGCGCTAGAGTTCCATCTGCATTAAACTTATGTCGAAATAACCACATGGAACGAACAATTTTAACCCCATAGGGACGTGGAACCAAGTCCCAAGTACCACTTTTAATAAGAGCATCAAACTCATTTTCCATTGCACTACACCAATATGGATCCTCTAGGGCTTTTAGGTGAGAGTTTGGTAGGGGTGAGATGGTGGTAGTGTTAAGGTTTAAAACTTGGCGAGGTTTGGAGACCCCACGTTGGCTACGTGTGGTCATGGGGTGTGAGCGGGTAGGGGGTCGGTTTGTGGGGTAGCGGGCTCGTGTGTGAGGGTCACGTCGGGAACATTTGAGGTCGTGGGTTGATGAAGACGGGAATGTAAGAATGGGAAAGAGGCATCGGTGTTATCTCGGAATGTGTAGGTGTCAGGAGGTTTGGTGGCCATTTTAGCGAAAGGAAAGGTGTTCTCGTCAAAAACCACGTGTCGAGATATTATTATTCGTCGACAGTGAAGGTCTAGACAACAGTAACCTTTGTGATTGCTCGGGTAGCCAAGAAAGACGCAATGTGTGGATCGTGGGGATAATTGTGAGGTGTTCGGGCTAGGATGTTTGGGTAACAAAGGCAACAGAACACTCCAAAAATTAAAGAAGAAGAAGCATGTGAGATGAAAAAACACTTAGAGAAAATGAGTTTGGTGTAGGGGATTTCGTTGTTTATTGCGACCGAGGGAACAAGGTTAATGAGGTGTGTGACTACGTTAAGAGCTTCTACCCAAAATTCCGATGGCATGGAAGCATGAAAGAGTAAGGTTCGGATGAGATTGTTTATGGTGCGGATCATGCGTTCGGCCTTGTTATCGAATTCTCTCCCGTGATCACATTGGAAGGTTTTAATTCGTGTTTCGAATTGTGTTTGGACGTAGGAGGAAAAATGGATAAGTTTGGAAAATACATCACTTTTCCGTCGAAAGGGATAAATCCAAACGAAGTGAGAGAATTGATCAAGGAAGAGGACATAGTATTTGATCCCGCTAATGCTAGGGATGGGAGATGTCCAAACATCAGAGTGAATAATTTCGAAAGGTGAAGTGGCCAAAGTGAGAGATTTATTAAAAGGTAAGCGAATATGTTTCCCAAGTTGACACGCACGACAAAGAGTTTGTGCGTTGTCTTTATTACAATCAGTAAAACCCGAAGAAATCAAAGAACGAAAACTAGAAACCCTAGGGTGCCCAAGTCGGTGATGCCAAGTGGTACCCGACGTGATGAGAGTGTG
Organism: Gynandropsis gynandra; assembly: GCA_036759665.1. Lineage (NCBI taxonomy): Eukaryota > Viridiplantae > Streptophyta > Magnoliopsida > Brassicales > Cleomaceae > Gynandropsis > Gynandropsis gynandra. The sequence goes on from CM071875.1 coordinate 25,971,976, forward strand.
ATCACGAGGCGGAGGCCGAGCGCGGGACAAGGATGGGAGAAGAGGGTAAAGCGATCCCGAGCTATCACATCGGAGAAGAACCGTTTGCGTCGGAATGTCCTTCACAGAAAAACCACAAGGATCAAATTCAACAGAGCAATTGTTATCACGAGTAAATTGTCTAACCGAGATAAGGTTTTTGACAATAGATGGTGTGACGAGAACCTGAGGAAGCTTGAATTTTCGGTTAGGTGTAGGTATTGTTGTTTGACCGGTTTCAGTAACGGGGATAGAGGATCCATTTCCGACGTAAACGACAGGTTTAATGCTCGAATTAAAAGTAGACGTGAGTATACCTGGTTGTGACGTCAAATGAGCAGTAGCTCCGGTATCCATGTACCATGATGTGTCGCTAGGGTTTTACAGAGTCACAACATTGAATGCTTGAATTAGATTTGGAGGTACGTCTACGGATGTCGGAGCGGCGGCCGGAGGGGGCGGTGCACTCGGTGTTTGCATGAGAAGAGCCAAGTTGGAATGTGGACCCGACGGTTGAGGTGAATTAGGGATCGAGATAGGTGCCGGAGTTGTGTAACCTGAAACCCAAGGTGCTCCATATGACGATGGAGGAGCATGTGCGGCGGAGTTCGTGGTCCACGGGGAAGGAGCCTGCGGATCGTATCCCACCGAGTGAAGACTCGGAGATGGCCAGTGTGGTGTCACGTATTGGCCGTGATACGACGTGCTCCAGGAGCCGGGGAACGGCGCCACCAGATATGTAACCTGTCCCTGTCCCTGATGCCACGGATTACCTGAGTGATGACGGTTTGCTCCACCACGGTTTCCACGATGTCCGCGTCTCTGTGATCTGCCCCGATGTTGGTGATACGGTTGTGGCGCGGTAGGAGGTGGATTGTTGGTGGCGTCACTGAGAAGGAATGTGGGAGCCGAGCCGTTATCCCTGTGCGTCGGGTCGGGGCGTCGATGACGGGAGACGCGTTGTTCCTCGAGCGAGAGCATGGATCGCGCATCATCAAACGAGGGAAATGACTTCTGGTGCTGAATAACATTGACAATGTTATCGAATTTTTCATTCAGTCCGTTGAGTGCGTGCATGACTAGTGCCTTCTCGGATACCGGGGCATCGAGGTTGGCGAGAAGATCTGCAATTTTCCGGATACGTTGGCAGTATGCGTGTACGGATTGGTCACCGATTATAATTGTACGTAGCTCATTGTCCAGTTGGATTGTTCGAGCCTCTTTGTTGTCCCGAAAAAGTCGTTCGAGTCGTAGCCATATGACCCGAGCCGTCGATTTCGTCTTAAAGACTTCTTGCAGCAGGGGTTTCGAAATGGTTCTATAGATCCAAAGCTTGACAAGGTCGTCAAGACGCGTCCAAGCCTCGGTTGGTGCGTCGTTCGTCGGGGCGGAGCCATCATTGTGACTCAAAACGTCGAAACTGAGGCAGTGAGTCTCGAAGATGTCGCGCCATGAATCGTAATTCATCTCCTCCATGTCGAGAATGATCGAGATATGGGATTTGATGTTGGTAACCCCGAAAGGTTTTTCCGATGAGGCAGAAGCGGTGGCAGCCATCATGTCTCTGTCCAATACAATCGCTTTTGGAATCCCATGTAGACGAACAATCTCTTTAACAAAGAGCTTAGCCACTTCTTACGCTGTAAATGGATGTTTCAACCGAATAAAATTGCAATACTTACTAAGTCGATCAACCACCACCATTATTACATTATATTCCAAAGATTTCGGTAACCCTTCGATGAAATCTATGGACAAATCCTCCCATACATGTGTCGGAATCCCTAAAGGTTGTAATAATCTAGCCGGTGATACAGTCGAGTATTTCTGAGTTGGACAAACCGGACATTGAGCCACATAACTCTGGATTTGTTTTCTCATTCCTTTCTAATAAAACACCGGACGCCGTGGAGAGAGGCGGCCGAGTGAAAAGAGAGGCGGCCAAGGAAGGGGCGACCGAACCAGAAGAAGAGGCGGCCGAAACGAGAGGCGGTCGAAAACGAGAGGCGGCCGAAGAGAAGAAGGGAGGCGGCCGAAAAATTTAAAAATTTAAAAAATTAGGTTTAGGCTTCTGATACCATGTAATTAGGAGAATAATGTGATTCCCTTTATTATCAATAGGAGGTCCTATATATAGTACATATGATCAAGTAATTAAGGTAAACTATAACCCTAATAATAATACATAATTGGTATACTAACATCCTTGCAGTTTTTCTGCAGCTATATCGGTCCCCCACAATTGGATATACCTGCAAATGTAACGGTATAATTTCACAGTCTAGGGACCTTTCTATTCCCGAAATGGCAAACAGGAGAGATGAACTACGAGTTCTCGAGAAAATTGCAAGGATGAGAGACTTTACCCCGCAATAATCACAACCGGCTCCTATATGTACGTTGAATCCAGAGAGTGCCCACCAGAGAAGATCATTCGTAGAGGGTAAAGATGGCCCTCCTTCACAAAAAAATTGGAGAACCGAGATTGTTAAGAGGCATGACAGAGAATCATGAGTCGTCGTTGATTCTTGGTATGAATAACGAGTCGAGATCATTTGCGTGTGTCGCATGTGTCAGCAAGTGTATGTACGACTAAGATGATACAAATTCAACGAAAAATTGACCAGTTATATTGATTCAAACAAAAAGAACAATCTGGAAACCTTTGATTCTCGTGTAAACTCTAGGACACGCCTCTTACAACAATAAGATGCTACTGATTGCATGTCTATTTCCTTTCCCTTTTCCAACTATATAAACCAGTTTCGGAAATAACTTTCCAACTGGCTAACATACTCTTGTAACTAACCGAACTTGAATTACAAACTCACTCAATCTAAGAATACTTGTTGTTCTTCTCTTTTGAAAACCACACGACGTTCTCCTCTCTCCAGCTCACAATGTTTTGTTTCTATTCTTTCTTCTTCCTTCTGTGCACATAAACTAAAAATGGTATATCAATACCTCCCCCTTTAAGACGCAGTTTGTCCTCAAACTGGAAATCAGGAAATTATTGAGTAAATCACGAGCAATAACCCACGATGAATCATAGGTTGGTAAATTTCTCCATTTAATGAGAACCTCAACCCTTCGAGTTATATCGATCTTCACATAGTGTTTCTAGTTCCAATATCAACTCCAACTCTCAATAATATTTGGTGGGAACTATTGTGCGCTTGCAGATTGTTTCCTACAGTTTTTTTCAACTGTGAAACATGAAAGACCGGATGCATTTTACAGTTCACAGGAAGTTCCAAACGAAAAGCTATCGGTCCCACACGAGATATGATACAAAAAGGACCATAATATCGAGCTGCAAATTTCTGAAATGTTCGTCTGGCCAAACTCTTCTGCCGACAGAGTCGTATTTTAGATAAACCATTTTGCCTTCTTCATAATTGACCTCCCTTTGAGACCCATCTGTTATCGCTTACATTTGTTGTTGGGTCTTCTGTAAGTTTTGCTTAATTTGTTCCAGCATTTGTCATATTCCAACAATGTCTGTTCCAAAACAAAGTTAGTAGTGGATCCCTTCTCGAAAGGAATAACAGAAGGAGGATCACGACCATAAACTACTCGAAACGGGGTAGCCTGGAGAGAAGAGTGAAAGGTGGAATTGAACCAAAACTCCTTCCAGGCTAGAAAAGTCTCCCATTTTCTCGGATGTGATCCTAAAAAACAATGCAAATAGGTCTCTAAACGTCTATTTACGACCTCAGTTTGTCCATCGGTTTCCGGATGAAAAGCAGTACTAAATCACAACTTTGTGTCCGACAACTTAAACAACTCCTTCCAAAATCCACCTAGAAATATTTTGTCTGTCTCTGTCCAATACAATCGCTTTTGGAATCCCATGTAGACGAACAATCTCTTTAACAAAGAGCTTAGCCACTTCTTACGCTGTAAATGGATGTTTCAACCGAATAAAATTGCAATACTTACTAAGTCGATCAACCACCACCATTATTACATTATATTCCAAAGATTTCGGTAACCCTTCGATGAAATCTATGGACAAATCCTCCCATACATGTGTCGGAATCCCTAAAGGTTGTAATAATCTAGCCGGTGATACAGTCGAGTATTTCTGAGTTGGACAAACCGGACATTGAGCCACATAACTCTGGATTTGTTTTCTCATTCCTTTCTAATAAAACACCGCTTGTATTCTTTTCAACGTCTTCAACACTCATGCGTGACCCCCATATTGCTCTTATGAAACTCATGTAATATCATCTTAATGAGATGGAAATCCTCTGGTATTAGAATTTTCCCCTTATAGAGCAACATACGATTATAGATTGTACAACCCTCATGGTCCTTCTGCTGAGATTGTAATTCTTCTCTTATTTTTCCCAATGTAGGATGTAAGGTTATCTCCTCGTTAAGGTCATGAAGCTGCAAATTGGTAGGAAGCGTGAGCTCACTTAACATTCGTGATAATCCATCAACCACTTTGTTGTCTCTCGCAGGTTTGTACATGATATCAAAATCAAACCTCAACAGCTTTGTTAACCATTTATGATATTCCAAATTAACCTCTTTTTGTTTCAACAGAAATTTCGGACTCCTTTGATCAGTGCATATCGTAAAATTTAGTCCCAACAGATAATGCCTCCACTTCTGGACTGCGAAAACAATCGCCATCAGTCCTCTCTCGTATATTGGTTTCATTTTTCCAAAGATGTAAGCCTCATGCTGAAAAAAGCCGATGGTTGTTTCTTCTGCATTAACACAACTCTTAAACCATTGCCTAAAGCGTCTGTTTCTACCAAAAAATACATAATCAAAGTTCGGTAAAATTAGGATTGGAGCTATTATCATGGCTTTTTTCGATGCTCAAAAAACCTTTTCTGTTTCTTCTGACCAGCAAAAAGCTTCTTTTGTCAATAAATCTGTGAGAGGTTGATGAAGTCTATTTTGTTATAGTATATATATGACAAAGGTGGAGTGTTGAAGTATTTCTATTGATCGGTCATGTCATATAGGCCCGAGTCGGACATCCAATTGCTTAGATTTGAATTATCCGGAGGATGCCTTATATATATTAATATTATATAAAAAAGATGGATCATCCATTTTAATAGTTTTTAATCATTCGTTTAGACTTTATCAAACATTAAGCATCATTTAGCCATCTTCTAGCATTTTCTCGTGTATTTGTAGGAAATGAAGATATCGAGTAATAACACGAGTAAATGTCACAAAACTAAGCAAATCATTATCCATTCAACTATGTACGGTCAACATCCAAGAATCATAAATCGAGGAAGAAAAATGGAAACGAGCCAGCTGGAATACACATGGACACACAACTGGAGCAAAATAGAAACTTGCTGGCCGCTGGAGTAAAATGGAAACCTTCGGCTGGAGTAATGCTTGGAAGGACACGGTTGGAGTAAAATGGAAACTTGCTGTAGCAGAAGAAGCACCACGGTGAGTAAGCAAATGGAAACTCCAACCGATGCACACAAGAAAAGTAAACTCCAGCCGCCTACACAAGAAACGTAAACTCCAGCCGTTGGACAAGAATGGAAGTGCACGACCAAAGAGGAAATAATGGGAAAAGGAAAATAAGAGAAGAGGAAAGAAAGACGAAGGGGTCAAGAGGACAAGATCAATTTCGGGCAGAATAAAGGCAAACACACACAACGACACACAAGAGAGAGAATTGGAAAGCATAACGTATACTAGGATATAGACGGGGCAACGAACACAGAACGTGGAGGATCTGTTGAAGAATACGATATTAAAATAGAGAGGAATCTCGTTCTTTATCTATGTTTAAGACAGACTTCTTTTGTGTTTTGTTTTCTAAGTCCATGTCCGAGTAGATCCATAACCACGGGTTAGAGAGCTCTGTCGATATGTAATGAAGTCTTGTGCTTAATGCTTGGTGGTTCTTAATCATTTTATTCTTGTACGTAATCTGAATAAATGATTATGGTATTTGATTGTTTTTAGAATTATTGGCTGTTCTTAATGATTTAGTTCTTGTACGCATCCTGAATGAATGTTTGTAGAAGTCTAATGAATCTACGCTAGAGATTAGACTTTGGAACTTAGCCATGGTTTAGGATCTCAATTGATTTAGAATCTACGCAAGGTCGGTCAATTGGATCTAGGGATTAGGATAGCGGTCTTAATTCATCTAGTGGGTGAGAACGCAGTCAAAATATTGGTAGTAAGCACGCTAGATAGTGGACAAGTCTACGCCTTCCTACATTAGAGCTTGAATTCCCTGAATTCGTGATAATATCTAAGACCAATGATCTTGTTAGAACTTCATTGCATTATTGTGCATCTCTCGAAACCTGTGGTTTTTAGTTAATTGAGTTTAATTTGTTAGGTTAGTTAGTTTATCTTTATTTGCATTCCAATTACTTATTGATTTTACACGTCATACTCAATAGTTAACTAGCTTTATTGTTGCATCAATTCTTCAGTGTTCGACCCTGGTACTACACGATCCGTATTCTTGCAGAAACGTTAGTCTAGGTATTTATTACCTGAGATTAACCACATCAAGTTTTGGCGCCATTTTCGGGAAATTGATTACGGCTTTAGAGTTAGGATACTTTTGAATTAGGACATAGTCCTTTCCAAAATCTTTATTTGTTTTTCGTATTTTTTCTTTTGTTTCTTTCTTTTTTGTCACCTTTTTACCTCTTGAAGCCTAATCAATTCTTTTGTTTTTATTGCGTGAGATACTTTATTACGCAAGAGCGAAGAAGAACAAATGGCGGAACACATTGATCCAAATGCACCACGTCTTGTTGCGCCACAAATTCCAGCCGTGTTAACCTATGGAACATACACGGTTCCTAGGCATACCCAACTCTTGTCATGCATCACTAGGAGGGACATTCGCATCGAATTACAAACAACATTCATTCAAATGCTTGGCAATGCAACATTCAGAGGGAGACCTGCCGAGGATCCAAATTAGCATCTTACCTGTTTCAAGATGCTTTGCCAAACTACTAGAGCGGGAGAGGGAGTTTTGAACGAAGACATCATGCTGGGTGCCTTCCCATTCTCAGTGAAAGATAAGGCACAAGATTGGTTGTATTCCCAACCAGAGAATTCTATACGATCATGGGAAAAACTAGAGGAGAAGTTCATGACGCGATTCTTCCCTCAGAGTAAAGCTCGACTCGCTAAAATTCATATTAACACATTCGTTCAAGGATCAACTGAGAGTTTATATGAAGCGTGGGAACAATTTAAAGGCTATCAACGCCTTTGCCACATAACGACATGGATGAGAGTTATCTCATACAAAATTTTCTATAAGAACTCATAGATAACACGAGAATTTTAATCATAGTCGTAGCTAGAGGTTCCTTAAGTAACCTCACATTTCCACAAATCGAAGACTTGATCGATCATATGGCCGATGAAGGCAACAATGCTGCTGAGAATATAGCCGCAACACTCCATCAAGGGTGGCTCATATGAACGACGCACATGCTTTATACGCCGGTTTAGCCGAAGTGAAGGACCAAATCGCGGGAATTTACAATCTTCTGTCTGAATCACATCGTCCATATTATTTGGAGCAATCAGAAAATCAAGGAGCAAGTTGTGGGAATTGAAATGCACCTAAAGATCTTAGACAATCAGGTTGCACAACTTGCTGCAAACTCCTCTAAACCGCAAGGAGTTCTACCAGGAAGGCCGGAAGCAAATCTCCGTGAGCACGTCAGTGCCATTATCTAAGGAGTGGTAATAACGTCTATTTTGTTATATTATTTTAGTGCATTTTCATAGTTAGTTTAATTCATTTAGTAGCTACGATATTAGAATAGGAAGAAATCTCATTCTTTATCTCTATTTACAATAGTTTTCTTTTGTGTTTTATATTCGGAACCCATGTCCGAGTAGTTTGGTAGGTACGGGTTAGAGGGTTTTGCCGATATGTGATGAAGCCTTATGATTAACGCTTGGTTATGATATGTGATCGTTTTACGGATTGATGGTTGTTCTTATTGCTTTTGTTCTTATTGTCCACGTGAAATAAATGATTATAGAAGTTTCATTGTATTGGATATGAATTAGATTTTGAAACATAGCAATGACTTGGGGTCTTAATCGTTTAGAATCTTGACTGGTCGGTCGATTGAACTCAGGAATTAGGATAGCGATCTTAATGCATTTAGTGTGTGAGATTCTACAATTGGAAGATTGGTAGTACGCATGCTAGATTATGGGATTAGACATTGAAAGAGTCATTCCGTAGGAAAGAGCTTGAATTCCCCGAATACGTGATGATATCTATAACCATGATCTTTGTTAGCATTTCATTGCATTATTGTGCATCTCTCAAAACTTGTAGTGTTTAGTTTATGAATTTACAACCGTTTAGATAAATTATTCTTCACTTTGAATTCAATCATTAATTTGTCAACCGTCCTATTCATTAGTTTACTAGCTTTCTAGTTGCATCAATTCCCTAGTGTTCGACCCTGGTACTACACGATCCGTACTCTTGCGGAAACGTTAGTCTAGATAATTATTACTTGAGATTAACCACATCAAATTTTTGACATCGTTGCCGGGGAATTGATTACGGCTTTAGAGTAAGGTCTCTTTTGGATTAGGACATAGTCCTTTCCAGAGTCTATTTATTTTTGTATTTTTTTCTTTTATTTTCTTTCTTTTTTAGTCAATTTTTTTTACCTCGCGGATTCTAACCGATTCTTGTATTTTTATTGTGTGAGGTACACTATTGTGCAAGAGCGAAGCAGAACAAATAGCAGAATGTCACAATCTAAACGCACCACCAATGCAAGTTACGTTAACCTATGGATCATACATGGCTCCTAGGTATACGCAAATCTTGTCTTGCATTGTTATAAGGGACGCTCGCGTCGAATTACAACCAACATTCATTTAAATATTTGGCAACACAGCATTCAAAGGGAGAATCACGAGGAGCCAAATCTTCATCTTACTGATTTCAAGATGCTTTGCCAAACTACTAGAGCGGGAGAAGGGGTCCATGATACGGATGTCATGCTTGCTGCCTTCCCATTCTCAGTGAAGGATAAAGCACAAGACTAGTTGTATTCCAACCGGAAAATTCTATACGATCATGGGGACAACTAGAGGAGAAATTCATGACGTGGTTCTTCCCTCAAAGTAAAGCTGAGCTCGCAAAAAATTAGATCAACACGTTCGTGCAAGGAGCAGTTGAGAGTTTATACGAAGCGTGGAAACATTTCAATGGTTATCAATGCCTTTGCTAATATCACGACATGGATCAGAGTTATCTCATACATAATTTTCTGCAAGGACTCATGGATAACACGAGGATTCTGATCATAGTTGTACCCGGAGGTTCCTTGAGTAACCTCACATTTCCATAAATAGAAGACTTGATCGATCGTATGGCCGACGCGGGCAGCAACGCTGCTGGAGAATATAGCCGAAACACTCCAACAAGGGTGGCTCATATGAATGACTCGTATGCTCTATACGCCGGTTTAGCCAAAGTGAAGGATCAAGTCGTGGGGATTTATAATCTTCTGTCAGAATCGCATCGTCCACATCACTCGGAGCAGTCATGGGAACAAGAGTTCGAGGGTATGAGGAAGTTAACTATGTGGGAAACAATCAACCTCTAGGGAATACATATAACCCCGAATGGAGAGATCATCCAAACTTCTCGTATAGGAATTTCGATGGTGCATTGAATGCACAACATCTATCGGGAAACTTTTAGTCGCGGGTGATGCAAAGAAACCAAAACATTCAGCCACAAACATAGCTCCAAACTCAAAATTATCAGTCACGTGCACCCCTTCCTCCGCAACAAGAAGCTAACACTGATATTGCGTATATGCTCGCTTAAATCCTACAAGGACAGAAGAAGCAGGTTATGGGAACTCAAACGCATCAAAAGATCTTAGACAATCAGGTTTCACAACTTGATGTGAACTCCTCTAAACCGCAAGGAGTTTTACCGGGGAAGCCCGAAGTGAATCCCCGTGAGCACGTCAACGTAAGGAGTGGTAAGACGGGGGACCAGCCCGATCCTTTGATGTTTGAAAGGGGTGAAACATCTAGTAAAATAATGGAAAAGGGAAACATCGTTTAAAAGCACAAGAAGAAAATCGAGGACGAAGAATAGCTAAAATACGTAAAACTCGAACCAACCTCCTTTACCGTTTCTACAACGTCAATGCAATAAAATGATATATCAGTGCACTACTTGAGCATTTCAAAAAGGTGAAATGTCTAGTAAAAAAATGGAAAAGGGCAGTAACATTGAAGAGCACAAAAAGAAACCTGCGGAAGAGGAGGAGCTGAAATACGTAAAATCCGATCCAAGACCGCCTCCTTTGCCGTTTCCCCAATGTAACCGCAAAAAAACGAGGATGCTAAATTTGCTAATTTTTATGAGATGTTTAAGAAGATGCATATCACCATTCCATTCCATGAAGCGCTGAAGAAGATGCCTTCATACACTATGTTCTTGAAAAAGAGGTGCTTGCGAACAAACGAGATGTGGAGATGGGAACCGTAGTGGTGAAAAATTCGATGTTGCAACCAAATCTACCAAAGAAGATGCCCAATCCAGCTATATTCGTGATCCCTTGTAAAATAGGTGATTATGAAATTAACCATACGCTCATCGATGTCGAAGCAAGCATAAGCGTGCTACCATTATCTCTCTACGAAAAATTGGATGTTAGGGGTAAAATGGATCTTCAACCAACACGAATGGTGCTCACCACGGCCCATTGAAGTGTGAGAATCACCAAGGGCATGCTGGAAGATGTGCCATTACAAGTTAGGAAGTTCTTCGTTACGGTCGATTTCGTCGTCTTCGACATGGAGGAAGACAAAAAAATCCCAATTATCTTTGGTAGCCTGTTTTCTTTCTTTACCTATGTTTACAATAGTTTTCTTTTTTGTTTTATATTCGGAACCCATGTCTGAGTAGTTTAGTAGCTACAGGTTGAGAATTTTGCCGATATGTAATGAAGTCTTATGATTAATGCTTGGCTATGATATGTGATCGTTTTACGGATTGATTGACTGTTCTTATTGCTTTTGTTCTTATTGACCGCATGAATAAATGATTATAAAAGTCTGATTGTATTGGAATATGAATTAGATTTTGAAACATAGCAATGATTTGGGATCTTAATCGATTTAGATCCTTGAATGATCGGCCGATTGAACTCAAGAATTAGGATAGCGATCTTAATGCATTTAGTGTGTGAGATTATGCAATTGGAAGATTGGTAGTACGCATGCTAGATTGTGGATTAGGCATTGGAAGATTTATTCCATAGAAATGAGCTTGAATTCCCGGAATACGCGATGATATCTATAACCATGATCTTTGTTAGCACTTCATTGCATCATCGTGCATCTCTTGAAACCTGTAGTGTTTAGTTCATTGAATTTACAACCATTTAGATTAGTTAGTTTTTACTTTGAATCCAATCATTAACTTGTCAACTGTTCTATTCATTAGTTTACTAGCTTTATAGTTGCATCGATTCTCTAGTGTTCGATCCTGATACTACACGTTCTGTATTCTTGTGGAAACGTTAGTGAGATTAACCACATCAAGTAGTAAGATGGTGGTTCAGTCCATTCCTTCGACATTTAAAAGGGGTGAAACATCTATCACAACAGTGGAAAAGGGTATCAACAAGCTTAAGGAGAAACCTAAGGAGGAAGAGGAGCCAAAGTACGTAAAACCAGCCCCGAGGCCGCCTCCTTTCCCGTTTTCACAACTTTAATGCAAAAAATGGTAGATCAGACCACTCCTTCAACATTTGAAAAGGGTGAAACGTCTACTACAACAGTGGAAAAGAGCAGTTACGTTGAAGAGCACAAAAAGAAACTCGAGGAGGAGGAGGAGGAGCCGAAATACGTAAAACCCGATCCAAGACCGCCTCTTTTACTATTTTCCCACTATCAAGACAAAAAGAACGAGGTGTCCCAACTCAATAAGTTTGCTGAGATTTTAAAGAAGATTCACATCACCATTCCATTCCACGAAGCATTGAAGAAGATGCCTTCATACGCTAAATTTTTGAAAGAGGCGTTTGTGAACAAACGAGACGTGGAGACGGGAACCGCGATGATAACAAATTCAATGCTGCAACCAAACCTAAAAAATAAGATGTCGATCCAGGTATATTCGTGATCCCTTGTAAGATAGGTGATTATGAAATTAACCATGCACTAATCAATGTCGGAGCAAGCGTAAGCGTGCTACCATTGTCGTTTATACGAGAAATTGGATCTTAGGGGCATGATGGATCTTCAACCAAATGAATGGCGCATACCATGGCTGATCAAAGTGTGAGAATATTTCGAAGGCTTGCTGGAAGGCATACCATTACAAGTCAGGAAGTTATTCGTTCCGGTTGATTTTGTCGTCTTAGACATGGAGGAAAATGAGAAAATCCCGATCATCGTCGGAAGACCGTTTCTTAACACTGCAAAAAAAAAAAATCATACATTGTGCGGAAGGAGGACTAACACTGAAGTTTTGGTGACGAAGAAGTGGAGCTTAATCTAAATGACACATTCAAGCAGCCGTGCATGGTGGATACGGTATTCTACAGTGATGTCATAGAGAAACTAGCCGAGGAAGTTCTTGAAGAGTTCCGGAATATGGATTCCGTTGAGATGACTCTCTTAGCAGCTGGAAAAGAGGTATATAAAGACCCAAATGACGTAATATACTAACAAAGCTGGTAGGCGAAGTAAAGGAGGAAGAAGTCGCGGATGACTAATTGAATGAGACGTGGGCAGAGTTCCGTGCGACCCGTGCGCAACAGATCGCGTCCCAAACACAATGAAACAAAATTCAAACTAATGAAGGAGATTCAGACGACTTACTCCAAGAGCAGTGTTTAAATCATACACACATGAATATGGCTCAAGTGGACTAGAATTTGGCCCAAGAAAACTCTGCAGAACAATCCTTGAACTTCAGCGCGATCCGAGCAGATTTTTGTGAAACCGAGTTACGAGCAGTGTGGATTAGTAAAAAAACACTCCCGAGACACCAAGAAACCACACCAAACGCCCATCACCTAATTTGAGCATCGATAAGTTACCCAAGGTGAAGATGAAGCCTTCACCACAAGGGCTCACGCACTAACAAATTCTGGAAATGTTGAAAGAAATGAGAGATGAATGCCCAACCGGTTTCATGAAGTGCATAACCGGACTTATGTACAACACGGCAAAGCCATTTGAACTGCACGACCAGACCCCCAATTTAAGGTACAACATGATTGAATTTAGGGAGGATATGAATGATTGTGCAAGGAGCCCATCCGATCTGCATGTTATACTTGAACGGCGTCCTATGCACGCGAGATGCTACGTACACGACGACAATGAGGACGTCCACCTAATTTGTGAAGCATCTTGGTCAGACCCATGACCTTAAACAAGAGCTTCTGAGGAGACAACCCGACCCCATATCCTTCTATTTATTTCGTTTTATTTTTCAGAATTCAACTCTTATTCTTTTCACACGCATGCACTCTACTAGTTGTCTTGATGTATCGTACTCTCTATTTCGGATTGTATGACTTTGTATTACAGGTTTTCCACTTCGATATCACCCACAAAAAAGGAGAGACACATACATTCAGCTGCATCAACTCGAGATAGCAAGCACATACCAGGCGCACACGTTTCTACCCTCTTTATTTTCCCCCGATTTTTGGCATGCGAGTTCTTTTCATCGATTTTGAACACCGGGACTATGTTCCGGGGGGGGTACTCTGTAATGATTATGATTAGGATTAGATGCTGAGTTTTTCGTTTTATTTTAGCATTTACTTTATTTTCGTTAGGATTAGATGGACAAATATCTAGTACGAAAATTTTGAACTTTAGCCATATTTGTGCAACTTTGTCGAATTGGGATCAAAAGTCTAGGCTTGCTGAAAAATATCTTTAGATATCAATTAGTATAGTATTTGTGCATCAATCCATAGCCTGTAGTTATTTTCCGCCCCTAGGACTGAATCCAAGTATTTATATCTCCGAGTATACCGTTCATTCTTTACTTTGCTTCGATCGTTATATTTCAATGCGCTAACACTCTGATATCAATAGAATAAATTCTTCAACTATTTCGGCCTTACATTGGCATGAGTGCATAGATTTTGATAATTCATGTCTAAGTGGTGGGTGGAGGCTATTTTTCTACGTCCTAAGGGTTAGAGTCGATACGTATACTACAAGAAAATTCGGATTTCGGGACTGCATTTGCGGACTGAAGTATCCGTCCCTAAATTTAGGGACGGATTAGGGACTAATTATAGACGGATTAAGAAAACAGTCCCAAATCCGTCCCTAAATTTGGGGACTGTAGGTCAGTCCCTAAGTCGTCCGGAATTCGGGACGGATTAGGGACTGGAATCGTGGCGGTAGGGAAATTCCGGACTGCTGACTGTGCAGTCGGCAAATTGCGGACTGCTGATTGTGCAGTCGGCAAATTTGCGGACTGCACAGTCAGCAGTCCGCAATTTCCCTACTGAAATTATATTAGTCCCGATTCCGTCCCTAATTACAGACGACTTAGGGACGGTTCGCCGGGAAATATTCATTCCAGTCCGCAATTCGTCCCGAATCGGTCTTAAAATTTTCTATTTAATCCCTTCTCTTCTACCCGTTTCTCACACACAAATCTCATATATTTCTCTTTATATCTTGTTATCGTTTCTAATTGTAATGGCATCGTCGTCGAGATCGAATATTTTCGTTTCGAGACAGTGGATGTATAGAAGAATTGATCCGGAAACTCAAAGTGTATCGAAGGAGTTTCTAGAAGGCCTTACACAGTTTATGACGGTGGCGACAAATCAACAAGTTTATAGAGAAAACGGTAAGTTGGTTTGTCCCTGTATAAAATGCAAAAATGAAAAATTCGTTAATGAGAAAACCGTTTGGAATCATCTCTATTTAAGAGGGTTTACTCCAAATTATTTTATTTGGTTATCTCATGGAGAGAATTTTGCACCACGACCGAGGGATGTTGTGGAAAATTTTAGTAGGGGTATCGTAAATAATGAAGTGTCTCAGACATTTCAAAATGTAGAAAACCCTTATGTAGAAATGGTGCAAAATGCGTTCGTGGAAAGAAACGAATATGAAAATATTGAAGAAGATCCGAATGAAGAAGCAAAAACATTTTTTGAAATGTTAGAAAATGCTAGGCATCCACTGTACGATGGTTGTAGAAGTGGTTTATCACGGTTGTCTTTATCTGCACGGTTAATGAATTTGAAGACAGAAAATAATCTTTCTCAGAACTGCATGGATTCTATATCGCAATTAGTTAGAGATTATTTGCCTGAAGATAATAATGCAGTCGAGTCATATTATGAAACAAAGAAGATGATGAGATCATTGGGTTTATTGCCGTATCAAAAGATTGATGTTTGCCAAGACAACTGTATGATTTTCTGGAAAGAAACTTCGGACTTGATCAATTGTCGATTTTGTGGAAAAGATCGATTTTATTTGACAAGAAATGGAAAATCGGTTCCGTTTCGTCGTATGTGGTATTTGCCAATTACAGACAGGATAAAAAGATTGTATCAATCGGAGAAGACTGCAAGCGACATGAGATGGCATGCCGAGCATTCAAGTCCTGACGGAGAAATGTGTCATCCCTCAGATGGTGAGGCGTGGAAACATTTTAACAAGGTATATCCTGATTTTGCAGCTGAGAGTCGAAATGTTTATTTAGGCCTTTGCACTGATGGTTTTAATCCATTCGGGATGTCTGGGAGAAATTATTCGTTGTGGCCAGTTATTATGACACCGTATAATTTACCACCAGATATGTGCATGAAGCGTGAGTTTTTGTTCTTAACAATATTAATTCCCGGGCCTAATCATCCGAAAAGAAGTTTGGATATATTTCTTCAACCACTGATTGAAGAATTGAATGAATTATGGAAAGGAGTTCCAGCGTATGATGTTTCGAGACGGCAAAATTTTATATTACGAGGTGCTCTAATGTGGACAATAAGTGATTTTCCAGCCTATGGTATGCTATCTGGGTGGACAACGCATGGTCGATTGGCTTGTCCATATTGCATGGAGGAAACAGATGCTTTTCAGTTGAAGTATGGACGAAAGACGAGTTGGTTTGATTGTCATCGCCGGTTTCTTCCTTCTGATGATACATTACGACGCAACAAGAGGAATTTCAGAAGGAATATTGTTGTGCGGAAATCTCCTCCTCCAATTTTGACCGGCGAAGAGATATTGTATGAACGACTTCTCGCTTTGGGTATTCCTAGGAGTATAGATTGCGGAGGAAACAATCATCCGAGAATTGATGGTTATGGAATTACCCATAATTGGTACAAGAAGAGCATATTTTGGGATCTTCCGTATTGGAAAAATCTGAAGCTTCGTCACAATCTTGATGTCATGCACATAGAGAAAATTTTTTTCGATAATATCATCAATACAGTAATGAATGTTACAGGAAAAACGAAGGATAACATTAAATCACAGAAGGATCTCGCAGAGTATTGCTCACGGAAGGAGTTACATATAAATGGAGATGGTAAAGCTCCAGTCCCGATATTCAGATTGTCTAATGAGGAAAAATATAAATTGTTGAATTGGTTGAAGGAAGACGTGAAATTTCCTGATGGTTATGCATCTAACATCGGAAGGTGCGTCGATATTCATGGAGGAAAGTTATCAGGGATGAAAAGTCACGATTGTCATGTATTCATGCAACGACTACTTCCTATATGTTTTTCTGAATTGATGGACAAGCATGCACACGAAGCAATCGGAGGTAACATGATTATTTTATATAGTATATAATTAGTGATTAATAATATAAAAATATTAATTGTAAAATAAACTAATTAATATACTTGAATTTTCAGGTATTGGCATATTTTTTCGAGATTTATGTGCGAGAAACTTAAGCGTAGATGTGGTTCGTAGACTTAAAAGTAACATAGTTACAATACTATGCAATTTGGAGAAGATTTTTCCACCATCATTCTTTGATGTTATGGAGCATCTGACAGTTCATCTACCACACGAAGCTGCATTAGGAGGTCCAGTTCAATTTCGTTGGATGTATCCATTCGAGCGATTTATGTTCCATTTGAAGAAAAAAGCCAAACAAAAAGCTCGTCCAGAGGGTTCAATTGTTGAACAATACGTGAATGAGGAGATATCGTTCTTCACTTCTTACTACTTCGAACCACATGTTCAAACACGAAGTAGAAATCCAGACAGATGTTTTGATGGTGGTGTGACATTTTCATATCCAGTACCAGATGTTCCAGATATTTTTTGCGGCGTGGGTCGAACAGCTGGTAAGGCGAAAGAGATATGGCTATCACAACGAGATCTACACATCGCACATACATATGTTTTACTCAATTGTGAATATCTACGGCCTTTTGAAAGGTAATATCTTATAAATATATAGATTCAATTACGTATGCGTATTTTATTTGTAATATTAAAATAATGTTTCTGACATTATTCAGGATGTTCGATGATGTATTGAAGAATACATATATGAATATTGATGAATCTCAACTCCAAGAACTTAAAGAAAGAGATTTCTCCACAGGGATAAGACAATATGTAAGTAAATGATAAATATATATTATTGTTAAAAGAACATATTTATATCGATGATTGTTTCATTTAATGCAGGTTGAGATTGGCAATCACCCGTTATGGCTACGCGAGCTTGTTAAAGGACCAACTCTAAAAGTTATGAGTTGGCCCATGTATTTTACACGTGGTTACAACTTTCATACATACGACCACGGAAAATTGAAGTCAACTATGAACTATGGTGTATGTGTGAAAGGTGAAAGCTATTGTGAATCGACCGACGAACCAGATTTTTATAGGATTTTAAAAGACATTTTGCAATTGGAATATCCAGGAATTAATAATAATAATCCAAAAAATTTCCTTTCGATACCACGTATGTTATATTTTCGAATTAATATGTTGACTTATATTTGCCATTTTTTGTAGGTTACATCGGTTTAAGAGTGATGTTATTCCGATGTGATTGGTTCGATCAAATAAACGGTCGCGGAACAAGAATAAACAAATTAGGTGTCGTAGAAATTAATTCTACAAGAAGATATGCAAAATACGAGCCTTTTATTCTTGCATCACAAGCCGATCAAGTTTGTTATGTTTCCTATCCACATATTAGACGATCTTCAGGTTGGCGTTTCGCAATGAAGATACTTCCAAGGGGTAAATTTATCGACAACACAGAAGAACAACAATTGGCCATGCAACAACAAACCACCGAGATTGTTGCAATTGATGAAGTTACAATTGAAGCATTGGCACATGGTGAAGTCGAAGAAATTAAAGATGAAACGATAGAAGGAAACGAAGAAGATGAAGAATTTGAATCAAATTCAGAATCACAAGAATCGATGGAAGAATTATGTGACTCTGAATCAAGTTCAGACGTTTAAAGAATTGTTATTTTTATCTTTATATTGTAGTAACGATAGATAATGACTTTTTTTTATCTTTATATTATATATAATGGTTTATGAATTTGAAACTCGAAACCCGACCATCGATCGAAACCCGTCTCTCGTTTGAAACCCGACCATCGATCGAAACCCGTCTCTCGTTTGAAACCCGACCATCGATCGAAACCCGTCTCTCGGTCGAAACCCGACCCTCGATC
>CM071875.1:25993242-26012204 GCA_036759665.1 Gynandropsis gynandra
AGGCCGTCCGGAAAATTTTATAAAAAAAAAAAAATCCGACTGAATATTGCCGTCGGGAAATTTCCCGACGGCTTCTAGCCGTCCGGAAATTTCCCGACGGCGTGGTTCAGTCGGGAAATTTCCCGACGGCTCAGACCGTCCGGAAATGTTTGTAAAAAAAATAAAGTTTCCCGACTGAACAACGCCGTCGGGAAATTTCCCGACGGAAACATGCCGTCCGGAAATTTCCCGACGGCAAAGTTCAGTCGGGAAATTTGCCGACGGCACAGTCCGTCCGGAATTTCCCGACGGTTTTCCAACTACCATTTCAGTCCGCAATTGCGGACGGTTTACCGACTGGAGCTGATTGCCGACGCTCATTTGCGGACGGCCCGTGCCAGTCCCGAATCAGTCCCTAAATGCCTTTCCAGACGGATTAGGGACTGATTCTTCAGTCCCTAATCTGTGTATTTCTTGTAGTGGTAATCATAATAGTTTAATAAACAAAACTGCAATGATGCAACCTCTTCACTCCATTAAGGTTACAAGACCTTATCAGAGTGCTAATCGACAACTTGGGTCTAAGTAGAAGGCTATTCTCTTCAACTCCGATGTCCTAGAAACCGAGCGTGAATTTTCAAAGAAAAAAATGTGTGGAAACCGAAAAGAAGAAAAATAGAAACGAAAAAATGATTGTCTTAAGAATGGTATCTCACGGGAGCATATTAGAACATGTATGGAGATAGCTTATATGTCGTCTAGGGGTTAGTGAAATGAACTTAGGATATGTGTAGGATTGTACAGCTAGTGGCTTTTGGTAGATAGAGGGCTAAACTAGGCACACTTAGGTCTATGTTCGTGTGACGCGTTGTTGTGCATGATGGCTGATTTTTTTGAATTGTTTGTCCCAGTATTCAGTTGTTGTCTAACTCTTCTTTTGCTTAGTTCTAGTTTTGCTCGAGAACGAGCAAAGGTTCAAGTCTGGGGGAGTTCGATAACATCTATTTTTTTATAGTCTTTTCATCAATTTTCATATTTAGTTTAGTCATTCGTTTAGACTTTACTAAGCATTAACATCATTTAGCCCTCTTCTAGTATTTTCTCGTATATTTTTAGGAAATGAAGATATCGAATAATAACACGAGCAAATATAAAAAAATCTAAGCAAAATAATTATCCATTCAGTTATGTACGGTCAACATCCATGAATCATAAACCGAGGAAGAGAAATGGAAGCTAGCTGGCTAGAATATGCATGGACACACCGCTGGAACAAAATAGAAGCTTGTTGGCCGCTGGAGTAAAATGGAAACCTTCAGGTGGAGTAATGGTTGGAAGGACACGACTGGAGTAAAATGGAAACTTGCTAGAGCAGAAGAGGCAGCACGTTGAGCAAGCAAAATAAACTCCAATCGTTGCACACAAGAAAAGTAAAATACAGCCGCCTACACAAGAAATATAAACTCCAGCTGCTGGAAAAGAATGGAAGTACACGACCAAAGAGGAAAGAAGGAGAAAAGGAAAAGAAGGGAAAGGGAAAGAAAGACGAAAGTATTAAGAGGATAAAATCAATTTCAGACAGAACAGAGACAAACACACACAACAACACACGAGAGAGAGAGAGAATTGCAGAGCATAACACATACAAGGATAGAGACGGGGTGACGAACTCAGAACACATATGAGCTTTTGAAGACTACGATATTAGAACAAGAAGGAATCTCGTTCTTTATCTATCTTTAAGATAGATTTCTTTTGTGTTTTGTTTTCTAAGTCCATGTCCGAGTAGATCCATAGCCACGGGTTAGAGAGTTTTGTCGATATGTAATGAAGTCTTGTGCTTAATTTTTGGTGGTTCTTAATGATTTTATTTTTGTACGCAACCTGAATAAATGATTATGGTATTTGGTCATTTTCAGAATGATTGGCTGTTCTTAATGCTTTCATTCTTGTACGCAACCTCAATGAATGTTTGTAGAAGTCTAATGAATCTACGCCAGTGGATTAGACTTTGGAACTTAGCCATGGTTTTGGATCTCAATTGTTTTAGAATCTACGCAATGTCGGTAAATTGGATATGGGGATTAGGATAGCGGTTTTAATGCATCTAGTAGGTGAGAATACGCAGTTGAAAGATTGGTAGTACGCACGCTAGATAGTGGACAAGTCTACGCTAGTCAGATTCTACATTAGAACTTGAATACCCTAAATTCGTGATAATATCTAAGACCAATGATCTTGTTAGCATTTTATTGCATTATTGTATATCTCTCAAACCTATGGTGTTTAGTTTATTGAGTTTAATCTGTTAGTTAGTTTAGTTTATCTTTATCACACTACCTTCTCCTCTCTTCAGCTAACAATGTTCTGTTTCTCTTCCTTCTGCGCACATAAACTAAAAATGGTATATCATACGACATGCATATCATCCAAAAGACATATATCAGTATTATGTTATGATTCACAAGTCAATTAGGGATTCCAGTATGGATTGAAATAAAATCTAATGCGGGGCTTATAAGGACACCTCTCCTCTAAGCCAGCTTTTTGGGAATAGTTCTACCTAAGTGGTTCTTATCATATTATCGTGACTCAGAAAGAAAAAAATGGGACATATAAAACCAAGTATAGGGGGCGTACTGCTTGAACTATTCTGAACTTGCTTCCTCTCAGTGTTATCACTCCTCAAAGTATACTCCTCGGGGAATGTTTCCTCCATAGATTGCTCAAGAACCAGACAAACTTTTGGAAAACCTCTTGGATCCAAATCTTAAAAATCTTTGAAGGTGTCGATCCCTCTCAGACACGAACAAAGGAAGAGATCGAAAGAGAAGACCTACGGTTGAAGGGAAGGATCGAAAGAGGAGAAAGAACTCGAAGACTCGGGAATGCTAATATTACAAGGCCACATACAACAAAGGCCCGTAATATTACAAGCCGAAGGAAATTTGGCTTACAAAGGCCCATAATGTTACAAGGCCACATACAAAAAATTGTGAAGAAACCCAACCCGCATTCAACTCCCAAACATGTCTCAGATCTGCATTTTGAGGCCCAATCGACAAAACCTGCAAAAACTAAGAAGAACAAATTCATAACGACTACAAGTTTTTTTTGATGAAACAATGCAACACTAATCAGAGTAAAAAGCACAATAAATAATATAATATTACAAACTAATAACACAAATAATATAATATTACAAACTAATAATACAAACAATATAATATTACACACTAACAAACCTTTCCTTTTTTTGAAGTTAGCGTTGTCTCGGTTGTCACGTTCCAAACACTGTCAGTGATTGTGGAATTTGAACCCATTTGTATCGAAAAAGATGAGGTTTTTCTCGACGAATATGGGGTATTTCTCCGAGCCTCACCGGAGACTCTGTGTCCCAATGCGACCGTGCGACTCGATGAGACTGTATGACCTACTGCGATCATGCGACTCGATGAGACTCTGTGATCTAGTGCGACCATGCGACCCTTTGAAGCCTTTGCAACCCTTGTACCCCTACGAACCTTTGAACCCTTGTAACCCTGCGATCCTTGGATCCCTTTGTGACCCTTGTACCTCTTTGACCCTTTGACCCCTTTGCGACCCGTGTACCGCTAGCGACCCTTGTACCTCTGCGACCCTTGTATCCCTGCGACCCTTGGACCCCTGCGACCCTTTGACATTTGATCCATTTGACCCCTCGGTTAGACTCTGTGACCCAGTGCGGCCACGCGACTCGATAAGACTCTGTGACCTAATGTGACCGTGTAACTCGATGAGACTCTGTGATCCACTACGACCATGTGTTTCAATATGACTCTATGACCCAGTGCGACCGTGCGACTCGAAGAGATTGTCACTCGTTGCGATCATTTGACATTTCAATAAATATGACACGTTTAGACTACATCAATATAAGACTCGTTTTTAAAAAGGGAGAATCAAATCTATACATATTACTCACTACTCACTCGGGTTATCCAATTAACAAAAGAAACACAAAAAACACAAGAGAAACACGAAAACTCACTATACATACCTGGTTTTTCTGGAGAACGTGCTTTGATATGATCCCAGAGGACACTGAAGACGCGACCACCTCCAGCGCGACCCGAGACGCCATTAGGTCAAAATACGTCGGTCCCGTGACCCGAGCCCGAGCTCTAGAAGAGGATGCCTTGATCATATCCGTTGGTCCCATGACCCGAGCCAAGGCCGCGAAGCTCAAGGAAGCTATTATCGGGATTCTCACGACCGTCCACGCTCACGAGGAGTATGCTAGTTCACGCGATGTCACAAGTCTTAAGAACGTCATCCAAGCCGAAGCTCGACCCGCTACGGTCATTGATTAGGTTAAGTGACCCGCGTGTACTCTTTTCCCGCTCGTCGGTTTTGTCCCACCGGGTTTTCCGACGACGGCTTTTTAACGAGGCCGTGAGTCACTTATTTTCCCGCGACCTAATTAATGACCCGACGCGAGACACGAGACGGACGCATTACAAGGTGCACGGCCAACAAGAAGCTTATCTTCTTGTTTGAATATTTCAAGACAATTATGAAGGCCCTTGCATGAAGAGTAGCATTTATTGAACTTGAGTTTGAATTTTTCTTATTTTTATCTAAATATGGACGGCCACTTTGTAGCATGAACATCCAACTTTGAAAATTATACTTTTGATTTGATCTTTGATCATTCTTGAATTCCTTTGTGAGTTCTTCGGTAGTTGGTGCGTAATATCCAGCTTCCACTCGTTGGTGCGTCATATCCAACGATCCGTTCGTTCTTCCTTGATGCGTCATATCCATCGAAGACGAACTCGGTAAATCGAGAGCCTTCCGCAACTCTCGTGACCATTCGCTCCACATACCCTTGTGCAATCCGTTGCAGCAAGGCATATCCCTCACTAACCAAGTCTAGAGCGTTGATTCAGTCGGGATCGCGTCATGCTTATTTGAAAAATTCTTTGTTGACAACAAACAATTTTAACCTATCCGTGGCGAATCCGATGCCGATTTCAAGCTACCTGCGATGATTTTTAAGGCGATTTCAAGCTACTCGCACCGAATCTGATGTGGTATGGGAGAACATTAAATTTTACACCACAGGAGAGAGAGAAACCGAGGTGCTTTGGAGGAGAGAGAAAAATTGTCGGCTAATTAAAGGACAAGAGTAATATGGGGTTATCAATATTTTAATGGTAAATTTGAGTTGAAACTTTTTTTTGTGAGGGATGGGTAGGTTTGAAGTCAAAATAGCATATGAATGGTATTTTTGAAGTTCCCCTATACAACTAAAGCGAAAGAGTAAAATTTTAGGAAAAACTAAACCACTAGCAAAGTAAAAACATACAACATAGAGGTGGGCAATCCAGATTGCGATCCGGGTTCCACCGATTTGGGTTCTTCTGGTAATAAACAAATGAATCAAATTGGAATCATATGTTTTTCGGTCTAGATTCCTCGGGTTCAGATTATTAGACATTTTGCTTTTATTTTTTTCCGTTTCGTATTGTTTGCCGGCTATTGCTTCGTTTTTCCGGCTATTGCTTCGTTTTTGTCGGCTACTGCTTCGTATTTCTGGCTATTGCTTTTACTTCTGTTGTTGTTTTAGGTTTAGGTTAGTAGGTGGCATTTTTGTAATTAAGATGTAAATATATATCTAATTTGTCCACCTTAGATTTAGGATAATAATTCAATGATTACAATTATTATTATTTCCGATAAAATTAATTATGAGTATTATTATGGAATTTCTATAATTAAGGTGTAACTAATTAAGGCCATTATTAAGGAATTTTTGTAATAAAGTCGTAATAAATTACGGGTATTATTATAGAAATTTTGTAATTAAAGTGTAATTAATTACGGATATTATTATAGAATTTTTGTAATTAAGGTGTAATTAATTTTCTGGTATTATTATGGAATTTTTATAATTAATTATGAGTATTTTTGTAATTAAGGTGTAAATATATGTTTTGATTTGTCAATTCTTAGGTTTAGGATAGTAATTTAATAATTATTAATATTATTTTTAATAAAATTAATCTGGAATTTCAATTTTTAACAATTTGTCTATTTTTATTATTTGGAATAATGTAATATTTTTTAAAACTATTTCAAAATTTTGTAAAATGTAAATATTTTAAGTTGTAATTATAAAAAAATTTTAAAAAATTTTAAAAATTATTATCATTTAAAAAAATTAAAGTGATATTTATTTAATTATTTAAATAAAAT
The DNA here is from genome assembly GCA_036759665.1 of Gynandropsis gynandra. Taxonomy (NCBI): domain Eukaryota; kingdom Viridiplantae; phylum Streptophyta; class Magnoliopsida; order Brassicales; family Cleomaceae; genus Gynandropsis; species Gynandropsis gynandra. The sequence continues at coordinate 25,999,462 of CM071875.1, forward strand.
TTAAAAATGTTTATTTAGATTATTCAGTGTTTATTATTAAAAATATGATTTAAATTTAAAATTATTGCAAAATAATATAATGAAGTTCAACATAAGATCAGAAAATATTTTTATAAAATAATATAAAAGGGATGTTATTTTTTACAATTTGTTAAACTAATTCCAATAATAACAAAGTATGTGAATTATATAATACATAATTTTCAAATAGTTTAAAATATCCAGTAATTTCTAATTATTGTCTAAAACGAAAAGAAATAACATTTATTATGCTTTTACGAAATATAGATCAAATATTTAGATTATATAACAGAACACAAATTCAGATAATATAACTAGATTAATAATATAATAGAAGGTAAAATAATAATATAAAATGACATAGGCAACAAAGTATTTATACTTCGATTTTTTTTTTTAATCTTAACTAATACAACTTTGTCATTTCATTATCGAACGAACCAATTATCTGGTATGATATATTTTGCAATGAAAATTAGTAAACGTCAAAGACAAAACATTAATAAAGTGAATATATATATATATATATATATATACTAGATCTATTATTTAGTCACGAACAATTGTATATTATCGTTTCAAGACAAAAAATAAAGAAAGACCGAAATTATTTATGTTAGATAATGTTAGTAAATGTATAACAAAAATAACAAATGTTATATACAAAGAAATATTTAATAATGTTTAAAAGTATCGTAAAATTATATTTTAAAAACATTTATCCAGTTATATTAAAATACAATCACATAGTATTTTTACATATATAAAACCAAGTCTACGTGACGAAATCTATTTATATGACCAATGCAAACATAAATATATTTGAAATACAAACATAAATATATTTGAAATGCACAATGTTGTATTAATTGAGTTTGTTTTAAACATATATAATCTATTTTCATAATAGAAAACTATGGTTCACCACAATTGCTAGCAATTTAAAAAAAACAAAGATCAGGTTAATCACTAGAAACTAATCAAAATTTCTATTATGCTTTATAGCATTACAAACTTTTAAAACTTTTGGATTCTGAAAAAAAGTTGTTTAATATATATATATATATATATTAATAATTATTAAACACATATAAATATACCTACTGATAGAAATGAACTTTCATATTGAATCATGTGATAAACAATCGGTTTCAAATATTTATGGGTTTTAATCGAGTTTGTTTTAAAACACATATAATTTGATTTTAAAACACAACAGTTAAAGTCTAAATTCTATACATCTTGATATATCTACATACACATGAAAATTTTGTTTATTTCTGAATAAAATGACCAACCATATGAGCATAAAAATTAGTTGCAGATATAATATTCAAATATAGCTTATCTAGAAAAAAATTGAAATTAGTCAACAACACTGACAAACTTGAGACTACAAAACAATACTGACGAATGACCAAATATTAACAATTTTAATTTTACGCATAATTCCATGGCTTTCTAGTATCTGTGATCTTGTATATCAATTAAACTTTGTAAAATTAGTATAAGATAAACAAACTTTATAAATTAGGTATTTTATAATCCGAAAGTAGCATTTAATGGTTAGTTGAACAACTTACCTTGACAGTTTTAGTCGCAAAGTTAAACGTTGTATTACTGATACATCGTCGGTTTACGGATTTGATAGCTATTACACGACCAATAATATCTAAGAAATGACATATTAGCTGCATGATGATTTTAGATAACAAAATGCGTGAACAAAATGTTAAAACAAATTGAGCTAACCTAGTAGAAAAAGATTTTGATTTGCTAGAGAGATAGCTCATCATGAGACTTGAACAAAAACAATTCCTTTACAATTTTTACAGAACTTTCAGAAACTTCCATAATGTAAAAGCCAAGAAAGATAAAGTATGAGTGGTATTTATTATGTCTTGTAGACTAGTAATGTAAAATCCAAGTGAAAAAAATTAAAGAGCAAGATGGTTATATTTATAATACTCACCTAGTTATATTTATGGTACTCACTTCATTTTGGGGCTATTCTGGATGGTAGGTCAACAAGACTAGGATGACTAACGATAGGGAACAGTGCGGAACCAAGAATATCGCAAAGATAAGAATGGAAATTCGACTTGGCGAGTTTTTAATTTTCTCAAATTTTAAGAATTATACACATGTGTGTTCTTTTTAAGTAAATTGAAAAGACAATAGTTCTATTGCGTACAAAATAAAAATATTTCACAAGTGTTTCTATATAAATTCGGGCTATGTCTCTATCTCTGTCAAAACGAGGTGATGGCGACACCCGAGGCCCTTGGTAAATGGTTAGGGATGTTACAAAGTGGTATTAGAGCCCCAATTGTTAAAAAAAATGAATTTTGACAAGGTTTTGAGAAAAAAACCCAAAATTGAGTTAATATTTAGAAAATAGATAGCTAATTAAAGACGCTATTGTACAGGTGGTAGGATCACCATCAAGCCATAAAATAGCAAGTGAAATGTTGAGCACGAGGACCAATGCTGCATAACGTCCAAAGGATATGCTTAACATAACCTTGGATGTGGGTCTTGCTACCTTGGGCAAGAAGATTGATGCCTTGGATGGGGCTGCAAGTGATAATCCAACGACAGAAAAGAGTTGGAAGATGGAAACACATAAGAAAATACTCAGGTTATTGGAGGAAGTCTAATTTTTACAAGAGCAAGTCATGGAAGATCTTAAGGAAGAGGTTAAAAAGAGAGTCATCTAGATTTCAGTGGTTAGTGAAGGTAATGGATGGATCTCTATTTTTTTCACGAAAATTTGAATGAGGAAATTCCTAAAGGTAGTGATTGGAGGGTTAGTTATAAGGAGAGTTTTGATGAGAACTTGTGGGATTTTTACTGTCAATCCAACATCGACCCAATAATATACATTAGTAACTAAATATAATAATAATATGTCACATGTTGTAATCAAATGACCAAGATATAACATAGTGCATCGTGTAATTCTCCTATAAAAATAATAAAATAATATTATGCACATCATTTGTTTTTGTATTTAATAACAACAACAACAACAACAACAACAACAATAATAATAATAATAATAATAATTTTCATTGGAATCCTTCTTAATATCATAGGAAACTCAGAGAAGAAACAATCTCACCTCAGTGAGTTTTCATGAAAGTAGACTAGTCATAGGGACAAGAAGACGTGGCTAAGGTCGAGAATGAACTATAGAGTCAACTGGACTTACAACCTCGCAAGAAGGGTGGGTGGTAAAAAACCCATGATGTTGGATGGAACAACATTAAGGGGTTTGGTTAGAAACCTTCACTACTAAAAATCATGTGAATATCAACGGATAGATCAACGGATCAATCCATTGAAATATTTACTAACAGATCTGTCCGTTGAAATTTGTACCAACGGATTCCAATAGAACATTCTGTTGAGCTATTTACCAATGGATTCCAACGGATCTATCTGTTGAAAATATTTATCAACAAATTCTATGGTGAAGCGTTGAAAATCCTTAAATTTATCAAGTGATGCCCGTTGCAATTTTTCTAAATTGAACCGGACATTAACCGTCCGTTAACAATGTCAACGGACGCAAATGAATATCATATCGTTGATAATTTTCCTTAATCTATTGCAAAACTATTGCAATCCGTATCAATGGACGGATCCATTGCTCTGTTCATTGATAATTGATTGTTTTTTTGTAGTTAACATAGTTGTCTACTAATTTTTAATGTGACACCGACGAAAATAAAATTTTCTTCATCTTAACATGTGCTACACATTATATAAATGCACCTTATGTGAAACATATTGAAAGAAAATGATAGCCTAACCAATAGGAGATATTGATAATCTACAATTTTTTGTTGTCACCACTACCAATCCTCCTTTATATTCGTATATACCTTGTATCATTTTTTTTTCATTTGTCATGTGATCGAAAGATCTTGAATCGATGATCCAATCATCATAATAGTTGATGAAATTTTCATTTGTAGTGGTATGTAATCTTTTGTCGGCACCTCAATACATATGCAAAAACTTTATCTTGTTAATGTGGTCTTTTATACACCTCTTTCGTAGAAAATGATGTTTGGAAATCCCACTCAACCTCACTATCATTCTTAGTGAAGGTTGTCGAATTAATTTCAATACCATTGGACTTACAATTTCGAGCATAATATCCCTTTTGCTTCATTTGTAACATTGATCATCTTGTCAAAGAAACCTCTTTCCATCTTGGTTATCATTATTTTGACGAGCTTCCCCTAATTGTGGACCTCTATCTCGTAGCCTCGTTTCCAACCTTGTTGTTTTCTAACCGAGTTTTCTCTCTCACCATTATACCTCATATTACCATCATCATACTCCTTAGGCCATTTCTTTTTACTAAAGAGATCCATATCTTTCCCATTTATTGACACCTTAGACATTTGATAGTCTAGATCTTTTTGGTTGACCAAGATACTTTATAATTCTGTAAGAGTTGGTTCCTTTGTCTAAATCTTAGTTGCAGTAATGAAGTTATGGAATTCTAGGTCTACTCCATAGATTATAATTCTTCACATCCTTGCCTCCTTAAAACACTTTTTAAGGTCTAGTTTAGTTATTTCATCGCGTAATTATTAAACATTAGCGAAGAATTGACTCATTGTCATGTCATTTTGTCAAACATAAACAAACTCATTCTTCATCGCTATTATTTTGCTTCATTCTTTCTTGAAAAATAGGCCACCAAGGTATCTCATGTCTATTTTGGGGTCTTAGTCTCTTAAATCATTGTAGAAACTCAGCTTCCAACGAACTGAGTATCATGAACAAAGCTTTCCTAACTTTGATATTCATTCCACTTCTCTTTATCCTCTTTCTCAGCTGGTGGTATTATCTCCCGACCATCAACAACCTTTCATAAATATTTTCCCAACAAATAGTATTTGAATTGAAAAATAACTATAATTTTTCGAGTTGAGCTTCTCGACTAAGTTAGAAAACCCGACTTTTGCCATGTTAAATTGGTTAACTCCCATCAATCAACCAACAATTATATTCATAGACCAACAATCTTCACGATACTCAATTGAATGCTCTATAGTTGTCCCTAGCCAATTGCTTTGATACCACTTGTAGACAATGAAAAATCAATGTGGTATACTGAAAAAATATGATTTTATTGATACCTCACACTCACTCAAGTTTGTGAAGAACTCATATTTTATTTTATGCGAGAAGCTAACTCTTAACTCACTTCTACATATTGCAAAACGAGCTCAAGTATCTAGTTATAACTATGTTAAGCAATACCTAGATTGTTATATAATTCAACACACCTAAACTAAATTAATAATACCTTCTAGACCATATTATATATGTTTCATATAAACTATAGAATTTATATTTGATAACACTAGATTATTTTAGAATCAAAAGTGGGAGATGAATTTTACCGAGATGTATTATTAAATTTTTATTCATTTCATTTTGAATTTTTTTTTTTATTTTGGACCCCAAATTTCATGTGCATGCTCCGATATCGAATTTGGATGTGAAAGAATGTTATGTTGTGTCATCCTATATAGATTAGAATTTGAATTATATATATATAGTTTTAGTTAATCCTAACTTTTAAACCAATTTTTAGACTGAGTTGGATCCAAATTCATTTGATAGATTGAGATATATTTTTTCGAAAAAATGTTATCTTTAAAATTCATTATATTTCATTAGAAAAAGAGTATATAAGAAATATAATCTCATAAATATATCTTAAACTAACACAAATGTAACAAAAATTTTAAACAAAATATAATACAACACTTAAATGAACAAAAATACTTTTAAAGTTATTTTATTGGATAAAAATAGGGTTAAAAATAATATATTTTATTATATGTTAATGTGAGGGATGGTCAGTAAATAAATGAGTGACAAACAATTTCAATAAAACCCATGATTAACTTTTTATCAGAAAATTTCTCAAACTGATTCATTATTATACGGTTTAATTCAAGGCTAACCTAAGCTAGATGGATGGCTCATATACATGATTCACTTGGATAATACATCACTTTTTTGGGTTTGCTCTATTAACGGTATACATTGAATGTACCAAATGATACCAAAAGGTGAAATTCTATCCTTGTTTTTTCATACTTTGATACATAATATATACAATATATTAAGATTAAAATATGAAAACACTAATAAATAATGTAAACGACTCAATCCTAGGTATAGAAATATGGAAAATGTATACACAATACTAAAGTATTAAATAATATCGTTGATATATGACCTATCAAGCGGGAGTATAATAGTCACACATGCATAATTTTGATCATAAAAGGCGACAATTGCAAATATTAAGTTTTGGTGAAGATGTTTGCGAGTTTGCTACGTGTTCAGATATAGGACATCCAATATGAAAACTTACCATTTGTGAAATTGTGAAAAAAAAGGGAGTTATACCACCCCTTCTAAGTAAGTGAGGAGGCTTTACCCAAATTCATATAGAAGTAATTCATCATGAACGAAATCACAATCCACTTCGATATATTATGTTCCTGTAACATCAGATTAACTAAAATGTGTAGTGCCATTTGATTGTCACAAGAATATGAGAAGAATTTCATTATTTGAATTCATGTAAGAGTATGGTGAGGTACACCAAAAAATAAGTGAGGAAAGATTCCAACCACTTCAATTCAAAATTTAGTACTACCGTAGATATAAACTCCGTTATGCTAATGGTCATGAGACCGTGTGCAGTTGTTCGTTTTTCATGTAAGACTTCATAGCATAACGTTGTGTCCAACCGATTCAAAGATAAACCGCCTAATCAAGTTACATTGATCCTTCATTTGAATGAACTCTTCAAATATCTTATACCTCGTAATGTCATGTTTGATTAGTTCTATGTTGATGCATAAATAGTCCAAAAAAATTAACAACATTGCAAATATTAGCGAGAAAGTAAAGTATGATTATGCATCTATATATTTTTATATTTCTAGATGTAGGATTGAGTCGTTTACATTTATCATTGTTTACATATTGTAATCTTAATCTTTTGTATATATTACGCTATCAAAGTATTAAAATAATATGGTTGATACATGAGATAAATAATGGTAAAGTTATTACACTATGGATGTTCCATTAAAGAATCTTCTAAATAGTATAAAGTAAATTCTCTCAATCGTGTCAATGATTATTTACCTTGTTTCCATTTCGATGGTATTTTAATTTTAGTTTGATTCATTCATTGTAAAATCAAAAATTTTTATAATATATAATATCGAACTTATTAAAAATAGGTAAAAATTTATAATATTCATTGTATAAAAATTATTAATTGATATACTAACTTTAAGTTTTTTTATTTTGGAATCTGTTAAGCCGTAAAATGGACGTCTATACGGTTTGTGTTCTCTACAAAAAGATATTGTAGAGGACGCCACGACGGTCCCCCTCACAATCTAAGAGACATAAGAAAAAAACACACATCGACCAGAGATGCATAATACGAAGAGCATCACCGAATTGATGACTAGTAAAACGTATCAACCATCACCAACTGCGGAGGAAACACCACCGACACAAGAATCGATCGATAAACCCGACTCGATCCTTTCTCGAGGTGCTAGAAAATACAGAAATGAAGATGACAATGGCAGATTAGATGATATGTAAGCTATTTTGGTTTTAAATTTTGTATAAAAATTTCTATATATTAAAATATTTTTTTATTCGTCAATTTACAACGGACCTCCGTCGATAATAGAACAACATTATACGAGCATTCATTGAAACTTTTTAAATTTTCCTTAAAAAACCCAACGGGTATCTATTGTTAATTCTCGAAAAGGTTTCAAAGGATGCTCGTTGGTTCTCATACCATTTACTAATAGATAGTCGTTGGTACTTCTAATGGGCATCCGTTGTAATCTTCAATAGTAGTATCTATTGCAATTCCTTGATAATTTTCAAAGGATGTTGTTCAATGAAATGTCGTTGCAAATGGAAACAGATCTGGTTTTTCAACAGTCAATTTCCAACGGCCAAAATCCGTTGCAATTCCTTGCAAATGGTAATTTCCAACGATTTTGTCCATTGGAAATTAACTTTTTTCTTTTTGTAATGTGCATTACCTATATTCACAAGTAGGATTAAACCCAAAAAGAGGTTTTTTACATCGAAGAAGAATGTTAGGTTTTTCGTAAAACCGGGTAGGTAAAAACAACGTTTACGTACAACCGCTTAATGATATTCGAAACCTCAGAAACATAATTTTCAACGGACATCCATTGAAATTCCAATGGATGCCTGTTTTAAACTCTATCATCATGTCGATAAATTAATTTTGTTGATTGGACATTATTTTCAGCGAGAATCCATTGGAAATTTTGGTATTTAATCCATTGAACAGTTCCATTTCAACACAATCTAAAAAATCAACAAGTTTTCTCAAACACTTAGCCTAAACCCTTAAACATAATGAGACCTTGACGATTTATCAGTCACGGTGGATTGTTTGCGGGTTCAAGAGCCCCACGACCACCTCTATCGCCATCCATCACCTAAATCGACTCCACTGATATTTATTAACGAAGAAGATATGGTAGATATTTATGCTTTGATCGATACCTTCAACGATCTTACAAATGTTCCCATCATTGATCCTGAAAGTCCTTATCTAATGTTTTTGTTTACACGTGTAGGTTTGATGTGGATAATATTCTCAAACACACGAACAACAAAATCATCCAATATTCTTTGTAAGATCGATTGTACTATTTTTGGAAAGTGACAACATAAATGATTCATCACTGATAGTGGTGTACTTTTATCGTATGTACTATAATATAAAATTTTAATTCATTATTATTTATTTTTTGTAATAAATTAATTGTTTTACATTTAACTTTGTAGCAAGCATATAAATGGCAGAAGAAAGACTCGTCGTGCATCTATATCACCTGGATGTGTGCTATGCAAGATCGATTACACTTGATGATGAACAATACCATGCACAATCACTACAACAACAACGCCAATTAGCATGGGCAATGGACGAGGTTTTCAACCAACTCGTCTAGCACTAGAAGTCTGAGGACTTTAAGGCCAAAAAAGAAATGACCAAGAAGTTTCGGTACGACGAGAAAGATACCAAGAATGTACTGCATCGCTATACCTTGAGAGTGAAACCGTTCCCCAAAAGAAAGAAAGACTTGGTAAGAAACTTTATTTAATAATTCAAATTTATTTATCTTACAAAATTTTATCTAACATATTATTTTAATGTTACAAATAAAGAGGATGGAAAAAGAAGCGACTCTTCTTGAGCTGGTCGTCGTGACTCATGCCAAGAAGAAGCCCACCCTCGAGAAAAAGGTTGAGGAACCCAAGATGATCGACCCTTGGATAAAGCGGATGGTGAAAGCTATGACGGAGAATATCATACAAATATAGAAGTCGTCGGTTTATCTACTATTGAACTTAGTCCTTTACAATATGAAAAAATTTATTTACAGGTAAATAACATTAATAATTTATATTGTTCATTGTATAAAAAATTATGTATCAACTTATTTTTTTTTATTTTGAAGTGTGTTAAGCCACATAAGAACGTTTGTACGATATGGATTCTCTATAAAAAAATATTGTAGAGGACGCTACGACGGTACCCTCCATGGTCCTACAAGAGCATCATATGAAGAGCATCATCGAATTGATGACTAGTCAAGCATATCAACCACCACCAGCTGCGGAGGAAACACCGTCGAGACAAGAATTGTGCATCGACCCCGACACAACCCTTTCTCGAGGTCTTGGAGAAGATGGAGATGAAGACAACGATGAAATTCAGATGATATGTAGGCTATTTTGGTTTAATTTTTTTTTTAAATTTGACAATTTACAACGGATCTCCATTGATAATAGAACAACATTATCAACGGACATCAATTGAAACTTTTAAAATTTTCCCACAAAAAACTAATGGGTATATGTTGGTAATTCCTGGGAAGATTTTCAAAGGATGCTCGTTGGTTCTCAAAGCCGTTTTCTAACGGATAGTTGTTGGTACTTTTTCTGGGCATCCATTGCAATTTCTAATAGGCATCCGCTGTAATTTCCAACAGTGGTATCCGTTGAAATCATTTAATAATTTACAACGAATTTTGTGCATTGAAAAATCGTTGCAAATGGAAACAAATATGATTTTTCAGCAGTCCATTTCCTACAGACCGAAATCCGTTGCAATCCTGTGGAAATGGTAATTTTCAACGGTTTTGACTGTTGGAAATTTTCTGTTTTTTTGAAATGTGCATTACCTCTGTTTAGAAGCGGAATAGAATAAAAGAAATAGATTTTTTTGCATGGAAGAAGGAGAAGAACGTTAGGTTTTTTTTCATAAAATCGGGTAGGTAAAAAGAACGATTACAATGCATCGGCCAATCAGAATGTATATTACATCAACCAATCTTAAGATTTTTTTCGAAGAATAAAATTGCAAGAAAATATGAAAGAAATGAAGGGTATTTTAGTTATAGTATTATTATAAAAGGGAAGGTGAATAGTTTCTCGAATTTGAAATTGAAAGAGATTTAATATTCTTCTATTATCAATTTGAATGCGATATATTTTATAATTATATTAATACTAAATATTAAATATTTTAATACTTAACATTCTAAATTTGTTGATTTAACGAACAAGGTCGTCTGATCGGCATTATATCATTCCTGTCGAGATTATATCAAATGTATAAAACAATTGAATTATGAAATGACAAAAAATAAAACAGTTTTGGAATTTTGTTAGACCATGTTTGGAAAATGTTCATGTTATATGTATTAAGTATGTATATCAAATGAAAATTAAAGTAATCGAAAGGCCAAATATAACTAATTGGTTATTTGTCTAATACTAGATATAATAATGTTAAATATTATTAAACATAATTTTGTTACTATATTTAGTATTTTAAATCTTTTCTTCGTTTCTTTTTTTTATTTCTTATATTTTAATATATTTTTCAGAGGTATACCTTTTATATATATATATGAGAAATTATCAATAAAGATTATGCCATTAACTTTACTAATTCACAAAATATTCAATTCTATCTTTCCTTTACTAATTCTAATATCAATTTCTATTTATAGTTTTATTTCTTTAAATTCCATCAAACCTAAAAACTTTTAAAATAATTTGATCCAAATCTATTAAATAAATACTTTACTAAATATATGGATAATTATGCATAAAAATCAAATTAGAATGTTCTAATTTAAATATAGATATTCGAATTCCCAATATTTAAAAATGAATACAAGTATCATTTAAAATTCGGATATGAAATATATAAATACTTATACAAAAAATCAAATTAGAATGTTCTAATTATAAATATATCCTAAAAAATACTAAAAAACTTATCATTTGGAAACTCTAAATCCATTTATATATTTTTGTGTGAATTTTCAAAACATTTAAATGCAAATATTAATTCAGATATCATTTAAAAATCGGATATCAAAATTTTATTCTTTACATAAATCATTTTCTTCCCTTCCTCGAAATTTTCTCAACCGTCTCAATAATTATTTACCTTGCGATTGCAATTTTTATTTTAGTTTGATTCATTCATTCATTGTATAATCAAATTTTTTATAATATGTAAAATCTAACATTATTAAAAACGGATAAAATTAATACTCACGTTCAATTACATGTTCCCACAAAAAAATAATTAATAATCAGCACACCAATCTAAAATCCAAACTATCCTAAATGATAATCTAATATTCTAACACTACACACACGAAAATTTGAACACCCACTCACGAGAAAAATTCAACACACACATACACATACACACGAATGAATGTGTACACATGTACATGCGCAGTGTATGTAATAGGAGATATTGTTAGACTTTGTAGGAGAATAATTGGGAAATTAGTTATAATTTATCTGTATATATATTTGAAGAGTTTGATTAATAAATCTACACTTAAATTTTCTAATTTTGTGTCATGGTATCAGAGCAGGTTTGCATCTAAAAAAAAAATTTCCAGATCTAAGTGTTTTAGGTCCCCTGTTTCTAAAGACTGAGTTAGTCTTTAAATTTTCCGTCGGTGATTTCGTCGATCGTCGGTGATTTCGTCGATCGTCGGTGATCGTTTGTGTGTGTTCCTGCGGGTCACGGTTTGATTTTATTTTAAATCAAATTAAAATTGATGGCTGAAGAGGTTAATTCTATTTCGAAAAATCGTCGCACTATTAATCCGTATGATTTATCGTCTAGTGATAATCCAAGATGTATTTTAAAAAATGAAGTTCGTGATCCGACTCTTGTATGCTCACATTGTGGTCGTCGTGGTCATACATCAGACAAATGCTTCCAGTTAGTTGGGTTTCCTGAGTGGTTTCAGGAACGTCGTGATCGAAACACTTCTGTTGGTACAAGTAAGGGTCGTGGGACTTCTAATCGTGGTCGTGGTGCTTCTATAGTACGTGCTAACGCTGCCTCAGTTCGTCAGAACTCGTCGACTAATTGTGATAAAGAGTCTACCCCAATTGGCTTTGATGGGTTTTCGAGTGCTCAACTAAAAGAACTTCTTGATGTCCTCTCCAACAAACTCGGAGCAAATGAACAAAAATCGGGTAAAGCCTTATCGGTTTCATGGCTTTTGGACTCGGGTGCAGGAAATCATATGACAGGTTGTGCGGAT
>CM071875.1:26012560-26041474 GCA_036759665.1 Gynandropsis gynandra
TTTTTCAACTTGTTCACTGTGATGTTTGGGGTCCGTATCGTACAACTTCATATTTTGGCGCTCGTTATTTTCTAACGATAGTTGATGATTACTCTCGTGCGGTTTGGCTCTACTTGTTGCGAACCAAGTCTGATGTTTCTACACATTTGCGTAGTTTCTGTGCTCTTGCGGAACGTCAATATTCAACAAAGGTCCAACGGATTCGTAGTGACAACGGCACTGAGTTTTTGTGTATGCGTGATTTTTTTTCTACTCAGGGTATTCTTCACGAAACTTCATGTGTTGGAACCCCACAGCAAAACGGTCGTGCCGAGCGAAAGCACAGACATATCTTGAATGTTGCTTGTGCGTTGTTATTTCAAGGAGCATTACCAATTGACTTCTGGGGAGAAAGTATTCTTACTGCTGGTTATCTTATCAACCGTACTCCGAACTCGGCTCTTGACGGCAAAACACCATTTGAAATCTTGAATAAAAGTAAACCAGATCTTGCAAATCTCCGTGTGTTTGGATCACTTTGTTACGCCCACAATCTACAACATGGTGGTGATAAGTTTATCTCACGTAGTCGTCGTTGCGTATTTGTGGGTTATCCTTTTGGTCAGAAAGGTTGGAGATTATTTGATCTTGAGCGACGTGTTTTCTTTGTCTCTCGTGATGTGAAGTTCTTTGAAGACGAGTTCCCTTTTCGCACCGTTGTGTCAACAGATTCTCCAGTCTCTACATCTAGTTCTACTCTTGTAGCTCCTACTTTCGGTGAAATTGTGGAAGATGACATTCCGAGAAATGATGGTTCGAATGTTCCTGTTGAACAACCTGTGTATGTGGCTAATGAGGAACCATTAGGTCGGGGCCAACGAACCAAATATCCATCTACAAGATTAAGAGATTTTGTTGTCAACACCGTTACTATTTTGAATCATTCACAAGATGCCTCGTCATCCTCTAGTACGTCTCATCCTCTTTTTACTTATTTGTCAAGTGCTCAATTTTCTACCAGTCATCGCACCTTTGCAGCGGCGATTTCTAGCACAGGTTGAACCTCGTAATCACACGGAGGCACTTCGTGATGTCCGTTGGTGTCGAGCCATGAAAGATGAACTTGATGCCTTAGAGAAAAATCAGACGTGGTCACTAGAGCATTTACCACCAGGTAAGAGAGCAATCGGATGTAAGTGGATCTATAAGATCAAGTACCGTTCTGATGGTACCGTGGAACGATACAAAGCTCGTCTTGTGGTTCTTGGTAATAATCAGGTTGAAGGTATTGATTATGGTGAAACATTTGCACCGGTGGCAAAGATGACAACAATGTGAACATACTTAGCTGTGGCTGCTGTGCTTAATTGGGAGGTTCATCAGATGGATGTACACAATGCTTTTCTACATGGTGATTTACATGATGAGGTTTATATGAAGCTTCCGCCTGGTTTTCGTGATGATTCAGATCCTCGAGTTTGTCGTCTACATAAATCTTTGTATGGTCTCAAACAAGCTCCAAGGTGTTGGTTTGCTAAGTTGTCTGAGGCTTTACTTCGCTATGGTTTTGTTCAGTCATTGGTAGATTACTCGTTATTTACTCTTCACAATGGTGATGTTCGCCTAAGCATCTTGGTTTATGTAGATGATTTGATAGTTTCTGGCAACTTCGCATCTCATATTCAACGTTTCAAGACTTATTTGAGTACTTGTTTTCACATGAAAGACCTAGGTACTTTGAAATATTTTCTTGGTATTGAAGTTGCTCGCAACGCATCCGGCATATACTTGTGTCAGCGAAAATATGCACTTGACATTATTTCAGAAGCGGGATTATTGGGATCTAAACCGTCTTTCTTTCCAATGGAACAGAATCATCGTTTGGGACTTTCCACAGCACCACTTCTCTCTAATCCCGAACTTTTTCGACGTCTAGTTGGCCGACTTGTTTACCTTTGTGTCACTCGTCCAGATTTGTCTTATAGTATCCACACGTTGTCACAGTTTCTCCAAAATCCCACGGATGACCATTGGGATGCTGCTTTACGTGTGGTTCGTTACTTGAAGACTACTCCAGGCCAAGGTATTCTTCTCAATGCCAATGTTGATTCGTCTCTGGTGGCTTGGTGTGATTCAGATTGGGCAGGTTTTCCTCGCACTCGTCGTTCAGTCACCGGTTGGTTTCTTACCCTAGGTGGTTCACCTATTTCATGGAAGACCAAGAAGCAGCAAACAATATCTTGTTCGTCCGCCGAAGCTGAGTATCGTGCAATGGCAATGACTGTTCGTGAAATCAAATGGTTAAAATCATTACTTGTTCGTCTCGGTATCTCACACTCTCGTCCTGTTCAGTTGTATTGTGATAGTCAATCCGCTATTCACATTGCTGCGAATCCGGTTTTTCATGAGCGTACAAAGCACATTGAGGTTGACTGTCATTTCATTCGCAATGAGATTCTCGCTGGAACGCTAGTCACACGTCATGTTTCTACTAATGCTCAGCTAGCTGACATTCTGACGAAATCCCTTGGAAAGAAGGAATTTGATGTGTTCATTTCCAAGTTGGGCATACAAAATCTGTACGCTCCAACTTGAGGGGGGGGTAATAGGAGATATTGTTAGACTTTGTAGGAGAATAATTAGGAAATTAGTTATAATTTATCTGTATATATATTTGAAGAGTTTGATTAATAAATCTACACTTGATTATTCTCCTATAAAGTCTAACAATATCTCCTATTAGTATGTATTGCTCTCTAGACCGAATTTTCAGCCGGAGAAATCTCGACCACCGCAGCCTTCTACGCATCCTTAACCTTCGTGGTGACTCCACAGCGGAAGTAAATGGCGTAGACAAAGAGCTGAGAAGCACCCAACAATGTTCCAATACCATTGCTTACCTGTGATTATAACACGACACAAAAACCATTCATATTATTGAGTTTACATAGAAATTAATCACTGGACATAGTTCTGATCTGATTAAAAGTAGCAAATTCCGTGAGGGCTTACGAGAATGTAAAGGTCCAGCTTGTTGATCAATGAGTAGGATGTCCAGATGATGGCATTTACGAAGGTCAGCAACGACAACCAGAACGGCATGTACTCCACACTCCTCGCCTTAATCACCTTCCCCTGTTACATGGGAATCCAAAAGTGTCATCATTCGTTTTTGTTGTTGAAATGCTCATGAAACTATGAATGAATTTCTCATGAGCTTATCTCCTTCCACTTCTTAAATTTGTGCAAACATGAAAAATAAAATTAGGAACGGATTTGAAGAACTCTCGTATGGTTTATGTGATCTCTCTGCCTCTTTTGTGTTTGATGTTTTGCTGAAACTCTCACTTGATTCTCTCGGATGTGATTCGTTTCACACCTTCCAAAAGATCATATATTACTTAGTTCACAAAAGGTTGTTACCTTGCCTATTACAGACAAGTTCGTACACAATGATACTGCCTATTATACCCAAAATAGATTGATTCTATAGCTATTGACTTACTGATATTTTCAGATGTTTTCTATCCTGTTTTTACATTACCGTTACCCTGTTTTTATGTCTTCTTGTCTGCTGATCCCTTGTGCAATTTTTGTGTCTTTCTCATGGGCTTGCGGAAATGTTTGGGTCTTGCTTCTTGGGCTTCACGGGCTGCTGAATTTGAGCTGGGCCTTCGACAAATGACGCGACCCACCATCCTGATATTTGTTTCTGCTTCCAGAGACATCTTCTCCAAAAGCTTCCCCGTGCACTCGATTCACCTTCGTGTCGTCTCCATGCGAAGCAATCTCTTCAATCTCCCTCTTGTCTAGCCTTGGTGCGACTTCGATCGTCTTCCTCAGCTCACAAAAGTGACCAGTCGGTAAAGGCTTCGTAAGGATGTCGGCCATCTTCTCTTCTCCTCGTATGAACCGTAAGTTAATTCTTCCTTCATTCTGTGCTTCCCGAACAACGTGAAATCGAATTTTGATGTGCTTCGTCCGCTTGTGATCTATGGGATTCTTCCCAATAGCAATCACAGCGGTGCTATCACTGTAAATCGGAACTCCGTGTTGCATGCAAAACCCTAGTTCCTCGAATAGGCGCGATAACCAGGTTGCATGATTAGTAACCGAACTTAGAGCCATATACTCTGCTTCGGCTGTTGAATGAGCCACGATTGATTGCTTTTGCGTCTCCCAACTGAATATTGAACTGCTTATTGTAAAACAAAAACCGCTCGTACTCCTCATATCAGTCAGACTTCCTGCTAAGTCTGCATCCGCGTAACCCACCAATTCTGCATGTTCCACTTGTTTAAATTTTAACCCGTAATTAGTAGTTTCTCGTATGTACCTTAACACTCGCTTTTCATTATGTAGACTGTGTACTGTCGGCTTTGAATTGCTTCGTGACAGGTACGAAGCAGCGAATGCAAGGTCTGGACGGTTGGAGGCAAGGTAGAGGATGCCACCTACCATGCTCCTATACACAGTCTGCTCGGTAAGTTCATCGTCGTCTTCTTTTGCCTTAGAATGTAGGGTTAAGGGAGTGCGTACTCCCTTCGAGTCCAGCATCCCAAACTTCGAAAGAAGTTGGGTTGCGTACTTTTCTTGGCTTAAGAAAATTCCATCCTTGAGATATTTAACCTCAAAATCCAAGAAAAATTTAAGTGAACCTAAGTCACTCATGTGAAATGTTGAACTCAGTTTGGCTTTAAAATCTTCAATCAACTTAAAACTGCTCCCTGACAGTATAATGTCGTCCACATATAAATAGATAACCAGAATGTTACCTTCCTTCACCTTGATATACATAGCCGCGTCACAATGGCTCCTTATGCATTCTTCTTTCAAGAAGAATGTATCAATCTTGCTATACCAGGCCATCGGTGCCTGTTTTAAACTATACGGTGCCTTATTAAGTCTTAAAACCTTGTGTTCAGAGCCAGTTACCTAGTATCCTGGTGGTTGTTCAATGTAGACTTCCTCGTTAATTTCTCCGTTTAGAAATGCTGACTTTACATCCATTTGATGTAAAAGCCAATCCTTCTGTGCTGCCACGGCTATCAAGGTCCGTATGGTGTCGTGCCTTGAAACCGGGGGAAACGTCTCCCCATAGTCTAGCCCGTAGGTTTGAGTAAACCCCCGAGCCAGTAGTCGAGCCTTATACTTCTAAATTTTCCCCTCTTCATCCGTCTTAACCTTGCATATCCATTTTACCCCGATCACTTTCTGATTCACGGGTCTTTCAGTTAGATACCAGGTCTTGTTCTTATGCAACATATGCATTTCAATGTCCATTGCCTCTTTCCACTCTGGGTGCTTTAGAGCCTTTTCAAATGAGGTAGGTTCGATCACGACTAGATAACAACTCTCTTCTGGTTGTATCCCCTTGGTGTCTTCCTCAATCCGATACAAATCGCTCAATCTCCGTGTTCTATGAACTTCACGGGATGATTCACTGGTATTCCTAGTGCTAGGCTCCTGAGATGATGGAGTGTTAGACGGTGAAAATTTCAAAGGAGTACCCGGAGGTGTTCTCCTCATGCTACTTCCACTGTCCCTAGTACTTGGCTGCCCTGAGGTACTCCCAACTTCAAACGTAGTCGTAGGTACTCCCTCCGGGTTGCTGGAATTTTGTGGATTCAGAAATACCATAGGTATAGGCACTTCCTTTGCTTCCCAATCCCAACTTTTTTCCTCATCGAAAATTACGTCTCTAGACACTTCCACCTTCCCCGTCTCAATCACATAAACCCTGTAGTCCTTACTCTGGCTACTGTAACCCACAAAGACAGAAACTTGTGACTTGTCGTCCAGTTTTCCCCATCTCTGTGCAAGCACCATTTTGTAACACAAACACCCAAAGATCCGTAGGTGTCCAATAGAGGGTTTGTGCCCACTCCAAACCTCCAAGGGGGTTTTGTCCTCTAATGCCCTTGTAGACAATCTATTCTGTATTTATGCTGAAGTAAACACTCCCTCTGCCCAGAACTTGTTGGGCATATTCTTATCCTTCGGCATACACCTCGTCATCTCCATTATAGTGCGATTCCTCCGTTCAGCCACCCCATTCTGCTGTGGCGTATACGCCACACTTAACTCCCTCAATATCCCCTTTTCGGCCAAATAATCTGAGAACTCTTGAGAGTTGAACTCAGTCCCTCTATCAGACCGTAGCTTCTTTATCCTTTTCTCCGTTTTGTTTTCAACTTGTGTTGCAAATCTCCTAAATGTTGCAAACACGTCTGACTTGAGCCTCAAGAAATAAACCCAAATCATATGGGAGTGATCATCTGTGAAAGTTAACAGATATACACTCCCATCAAGTGATGGTGTGTCCATGGATCCACACAAATCTGTGTGAATAAGACCCAGAATCTGCTTCGCCTTGTACTCCGAGTTCTTAGGAATCTCCTGTCTGTGTTGCTTACCCTTAGCATACCCCTCACATCTTCTTTTACCACGGTAATCTGTTGTAATCCTTTCACCATTTTATCTCGTTGTAACTTCTCCAAGTTATGGACTCTCGTGTGACCTAATCGCTTATGCCATAGGTCTGAGACACTCATCTTCTCCTCAGCTATTCTAGCCTCCTCTTTAACTATCCTCCACTTGAGAGGATATGCCTTCTTTACCATTGGCACTTCAACCACCTTTGCACCAGCCTTATCCTTGATCAAGCACTTATCCTCGGTGAATGCAACTTCATACCCATTTCTTACCATCTGCGGCACACTTAGCAGGTTCTTGTCCAACCCCGGTACTAGGAAAACGTCCTTAAAATTTTAACTCCCTTCTTCGTGTTAACTTGAATGTTCCCTTTACCGAAAGTGGTTAAAACTTCTCCATTTTCAACCTTTATAGGTACTCTAAAGTACTTATCTAGAGTTGTGAAATACCCTTCGTGTTTTGCCATGTGATTTGTAGCACCACTGTCCACTAACCACACATTATCTTCAAAAACTTCATGTGTCAAGTGTGTTGCCGTGAATAATGAATTTTCCTCCTCTTCTTCTTGTTGGTTTACATGTGCTTGATTTTGCGTGGGTCGTTTGTTCTTGCATTCTCGTGAAAAATGACCCAGTTTGCCACAAGTATAGCATTTTTTCTTCCTTTTGTTTTGTTTTTTATCTCCTTGTGACTGCTTGTTTCTAAAGAAACATTGACTCTCCTGTTGGTTGTCTTTCTTGCATATGCTGCAAAACTTCTTCCCCTTAAATTTGTTTTCTCCCTTTCCATATGACTTCTTACTAGACTCAGGTATGTTATTAACCTTAAGCCTTTTGAACTTTGCATGGAATGCACCTTCCAGACCACCACCGTGCCTGTCCTCCAGTCTCGCCTCCTGGGACTGTAATGAAATGACGAGTTCCCCCACTGTGAGTGTTGTGAGGTCCTTCGTCTGTCAATGACCCTGTCTGCTCAATGACCCCAACATACGGGTCAAATCTTTCCTGTAATGAGCACAGGATCTTCGAGACCAAAGTGTCCTCCTTTATCTCATCTCCAAAAGCCCTCATTTCATTCGCCAGTTCTGTAACCTTATTAGCGAAATCCTTGATGCTTTCCTTCTCACCCTTCCTTAGAGTATAGTAGTTCGCTCTGAGCCTTTGGAGTTTGATCATTGCCGTCTTGGGGTACCCTTGAAACCTCTCCTTAAGGAGATCCCAAGCAGCCTTAGATGACTCACACACCGAAAGATGGGCAGCAAAAATATCATCCGAGACTGCGCTGTACAAGAGTTGTAAGGCAGTCTGGTCTTTAGCTTCATTTTCCTCCCACTGTTTCCATAACACCAGCCCCAACCACGAGCTTCTTAGGTAGTCTTTCTGTGACCACCTTCCACAACTGTTTTGACCTGAGTAATGCCTTCATCTTGATTACCCAGAGGTTGTAACTCTTACCATCGAAAATAGGTATCGGTGGTGTATTCTGCATCTTCGAATGTATTGCTTGTGCTGAATAAATTTGTGTTGTCTCTTGTGCTGTTTGTTGTGCTTGTGCTAGTGCTCCCTCTCGGCCTTTAGATCCGAAAGGCTCTGATACCAATTGTTGTTGAAATGCTCATGAAACTATGAATGAATTTCTCATTATCTTATCTCCTTCCACTTCTTAAATTTGTGCAAACATGAAAAATAAAATTAGGAATGGATTTGAAGAACTCTCGTATGGTTTGTGTGATCTCTCTGCCTCTCTTGTGTTTGATGTTTTGCTGAAACTCTCACTTGATTGTCTCAGATGTGATACGGTTCACACCCTCCAAAAGATTATATATTACTTAGTTCACAAAAGGTTGTTACCTTGCCTATTACAGATAAGTTCTTACACAATGATACTACCTATTATACCCAAAATAGATTGATTCTATAGCTATTGGCTTACTGATATTTTCAGATGTTTTCTACCTTGTTTTTACATTACCGTTACCCTGTTTTTATGTCTTCTTGTCTGTTGATCCCTTGTGTAATTTTTGTGTCTTTTTCATGGGCTTGCGGAAATGTTTGGGTCTTGCTTCTTGGGCTTCACGGGCTGCTGAATTTGAGCTGGGCCTTCGACAAATGACGCGGCCCACCATCTTGATATTTGTTTCTGCTTCCAGAGACATCTTCTTCAGAAGCTTCCCCGTGCACTCAATTCACCTTCGTGTCGTCTCCATGACAGGCAATCTCTTCAGTTTTCATAAAAAAAGTTCCTGAGAATCAACTATACCATCTGGATTTGACCTAATTGAATCTGAAAGCTAGTGGTCGGGACAAGACAAGATATGGTTGGTAACTTACAATGACCAAGCAGGGTGAAGCATACATGGTGATGTTGAAGGCGTCGTAGATGACACCAACAAAGGTTTGTTTGGCGAAGGGAGAGTGGAGGGCGAACATTGTGATGAGAACCACCCCAGCCAGTGCAATGACCTCAAGCAACAGAAGCAGTATGATGTTTCTCTGCAAAACATTGACCAAAGCCCTTAACTTAGAAATTTTTGTTTACGTGGAATACAAGAATCATCAAGAAGTTATGCGAGTATTTAATTTCGTGTGAATTTAATGAAATACCCTTGTGTTTTTCTGCTCTTTGGAGAAGATGAAGAAGATGGTCAAGTAGATGGCTTCGACGAACGGACCGACACCATTGATGGTGGTGATGAGAATCTTGTCTTTGTGGACCACTGGCAGACCGTAGAATACCCAAAGCATACAGTTCATCACTGTTGCTATGTATAGATACACCTGAAACTCCTCCACTGATCTCTTCTTCACAATCCTCCAGAATGTCGGCCTGTACACACACATTCTATTAGGAGAATATTATCAAATATTCTCCTAGATATCAATCTTCTTATGTTTGTTAATTTTCCTTATTTTCTATGTTTGTAAATTTTCCTTATTTTCTATGTTTGTTAAGTTTCCTTATTTATAAGATCTTAACCTTCTATATATTTTGATGTATGTTCTTGGTTTATTAAGGGAAAATATTCAAAAACTCTATTTGCCTAAATGGTATCAGAGCACTAAGTCGAAAGACATCAATCCTAAACACGTTTTTGAATTCCACCGCCGATTATGGCTTCCGACGCAGACACCACATCCGCCAGAGCTTCTTCATCTTCATCGAGTGATATTGTTACACCATACAATTCCTTGAACCCTATTTCTTCTTTGATCCATGTCAATGTTTCCAACGTCACCAAACTCACGGCGACGAACTATCTCGCGTGGAGTATCCAAATCCGTGCAATCCTCCAGGGTTACAATCTCGATGATTTTCTCGACCTGTCCCTTGCACCCGTACCGACCCTTGTGGTCAACAATACCATGGTTCCTAATCTGGCTTATGCACCATGGTTTCGTCAAGACCGGCTGATTTTTGCAGCCCTCCTTGGCTCCATCTCGATGTCTTGTCAGGCACTAGTTGCCTCGGCCGTCTCTTCCGGGGATGCATGGGCCATCCTCGCCTCCACGTACGGACGCTCCAGCCGCAGACACATCAAGCAAATCAAGGATCAAATGAGACGTTTAACCAAGGGTGCAAAGACGATTGATGATTGCATGAACTTCTTCAAAACCAAGGCGGATGAATTGTCTCTTCTTGGGAAACCCATGGATCCTGAGGATCTTCTTGATCTCATCTTTGCGGGCCTTGGTGACGAATACAAGCCAATCAAAGATGTTATGAATACGAAAGATAAGATCATCTCCTTTGTTGAATTACACGAGAAACTCCTCAACCATGAAACGGATCTCCTTGCAGCCAAACCGATTCCCTCAGTGCTTCCTATTACCACAAACAATGCCCATCACAAATCTCGTGGACCATGGCGCCCTGATTCCCGCATAAATTCAGACGCCCGAGGATCAACTCATCCCTGTTTCTCCTCGCGTGGTGACCCATCCCGCGACTACCAAGGAAAGTGTCAACTTTGCGGCACATACAGCCATAGCGCCCGACGTTGTCATCTCTTCCGCTCGTCGGCTCCGTCTTCCAACACTTCTGCTTCACGCGGTGGATCACCATGGCCTCTGAGTGCTCATCATGCTTCACACACCTTGATTCCCTCTGAGGCTTCACCGACGTGGATCCTAGACTCTGGAGCCTCTCACCACGTCACCTCCGACTTGGCGAATCTTGCTTTTCACGCCCCTTATACGGGCAACGACGGTGTCATACTCGGTGATGGTTCTAGGCTTACTATTACACATACGGGTTCCTTGTCCTTACCCTCCTCTTCTCGTCACTTATCCTTTTATAATGTTCTTTGTACCCCCTCGATGCATAAAAACCTTATATCAGTTTATCAACTATGTACTCACAATAATGCTTCGGTGGAATTCTTTCCCCATTACTTTCAGGGGAAGGATTTCAACACGGGGGCACCAATAAAACAAGGACTTCTTAAAGATGGTGTGTAAGAGTGGTCAGACCTTTCCAAACCAACCTCTCTATCGCAATCTCCCTCTATTACTGCTTTCACTAGCGTCAAGTCCACTTTGTCCGAGTGGCATTCTAGACTAGGCCATCCGTCTTCTGAAATTTTGAATAATGTTATCTCGTCTTCGTCTTTGCCGTTACGGCCGTCATGTCCTATTTCTTCATGTGATGTCTGTTTACGAAACAAAAGCCATAAACTCCCGTTTTATGTTTCTACAGTTACTTCATCTCGTCCACTTGAAATTATTTACACCGATGTTTGGACATCTCCTGTTATTTCTTTCGATGGGTCTAAATACTACGTTATTTTTGTTGATCATTATACTCGTTATACGTTGTTTTACCCCATGCATCGAAAATCTCAGGTTTCTGAAAATTTTCCAAGATTCAAGGTTCTTGTCGAAAATCGTTTTTCATCTAAATTGGATCTCTTTATTCGAACAATGGCGGCGAATTTATTTCTTTACAAAAATTTTTATCCACCCATGGCATTTCTCATTTTACAACGCCTCCCTACACACCCGAGCACAATGGGATTTCTGAAAGAAAACACTGCCATATCGTTAAAACGGGTCTTGCTCTCTTGTCTCACGCATCTATGCCTCTTGATTTTTGTACTTTTGCATTCCCGACGACTGTCTATCTCATAAATCGTCTTCCCACTTCAATCCTTGGTTTCCAATCGCCATTTGAATCTCTTTTCACATCCTCACCTAATTATTTCAAACTTCGCATTTGTGGTTGTCTTTGCTACCCATGGTTAAGACCGTATACACACCACAAACTCGAGTCACGCTCTCTCCCATGTATTTTCGTCGGTATTCTCTCACCCAAAGTGCATTTCTTTGTCTCCACTTACCAACCTCTCGAGTCTTCGTCTCTCGTCATGTTGAATTTATAGCTATTAAGCATATAAACATTATCCATATTGTTCTGTAATTATTTTTAAAATTAATGGAGGGTTTTATTTTTTTCTTCAATTTCTACCGTGACTCCATCCTGACGAAGGTTCAAATGTATGTCATATTAAATCACTCAATGATTATATGGTACAATAAGGAGGTGTGGTTTTTCGTAACTGGTGTTTCCATTTAGTACTTTGTAGTTTAGCATGCACTAATTAATAGATTGAACTGCAGATCCTATCTTGGAGGATGGGAGTTCAAAATGTATGATACATTTAGACTGAAGAATTTCAACCATGAAAATTGAGTGAAAAGCTTGTGAAGGCGAAGAATTCCGCCGACCAGAAGAGGTTGGCAACTTTGATGGTGTTGTCGCATGTTCTAGATCACAAGCCTTCATCATACAATTTTGTCAACTATGATCTGATTGACATGGTTGATGACTTGGAATTTTGTGAAGGCTTTCCATGGGGCTTTACACATTTGAGAAGTTTGTGGATACTTGCCACAAGCACGTTAGCGGGGAATCACCGAAACTAAAATAGCATTGTGGAGGTTTCATGATCCCACTCATGATAAGTTGTATATATTATTAGATTAACATGAATGTTTTCAAACTTTTTGTGTTCTTATCATTTTTTTTAATATTTTACTTAATTTCATTTGAAACCATCCATAGTTTGGGCGAAAACGGATGATATATTGATGTTATGGATGTTGTTCCATCATGCCCAAGGATGTGCAAAAAGTGGGTTAAATCCAACCTGAACCCGAAGTATGTAGACGTGATCCTAAAGATTGAAGATTCCAATGTAACAATTACATAAGGATCACAAAGGTCACAAGGGTCACAATGGTTATTTGTTGTTTTTGCAGGATATTCAAAGTATTCTTCATGCTAAATCCAAAGGGTATTTGTTGAGAGAATATTCGTAAACTTGAACAATTGACGCGAAAAACAACTCTTGATGAGAAACAGAAAGAGAAAGAGAAATGGAGTAAAAGGAAGAAGAGAATAGGTGAAAAAATAATAGAGGTTGTAGATGTTCCACCCATATTTGAAGTTGATGAAGTTGAAAGATTTGTAGAGGCTGAAGCTGTAGAGAAGAAGAAGGTGATGTTGAAGTTGAAACTGAAGGACATGAAGCGGATGTCCCTCTGACACTAGAACAGAAATTAATTAAGAAATAAAGAATTCGGAGAAAAGAATCATCAACATCATTAAAGACCTACATCGAGTTTGATTTGCCTAATCCAAAATCAAAGTAAAAAAATCCCAAAGGTGCAGACAATGTATAAAAGGGGCATCTATACGGTCTCAGTTCGCTCCAAAAGGATATCGTCGAGGACGCCATGACGATACCCCCCGTGGTTCAAGGGAGTTACACGTAAGAACGGCGTATCGAGCATCTGAGAACCACGCTTCAGGTAAAGCAATCGGAGCTTCGAGAAACTAGAGAAAATATGTGTCACATGGAGAGCATTATCGAATTGCCAATCGTCGAGTGTATCAACCACCAGAACCGATGGGAGAAACAACGCCGAGACAAAACCCGATAATCGACTCTGATGCAACTCCTTCATGAGGTGTTGGCGATCATGGGGATGAAGATGGCGCTATGAACATAGATGATTTGTAGTTTATATTTTTTAATTTATGTTTTTAATTTGTATAAACTTTTTTAATTAATTTTTTTTAGTTTTTAAAAAAAATTATTTTTTCGTCACGTTTTCAACGGATGGCTGTTTGAAATTTTAAAAAATATCAATACGCATCCATTGAAAACGTAACAAAAAAATAATTTTTTTTTTAAATTAAAAAAATTAATTAAAAAAGCTTATAAAAATTAAAAAGGCATAATAACAAATATACCAACGAAATGCTATAGGACTTCACACATACCTTCGTAAACCTAATGAAAAAAAATTGGTGAAAATATATATGTGCTCTTATATTTTGTTAGTGAAAACACATACGGTTTTCACATTTTTGTTAGTGAAACGAAACATTTTTCAAATTTGAGAGGAGGGAAACAAAGTTGAGAGCGATTTCCTTCCATTTTCGAGCGATTTCCAGCAATTTTGATCGATTTTCAGCAATTTTCGATCAATTTCTAACCATTTTTAGTCATTTTTAGTGATTTCGAGCAATCTCGAGCGATTTCTGGTTATTTTTAGCGATTTCCGGCGAGTTCCGACGATTTTGGGTCACATTCGGTCGCAAGTCGCAAGGTCGCAGGGGTATTTTGAGAATATCAATATTATAAGGGTATTTTTGAAGCTAATTTCTTTTTAAGGAAGGATAGGATTGAAGTCAAAATAGCATTTTAAGAGTATTTTTGAAGTTACCCCAATTAAAAACATAAAATTTATACAAGTAAAAAACATGAATTTTTAAAAAATATCAATGGGCATCCGTTGAAAACGAAAAATTCCCGCCTTCTTGGCAGCGGATATCTGTTGGCATTTCTCGCCATTTTGCCAACAGCTATCCGTTGAAAACGTTTAACTCCCGCCATTTTTCTTTTCAACGGATGGACAACGGATATTCGTTATGAAAGTCTAACGAATATCCACTAAACATTTGTAACTGGCGTCCGTTGACGACATCTAACGGACATTCGTTGCTAATTTCTAACGGATATATCCATTAAGAGCCCGTTGAAAACTGTCAATGGATTTAATCTGTTGCACTCCAACTGCAAATCACAACGGATGCGGGTTTTCAACTATTGATTCCCAACGGCTCAGAATTCGTTGAAATCTGTTGGGATCGGTCGTTTCTAACAGAAAAATAGTCATTTCCAACGAATATATCAATTGGAAAAAACATGTTTTTCTGTAGTGTAAAACCGGCTTGCCAATGGAAGTAAGATAGTCACATATTGATTTGAAATCTCTGATAGATTTGGACATATTTTCCTTCAAGGCTGATGGTTTGCAGAGATGCTAGTAGATCAAACTCTTGCGAGTGAACATTTATATGAAATACGTAGCTAAGGCTTACAAGACACCAATAGAAATTTTGATGCCTATGACTAAACCAAAGACATCTTCGGCAAGAGTCTCACACAACCAAGAATGAACAAATTATTTGTTTTATGCCAAGAAGAGAATAAGGGATTTGGTGTTTGAGTGACAATATGACTATTTGTGTTGGCGATGATTTGTGGTGGTGTACCTATCTCTCCTACGATAAAACCAAGAAGTTCTTGTAACTCCAACAATGATTCTATCTGAGTTTTCCAAATAAGTTAGTTTGTATTTGAGAGTGTAAGGGTAATGAAATTAGAAATGTTAACATGAACGGGAAAGGGAAGGGTTTTGGTTCATTTATTGTAACACACTATGATGAGATTTATCACCAAAGCTTTGATACCATAAAAATTTTAAGAGTTGAAGGAGAAACTTAGAAGAATATCATTTCATTCTCGTTACTTATCCATGAGCACAACAGCTCTTTTTATACAAGCTTTAGGTCACAAACAAACAAGAGAAGGTACAGAGAATATTCTCTACAAGTTTGTTATTCTGCCAGAACTGAAAATTGATTCCTAATAGCAATATTTTGAATTTCCTTTAACCACATTGTCCTTTATCTTAGATTTTTGTGAGCCAAGGAATTGCAGAGATTGTGAGACTTACTGTAGAAAAAAATATGTTGTAGTGGTATTAAGATTATCATCATGAGAGGGAAGCTTGTATTTGGTGTTGTGTTTCCTTTGTTCTTCATTTAGAGAAGAATGTTATTGAAAGAGCTCTAAGAGGCCGAAGTGTATGCTAAAATATGCTAATATCTTCAACACATTGTTGCTGATGGAATGTGAGTTTTCTAGTTGAGTCGAAATCCAAAAAGAAGAATAAGAAATTCCAGAAGAATAAGAAGTTGAAGAACTTGGAGCCTTCAAAAACTTAAGATGAGAAATTCTATAAGAAGAAGAATAAGTTGAAGAACTTGGAGTCTTCAACGACTTCAGATAGGAATTCCGCTTAGAAGACTTGCTCCCCATAAAGATAACTTCCAGATTTATAACTCAAAACCAATACAACCATTTTGAAATCGTGAACCGATAATTTTTTTCATTTTTACGCAATTTCTTAAAAACATAGTCAATCACCTTAGCCTTGTGCATAAGCACACATTCTAAATGAACTTAGAGGCATCTATATACACTATGTACGATAACCCTGACTAAGATAAAATCAAAATTGGTGCCTCAATTAGTCTCACTTTTAAATTCTTAAAAGATTTTTCTTTAGCCTCCGTCCGATGAAAACGTACATCCTTTCAATTAAATTTTTCATCAGTTTAGCTATGCTAGAGAAACTCTTGAGAAAACGTCGATAATAAGCCGCTAGTGCTTAGAAGCTGTAAATTTTTATTGTATTTTTGGGTTTTGGCTAATCCACTATCTCACATATTAATTCTGTAAAAAATTACTCTTGTTTTACTTGGCGAATAAGTGGTGCTTCTTTAGCTTCTCCAACACCATGGGTTTTGTGTTCCTGAGCACTCTTGGATTAAACCAAGATACAATCAATGAGTGTAATGAAGAATTCATCCAAATATTCTCTAAACACATTGTCCATTAACTTCACAAAAGCAATGAGAGAACTTGTTCAACCAAACAACATAATTATGAACTAAAAATGTCTATATCTAGTTTTAGACGTTATTTTTCTGAATTTGGTTATTTTCCGAAGTTAAGTCGAACTTGGAAAACCATAAGTTGGTCTAATAAATCATCTATTCGTGAAAGTGCATACTTGTTCTTAATGGTCACTTGGTTCAATGCATGGTAATCCATGCAAAGACAAAAACTTTCGTTTTTCTTTTCCACAAAAAAAAACCCTCGTACCCCCAGAGTGAACAACTTGGACATATAAACCCTTTGGTTTTTCAGCTCTACCATTTCCACAATGCCATCCTATACGGAGCTTTAGAGATTAGAGAGGTTCCTGACTCTAATAAATCTCAAATGAATCTTCTCTTAACGGTGGTAGGCCATTCAACTCTTCATATACCTCCATAAAATCTCGCGCCACCGGAATATTTTTCTCTGAAAATGTGAATCCTACTCATTTCTAATGTAACGAATTATAACTCGCAACCTCACTCTATCAATTGATCTACGCATAAAGTTCGAGATAAATCAAAGTCCGTTTCGAGTCTTTAATTCTTGATAGCACAATTTCTTCTCATGTCCTGGGAATCGTACTTGCCATGCTTGCAATCTAGCATAGCTTGGTGCTTAGATAACCAATCCCTTTCTAAAGACATTTATCCCGACATTAGAATCATGATAAGATCTTCAACCATCTTGGTCTCTTCTATTACTTTGAAAACTTTTAGAGCATACTTGCAAGGTATTGATGTTAGCCGTTGACTTGATTGATAGTTGCTCACCTATAGTCGAGCTTACAAAACTATGCATAACTCACGTGTTAAACAACACATGAGCGTTAACGTTCTGCCGACTAGAAGGGTTCCTATAACATGTACACTCTCTAAGGACACTGATATTAAACACATTCCTATGTTCTACATCATAGTTTTTTTTACTATTGATTACGCTATCACAACACACAAAGAAACTGTATAGAAAACTAACCTGCAATTGGTTTTGCTGCCTCATTATCAACCATCTCATGATCTTCTATGCCGCTACTAATGTAACTCTTAGTTGCACCATCTTTTTCTTCGAAGCTTGCTCCTCCGGATGTTTGAAAGTAGATTGTCGCACTCGCTTAACTGGTACATTTTTCGGTGCAGGTTAGAGACAATCTCGAATCCTATGATATATACTTTCACAACAGTAGCATGCTCCACGCTTCTCCTTCTGTAGAAAGTCCAGCATAATGTGCTCGATACTTCCACAACGGAAGCAACTTCCTTGTACCATTTAAGATGCCCCACTGTACATTTTTCCACATGTTGGACATGGATCAAATAATTCCTGAGAGTAGTTGAGATGGTTCATATTTTTTTCACGTCTTTCCTACCTCGAGTTGAAAATTTTGTTTTCCTTTAACCTCAGACCTCGCCTGATGGAATGCACCAGATTTAATAAACCTCTTCTCGAACATGGTGATATTTTTTTCCAGCGACGACACCATTTCATAGGAAATCACCTCCACGCGGTGTCTTATCTCTAGATGGAATCCCTTTAGGAATTTATTTACCTTCAATCCTTTGAAATTCATAGTCTTAGCACCACAACATTCTCATGGTATTGGGGTACAATACTCCCCCCCCTACTTCAACTCTAAGAAGGAAATATCCATATCATCTCGTGCATCTTGTAGGATGTATTTTAACTCAAATTCTTCATATAACTTTTCCCATGTGAAGATACGTCCACGGTGATCTCGAAATTTCTTTCTACCAAAAATTGTTTCTCCTTCAAAGAGATGAGGAGTGATGTCTACCTTGTAGCCCGATGAAATCAACGAACCAAGTCTCAACCCTCTGAACCGAATAAGTTGAGATGAAACTCCAAATGACCAGCATGAAACACAAAACATGATGATCCAAATGGTTCACAGTTTGCTAAATGACTTTAAAACATTGTATTTTTAAAAACATATCATATAGGTTTTTATAAAAATCCAATAACTCATATCTTGTCACATTGTGTATTTAATTATTCATTTATATATAGGAAAAGATATAACTTCCTAAAAAATCTCTCCGAACCTAAAAACCATTAAAAATCTCAAACAATAAAGAAAGTGTGAAAAGTAAATTCCTAAGCGTAGTTCCTAAACACCATTAAAAAAAGAAGGGGAAAACTAAAGAAACTAAGAAAAGAAAGTTGAAGTGAAGAGAGAGAAAGGAGGAGGAAGTGATGTTGTTTACTTCCAGAGCTTGACCAACCTGTCGTGGCTGGCGGAGGCAACCAATCCTCCAACAGGAGACTGAACCAAGCAAGAGATGATGTCATGATGTGCTGGCATCGCCAGGGTGTTGCCGTCTATCGTGTTCCACATCTGCATCGTCTGCATTCATTCCATTTCCATTTATTTTTATTTTTATAATCACATCACTATTTTTATACCTTAGTTATCATATTCCTTTAAAAACGAACTTACGGCATTTCGTCCGATGAGGAGGAGAGTCGGATAATTGGGATGGAAAACGCAGGAATGGTATTTGTCATCCTTGGCGTCTATTTCTCTGATGCATTTACCAGAAGATGCACTCCAAAACTTCACACGTTTTGTGCTAACTGATGCCAAGTACTCGCCAGATGCGTCCCAGCATAAGTAGACCGCCATTTCATCATGCCCCTGACCATCATCATACCATGCAAACAATACTTATATAAATATATCTCTCTATATAATGTATATATGTATAGATAGATGTTTCAATACATATATAAATTACCTGGAGTAGATGTACTTGCGTATCGGTTTCCACATCAAAAATGGAGACGCCTTCGTCTGAAGCTGCCGCAAGATATTGTCCTGTTATTGGTTGAAATCTCACTTGAGCCATACCTCCCTAAACACAACAACTATAATGTCAATGTGTGCCTTTGGACCGTACTTAAGGTCCCAATATATCCAATTACAAGATCCAATTCGGAATTTGAAGTGTACATACCAAATTATATATATATGTATATATAATAGGAAATTTGAGGTGAAGTGAAGCTAACCTTGGAGACGCGAGCGCATGTGAAGGGATTGATATTCCAGTAGTGAATTCCGTTGTCGTTGTCAGAGAAACAGAAAAGGTCAGTCTTTGTAGGATGAAAGTCGAGGGACAACACGCAGGAACGATGTGAAGTATAGGCTTGTTGACTACAATTTGGCTGCATTAAAAGATTAGCATATTATTAATCAAAACCTTTATTGGTCATCAATCTATAATTACAACAGTAATATTGTTGAAAACAAAGATACTTACGTTGCCAGCATCCCACAACCGTACACTTTTGTCCACTGACGACGTTGCAAACTGATATGAATTCGGTCTGAAACGAACATCTGTAATAACATTTGTGTGTTCCTCAGCAGTGTCTTCTCCCTCATGGGTCTCCATATGCCAGAGGACGACCTTCTTTTCAAAGCCAGCACTAGCAAGCAACATTCCGTCGGAGGAGAAATGACAGCAGGTGACCTTGCTGTTGCTTTCCGTCCGCATACAACCAACTTCTCGAAATGAAAATTCTGAAGGATAAAAAATGCCAACTCCCTCAGTGAAATGGAAGTACGAAGTTCAGTTAATTGCACCCAAGGAAATGCATAGAGTTTTCTACCATCAGAAGATTCGTTCTCGGTGGGAGCTTTCTGTTTTACATTTCTCTCTTCCACAACATTATTGTTGTCAATGTGTGCCTTTTTCCCCATTTTCACGACATTATTGTCAATGTGTGCCTTTTTCCCCATTTTCACGACATTATTGTCAATGTGTGCCTTTTTCCCCATTTTCACGACATTATTGTCAATGTGTGCCTTTTTCCCCATTTTCACGACATTATTGTCAATGTGTGCCTTTTTCCCCATTTTCACAACATTATTGTCAATGTGTGCCTTTGTCGGAATTGTCTGCAGAGCCATAGTGATGTTTCCAGAACTACCCTGTACCGACTGGCTGAATTAACAAAATAAACAACTGATATGAATTAACAATCCAATATAACTGCAAGAGAACGCAAATATTTATGGCACATTGAGAATCTCTTACCATTGGTGAATGACTGTTGTATTAACAAGAGTGGTCTCATTGGCATCCCTTATAGCAGTTGAGGTCCCTGCATCAACAGAGTTGGGGATTCTCATTCGTTCTTCATCGATCTCCATCGCCAAAACACCAGGTGCCTGCTGCCCCATCATTCCATTAGAATTCACACCATTCATTGAACTTCTTTTGGAAGGTTGCTCGGCATCCTTTCTTGGCAACTGGACATTTTGCTGCATGAGTTCCAGCTGCTGCTGCATCTGCTCTTCCCTTGTCTTCATTCGTTGAGCCTAATTAGAGATTGGAACAAAGTGTTTCACTATCCTGTATTTGTGTATCTTTATCTTATATTATATAGCTATGTGAAACACTCACCTCTACGTATGATGCGGCAGCCTCTGAATGTGTTCCATTTGTACTTGCAATAAATATGTCCCAGAAAACAGACCACCACTCCAAGAGAAATCCTTGAGATTCATCAATGCCTGTACAAGAAAATCACATGTAGAACCTTTTAAAGAATTACCAAGAAAAATATTCACAAAAGCTACAGGAAGGGCATTCGACTTCTTAAAAAAATGTTATCTCTTTTATTATTTTAGGAGTCGTTCAATTTAAAGGAGTTGGATAATTCATGATTGGTAGCCTTACATGCAGGCTTCTGTGGAACTTTCCCCTCAGCCATAAAAACTTTAGCAGAAGTGTACAGCTTTCTCTTCAACATGTAATCATGAATGTAAATATCGAGCCTGCGTAAATATTGCATAAACACATCAAATACCAAGAAAAACCCATCTGCGACATTATAATCGAACTATGCTTACATCTTATCGGAATTCCAGTTACACCGCGCCATGCTTTTTTAGTTCTTCGGTCAATGAAAAGAATAACAGATCACCAGTCTCCGTATCTCCTGAAATCAGTCCAACATGAATAACATGAATTTGATTCAGATGTTCAAAAAACGGAAACAAAAACCATATGTGGTGATCACTCAAACACGAACTAAATCGAAACCTTGTTAAATCATCCACTCTCTACGAAACAAAACCATGTTTCTTGATCATCAGTAGATACTTTGAAAAGAACACCAAGAAGCAATACGGTGAAAGAATTACATAACAGCTTAGCTAAAATAAGGGAAACTGAATTTTAAATAAATCAATTATAGGCTAAGAAAATATATAAATAGACATGATAAAATAAAATACATAGAACAAATATGAATGAAGAGTATATACGGTCAAAAATAATATAAAATAATAATTTTTTAAAGAAAATTAAATTTGAATTTGTATTTTAGCGTAATTTAAGTAGGTAGTTAAATATTTGAAATATGATTTAATTAAAATTGATGATAACAAAAATATATATGGGTTTTCGTAGAAAATTTCAAAGGTAACATAAATTTAGGGATAATTAGTTGCTAATTAACATAAGATAAGTTTCATATATTTTGGATAGTTTATTCTAAATCGATTTACATATAATTTATACTTTCAGAGTATCAATTAATATCAATAAATTTTGGGTAAAAGATAAATGTTATATATGTACAAATTTACATGAAAATGATACATAAATGTTTCGATAAAATTAGGGGAACAAGAGCCTTTAATAAATCAATTATATTTGACAAAACATATGAATAGACATGATAAATAAAATAAATATAAAAAATATGAATGAAGAATATTTCCGTTAAAACATAAAATAAAATATATATTTTTCAATAAAAAAAGTTCTACAGTAACGAGTTCTCATTTCTAGAACTTGAGGCCCATTGAACCGCCTCATTCACGGCATTTTGAGACGGTTGGGAATGATTGAGACCGGTTTGGGAATAACCGGTGGACGTACCGGTCTCTGCACCGAGGAAACTAAGGGCAGTAACCACGTCGCTGATCAGCGGTCGAACCGCCGCTTCTTCTTGTAGACACATAGCTGCAACCGCCACCGCTTGGTTCAGACTCTTGTTTGGGAATTTTCCTTCGAGAAAGGGATCGGCTAGCTCCGGAAACCTATTTGGTTCTCTGAAAACCGGTTGTGCCTAAACCGGAGATATTAAGGTTTTTTATAGTTGTTAGCCTTGGAAAAGGAATTCTGGTTTGAAAAATAAACCGGACTAAAGTCCAAATTCAAATTGATGAATTGTTTAGTATAACTTAAAATATATGAGTTATAATATGAAAAAAATAGATAAGTAATTGATAAATAAATAATAAATAAATAAAATACGATGATAAAAATGATATTTTTTAAATTAATTTTAAAATGTTAGTATTATACATTAACTAGCTTATTTCAAATTAATTCATTAGCGTATTTATGATCGTAATCTTTGTATACTTAATAGATAATTATGAATTAATTTTTAAATAATAATTTATATATTATCTTAAAATACCATTATAGTTTATATGTAAGAAAAAATATATATTATCATTTTAAAATAAATTCGTATATTTTAATGGATATGTAAATGTAAGATTGAGGACTTACCCAAGTAACCAGGTTCTGCTCTTGGCTTGGTCTCATGGTATCAATAACTCGTCTTCCGGTTATGAGTTCCAACAACACAACGCCGAAGCTGTACACATCCGATTTGATTGTCACCTGACCGGTTCTTTGGTACTCAGGAGCACAATAACCGTATGTTCCCATCACTCGGGAAGAAACATGTTGTGTTTCCCCGACCGGTCCCAATTTCGCTAAACCGAAATCCGATAACTTAGCATCGAATTCTTCGTTCAGCAATATGTTTGATGATTTCAGGTCTCTGTATATCACCGGAGGATTTGCCTTATCGTGAAGATACTCTAGCCCTCTCGCGGCTCCTAAGGCGATCTTCATCCTCGCGTTCCAATCCAACGGTTTTTGCTCCGGTTCGATTTCTGGTATGGAGATAATCGGTTTTTTTGAGTAAACCGGATTATAAAACACATTTACTTGAGAAAAATGGAGCAGAGATGCTGTATAGATTACCAAGGAGATGATCTTCGAGAGATCCAAGAGGCATGAACTCATAAACAAGAAGTCTCTGGTCTCCATCGGCGCAATAGCCAATCAGATTCACGAGATTTGGATGATGCAAAAGACTTAACATCAAAACCTCGACGAGAAATTCTCTGTGTCCTTGTAATCCATTCCGATCTAATTGTTTTACTGCCACAATCTGATTAAGAAATATACACAAAATCAAATAAAAATAGAAATTGACATCTCTGTTTCATCAGACAAAAACATTCATTGTTCTGTTTCTCTCTGTTTTATTCATACAAAACATTGTTATGATGAGTTGTCCCACATCGTTTAGGACATGAACTTTGGGACTTGTATATATGGTGTTGGACAATCCTAAACTCTTGAGCTAGCTTTTGGGATTAGTTAGGTCCAGTCCATATTTGACATGGTATCAGAGCCCGGTTCGTCCCGATTTGAATATACCGATGTTGGGCCCCCGATTGCAATGTCCACGCTCCAGGATCGAGTCTGGGCGTGAAGGGAAGTGTTATGATGAGTTGTCCCACATCGGTTAGGACATGAACTTTGGGACTTGTATATATAGTGTTGGACAATCCTAAACTCTTGAGCTAGCTTTTGGGATTAGTTAGCCCAGCCCATATTTGACAAAACATTGCTATGTTTTGCTCTGTTTTTACCTGTCCTGTTTTCTCGAGCGTTCCCTTGTAAACTCTCCCGAACCCTCCTTCTCCGATGAGACAAGCTTGCCGGAAATTCTTTGTTGCGGCGGCTAATTCACGGAAAGTGAATGTCTCCGCCGCAATATTGTTCTGAGCTTCTTTGCTGTCGTTGTTATTATTGTTGTTGGCATCTGCGTTCTTTGCCATTGCGGTTCCTGGCCTTGCATTCTCTACAAAAAACACATAGCCACCATATGCTTAAATTACGTGTATCCCACGAACTATCAAAACATAAAAAGATGGAGACTTTTACAACACCAGAAAAGCTTCTGACATAATCAAGCTTGCCCATCTGGAAAATTTCAGAACTTACGTGACTGCGAAGGAGGCGGCCGCTGCGGAATCGGTTCTATATAAGGAGAAGCCACGGCGGTTTCTCTGAAGGAATGATTGTTATGTGACGAGAAACATCCAAAACAACTCATCTCTGCAGAATCCAAAAACTACACAGAAAATATAAAAATCTTTGTTTCTTTACAACTCTCTAAGCTTTTCTCAAAGATCTTATGGTTATCAGAAGGAATAACATGAAAATGACAAGAGAATCTGAAGAAGAAGTGAGAGATTTGAAATGGGTTTGATTTAGATTTTTACTTTATTTTTAAAGAATTTATTTTCCTTCTCTTGTTCAGGTTAATTAATATAGCTGGTTTAGGTTTGTTGTTACAATGGAGGTTTTTTCATCTTTCAAACAGAAGAAAAAAAAAAGAGGGACTTTTTTTTCTCAAAGGATGAGAAGAAACCCATAATTCATGGAACCCGCCATGAAGAAAACCCAGCCAAAGAGGGCAAAACTAATAGAACAGAAATAAATCTTTGCCAAAAATAAAAACCAATATTATTTAAATCCCGAAAATGCCATTTCTGTTATGTTATTTCTTGGAAAGTCAAGTTTTTTTTGTTCTCCTATAATTTCATTCATTTTACTATCTGGAAAAATAGTAAAAAAATCATCTACCAATAAAACACTAATTTTAAACTCATTTTACAAAAGGAAATTAATTTTTTTTTTAAATAATTAACATGTATAACAACTAATTGTATATCTTTGTAGGAGAATACCATTTTTTAAATATGTTTTTTGACAAATTATAATGTTCTTATTTTGAAAGACATAGTTTATTAATTTTTCACGAATATTATTCAGGAATAGCACAAAATATGTAATTGTTCACGTATTAGGATTCATTTGATGTAGTTTTTTTTTTTGCTGCTTTTTTAAGTGTTGATATGATTTTAACATTTTTCTTTTATTATATTATCTAGTTTTGTACATTATATCTCATCAAAATATACTAACAATTAACGTATTATAATTGTTACAATCTATTTTATTCGCATATAATGATGGTTGGGCCATAAATCTAATGGGAATGTACTTGTTGGGCTTAGGTTTGAAACTTTGGAGAGAATTCTACCATTTCAATCATAAACATTCAAAAACCCGTTATATTTGGGTAGCTATTTCACCTGGGCAAGCATCTCATGTCTTCTATTCCTTTTGCATGTACTTAGTTTTTACTGTTAGAATTTAGCAAATTAGAGATGAATATTTATAGAAGATTTTGATTTTTAGCTAAATTTCGGACAAATTTTGGTTTGAATGGATTTTTTATCCGTTCCTAAATTTCAAACGATTAGGGACGAATTTTAGTTTATACCTAAATTTAGAGATATATATTTGAATTCATTCCTAAATTGTGGACAATTATCGAATTTATAATTAATTTTAGAACGAATTAAGGACTTAGTTAAAATTATATCCGTAATTTTTATTTTTTCATATAAAAATGGTGATTGTAGACAAAATTTGAAATATAAATAAATGGTTATCTATTTCCAGTTTATGTCTCCAAATTTAGACATAAATTTGAGATTTTAATTTTGGAATGATATCAATTATAGACCACCAATCACATACATAAATTTTTTTCGTCCTAAAATTGATTATTTTAGTTGTGTTCTTCTCAACCTTTTGGTTACATTACATTTGCAATTGTGGACGATTGATAGCTCTAAACCTTTGTTATCATACATTGTATACATCTCTTCAAAATACTATCCGATTAATGGCAATAAAAACGAGATATACTAAGGATGATCGGCAATGAACATAAATTAGAGAACTAATACTATCTCTATATATGTCTTCTTGATGTAATACTATACTCGAATATTGAACAGTGTTGGATCTTTGCACTCCCTTATCAGTAGAATCAACTCCTATATATGGGTGCAAACTAGTTAATTAGGTTTATTCAAAAGATAATAATATGACAATTCGATAGTTTAAGGATTGTTTTGGGTATTATGGATCTTATGAATATACTTTATACAATAAAGTTGTATTTATATAGAAAGTGTTGCAATGGTTAGAATATGCATCATTGACTAATATATATTATTTTAAATAATTTTGAATTTTTTTGTTAGTTTTTAGATTAAGTCTAAATCCAACAAAATACAGAAATGATATGAAAGGAGAATGAAATTGATTTTATTGTTGAAAGGGAAGATCAATAGAATGCAATAAATTTTTGTGTAATTTATTTTGTGTACATGTTCATATGGATTAATTAAATAATTATTTATCAGTCATACACCCAATACAAATTAACACGCATACTAATATATTCTAACAATTAGATCAATTATTGAACTAGAAAAAGGGAGTATATAATACATCTCAAGTTCAAGTTAACTACTTTAAAAATTCAATATTTATTGCTAAACGGTATTTTTTTTATAAATTTTCAGGAAAATTTTATGGGTCTTATTAACAATTTACTACATTTCTCTTTGAACCAAAATATTTTATTCAATATAAAGATTTGAATTTGAAAAAAAAACATTTTATATCTTTATTTACGAGTTAAAGAAACCGTTGATTTTGTAAACCACTTTCCGATTTTTTATATAAAAAAAGACAATACATATTGATCATCGGAGCATTAACATATTGAAATAACTTAAGGATTTGATATATATGAATTGTTGTTTGAGGTTTTATTTTTGTTGCAAAAATATATTTTTACACTTATTAAATGAAAATTTTAAACTAAAGATTATGCAGTTTTCAAAACATTGATATATATATAAATAAGAACAAATCACTACTAGAAAATTGAAAATTAGGGACGGAATTTGGGGACCGACATTTCCGTCCCTAAATTTAGAAACGGATTATACACGGATTAGGGACGAAAAATGAAATCCGTCACTAATCAGTCCCCAAATTTGGGTACAGAAGAGTCGTGCCTAATCCGTTTCTAAATGCGAACTGATTAGACACGGCAGACCATCCGTCTCCAAATTTGGAGACAGATTTGGAACCGTCCCTAAATTTAGGACTTCAAAAACAGATTTAGGGAAGGTTTCGGGACGATTTTTCGGAAAATTAATCTCTTAGTCCCTAATCCGTTCCTAATCCGTGTATAAATAATCTATTTAACCCCTCAACCATTGATCCGTTTTTCATAAGCTACTCTCATATTTTTCACCTCATATCTTCTATAGTGTTTGCGATATAATGACATCTTCATCAAGATCGAACATTTTCGATTCTAGACAATGGATGTACAGAAGAATTGATCCAGAACCTCAAAGCGTATCGAAAGAGTTTATAGAAGGCGTCACACAGTTTATGACAATGGCGACGAATCAACAAGTTTACAAAGAAACGGGTACGTTGGTTTGTCCATGTGTCAAATGCAAGAATGAAAAATTTGTTAATGAGAGAACTGTTTGGAAGCATCTTTATTTAAGAGGATTTACCCCGAATTATTTCATGTGGTTATGTCATGGAGAAAAATTTGCACCACGACCTAGTAATGTTGTGGAAAACTTTAGTAAGGGCACTATACATCATGATGAATTTGAGTCTTCTCTAGATGTAGAAATGAACCCTTATGTGGAAATGGTGCAAAATGTATTCCGTGAAAGAAACGAAAATATTGAAGAAGACTCGAATGAAGAAGCAAAAAGTTTTTTTGAAATGCTAGAAAGTGCTAGGAATCCACTTTATGATGGTTGTAGGAGTGGTTTATCACAGTTATCTCTGTCTGCATGTTTGATGAAGACTGAAAATAATTTGTCTGAGAATTGCATGGATTCGATATTACAATTAGTAAGAGATTATTTGCCAGAAGATAATAATACAGTAGACTCCTATTATGAGACAGATCTTCAGGTTGGCGTGTCGCAATGAAGATACTTCCGAGGGGCAAATTTATCGACAACACAGAACAACAACAATTGCCAATGCAACAACAAATGACCGAGATTATTGCTATTGACGATGTACGCGTTGAAGAACTTACGCACGGTGAAATGGAGGAACTCAAAACAAATGAAGATGATATTCATGAAGATATAGAAGAAAAATAAGATGTGGAATTTGAATCAGATACAGAAGATTCGACGGAATAATTATATGACTCTGATGATGAATCATGTTAAAACGTTTACGAATTGTTTTTTATATCCTTTTTAATGATTGTTTCTATTTTCTCAATGATTATATGTTAAAACGTTTACGAATTGTTTTTTATATCCTTTTTAATGATTGTTTCTATTTTCTCAATGATTATATGTTTACGAATTGTTTCTCAATACGTTTTTTGATGATTATCGTCCCAATCCCGATCTATCGTCCCGATCTCATTTTATCGTCCCGATCCCGTTCTATCGTCTCGGACTCAGTCCCCGGTCAATCGTCCCAATCCAG
>CM071875.1:26042822-26070546 GCA_036759665.1 Gynandropsis gynandra
AGGAAAACCCCTATGGATGTCGGAAGATGTTTGGAATCAGATGTGCGCACTTTGGGATTCCCCAGAATTTAAGGCAAAGAGTGAGCGAGCAAGTAAATCCCGACGTTCTGATAGAGCAGGATACGGGATGAGCGTGCACATGGCAGGATCTCGTTCTTTTGCGGAAGTATACGAAGATCTGGTAAGTTTTATTCAACTTTATGCATTTATATAAAATTAACATTTTATTAAACTATATATTTTTTTATTTTTTCAGGCGAAAGAGAATGGACACGAACCATCGTATATAGAATTGTTGGAACGTACGCACGTGAAGAAGTCAAATGGTTCGTGGGTGGATCCTAAGGCGAAAAGCATTCACGATGAAATTGAAAACATGGCATCAGAGCGAGTATCGCAAATTCCACCGAGAGAAGACGGCTCACAAACTACTCTTAGTCAGGAAGAGTACAACGAATTGTATCTCGAGGTAATAATTACATTCTACTATGATCTAATTTCATTATTTAGAAATGTTATTAATTCTCGGTATTTGTTTTACAGCAAGTTACGCCATACAAAGGGCGTATTTTCGGACTTGGAGCAATGTCCTCAAAGCATTCAACTTCATCCAAAGGTAAAGAAAAATTGGATTACGAGCTCCGACATCAAATGGACGAAAGATTCCAAGAGTCCGACAGGCGCGTAGAACAAGCACTAAAGGAGGCTGAACTATCAAAAAAACATGCTGAACGATCAGATAGGCGTATGGATAAGCTTCTGCGCATGATGAAAGCGCAAATGCCTAACATCGATTGGGATGCAGTTCAGAACAGTGATTCCAACGAGGAATAATCGGAACGGCTTAGGATTATATGTAATCGGAATGTAATGTAATCGAACTTTTAAAAATATGTAATCGGAATGTAATGTACACTACTATTTATCTTTTAATTTAATCGATTAAATTTAAAAATTTTAATTTTTTTATTTAAAAAAAATTGGAAACGGATCGATGCCGTTTCCAAATTTGGAGACGGGCGTATAAGTTCCGTCTCCAAATTTTAGATACCGAAACCAACCGTCCCTAATCCAGGGACTGATTGGGGACTATTTTTTCGGTCCCTAATTAGGGACGGATTGGGGACTGAAATTTCCGTCCCTAATTAGGAACGGATTGAGGACAGAAATAATTTGGAGTCGCGCGATTGGGTACTACCAGTGGTCGTCTCTAATCGTCTCTAAACTGGTTTAGGGACGGATTGGAAACCGTTTTGTCGGTCCCTAAAACCTGATTTTTTTTTGTAGTGAATTGATTTTTAAATTTAAATAAAATTGCAATATTGTTTTCCTCTTGAATAATTTAAATCAGTAAAGATAATGATTGATGGCACATACAATTCAACAACACAGAAATGATTCAATTATAATTATCAAATCATTGCTTTTTCTCACAAGCACATCTTTTGGTTTTTCTTGAACACTGTGCTTTGAGATGACAAAAAGCAAAGTACGAAGCTTTTTCATCAGAAAATTTTTTTTTGCCTTCTTCACCTCAATATTTTTTTCATTTTTAAATATAAATTTCGAATTTGAAAATTACCATTTCAATTTGATTTAATAGGTACTAATAACATTCAAATTGAAGTTCAATCTTTAAACAATGAGATTGTGGTGACTTTGTGTACTCTTATAATTTTCTATGTTAGATATACTAATATGCCTATTCAAAATGATGATTTTTTTTGTATATTTCAAATCAAAATCCATTTTACGGTAATGTAAATTAATGAAATTGTAACAAAATAAATAAAATTTTAATTTATAATGAATTGACGATAAATAATTTGATTATAGTTATATATTATATTACAACTTGTGATGCCTGACACTTATGTTTTTAATGTATTTTTTCGAATTTTAAAAATATTATATAAATTGGATTTAAAATCTATTGATAAAATCAATTTAGATATCAAACATTGACACTATCATTATATTCATTTATTTGGATAAAATTAAAAGATTTTCTATATATATTTATTCAAAAGCCTTAAAGATGTAAAATATTTGTGTGTAAAAGATAATCAAGAACTTTTATTTTTAACACTAAGAACATCTTAACGTTTAGCCTGTCAAACTAAAAAATTCTGTGTACAAATTTATTAGGCAAATTTATTTTACAAATAAATTTACACCATAGCTAATCCCTACTTTCTTCTACGTTAGAAAATCATTTCTATGGATATTTATACCTTTTCCCAAATGTTGACCTACACTAAAATATTTATCGAAATTACAAGATTTAAATAAAAAGAATGAAGAATTTTTTTATCGAGAGATAACGAGGTCTAAATAGTTATTCCACCAAAATATCAAGACCTTCACTAGTAGCACGTAAAAATGGTTGCAGATTCTAATTACCATCGGAACATCATAAAATTCAAAGAAGATACGTCTTTATGTGTGTGCATATATATATATATAT
This sequence comes from Gynandropsis gynandra, assembly GCA_036759665.1. Lineage (NCBI taxonomy): Eukaryota > Viridiplantae > Streptophyta > Magnoliopsida > Brassicales > Cleomaceae > Gynandropsis > Gynandropsis gynandra. Next base: position 26,045,290 of record CM071875.1, read on the forward strand.
ATATATATATATATAAATTTATTTAGCATTATCTCAGATTCGTTGTTTTTTAAATTGTTATTCCATAAACAATGAAATGTTTTTTCAAAACGGGTATTCCAAAACACCAAAAAAAAAAAAGCTTGGAAATCCGATAGTTCGACAAAAAGCATGTAGATCAAGAGAAACCACAAATCCAAGGAGCATTGAACAATCCAATCAATTATATGCTAGGATTTTTAAGAGTTTTTAGGATTACCTAAGATTTTATATTAACCATACCTTTAATATATATATATATATATATAAGTATGTATAACAATAATAACATAGTACGTGAACTTTATATATAAAGGACATAGATGGCTAAATATAAATGAAAAAGAGAGTATATGATATATTCATTTATATACATTTTCTAACTTGAAATAAAAAAGAAAACTGAAACAAACGAGACATTAAAATCCATGATAAGCTCTCTCCTACTACCTCCATCACCAGCTTCCATATTTCTATAAAACTCAACATATCTTGCCACTCATCCAAATCCAACATCTCCATACCCACAAAACTCACCTAGTTCGAAATCGGGTTTGGACCGCTTGGAACTTCGTGCGCGTCAGCTCCAAACTGATCTCTCCTTTTCGAAGAAGAAGCACGTGCGTGTTGCGTACGCGTGCGAGCTCTTGGTTGCAAATCCATGGTTGATGAGGCCGGAATGGAAGATTCGAGAAGAACCCTCATGGAAGGTGAAGAGGACAAGGTGATAGCATCCTTAAATCCCTTATGAGAGTATTGGTGATGACTTGTTGGATATTTAGGGTTAATGATGATGAGAAGGAAAAACAAGAATAAGAAGGTGACGAGGAGAAAAAGAGAAAGAACAATGGAATGTGATTTGGTGTTGGTTTGATCATTTGATGTTGCCATGCAATTAATGAAAAGAAATAACCACCCCCCAAGATCCCAAGAGGGTTCAATATCCATGAACCAGTGATCAACACCAGAGCTTGTGAGGCAAAAACCACACCAAAACCCAGCAGAGAGAGAAAGAGAGAGAGAGAGAGGAGGAAGAAGAAGCTAAAGTGAAAGGGAAGAGAGAAGTTTCAAAATTCAACACACATTAATTTAATTTCCTCGAGGATCCGCAAAAATCTATCTGAATTAATGAAAAGGTGTCTCAGAACAGTCTCCATACAGAATTACCAAGATGCCCTTATGCGGGCATCACTGAACGAACACGCGCTCACACATATATATATATATATATATATATATATGAACTAGGGTTTGGAGAAAGGAAGACATAGCCGTTGCAAATAATGGTGGTTGATTACATGTTTGCCCTTTGGGACATTTCGACATTACGTTGTTATTTTCATTTTGGCAAGTGAGACGAGAAGAGTATCAAAGAATCTTGAAAGCTTATGCAAAAGCAAGCAAAGGCCAAAGAACGAAAATTAAAGGCGTATATATATAAATATTTATATGTTTCTAGATTTTCTTTTCTCTTTCTTTCTTTTCTATTTTATCTTTGTCATATATTTTAAGCAAATGTTTATTTGACTTGCTTATGTATGTGTATACATAAAAATACATACCATTTGAATATTTCTTTAGCACCAATATTCAAACCTGTGATAGGAGTAATATTTTGTGTCATTTCCTAACCAGTTGACATAACCCATATTATATATTTATCATCATATATAATGATTATAATTTTTTGTTTTATTTATAATGAAAAATTAACTACCTAAATGTATATGTAAAAACTATATATATTTTTTAAATTTGAACTAGCGAGATCATAGAGAATATATATTGGAATAATTGGTTCCGACGCAAATGACATCAAACGTTTTTACGATTTCTAATGATCATAGACGAGACGAAGTGATTTGTTGGATCGCAATTACCTGCAATCAGTGTTTGTAGAATTTGAACTGAAGAGCATTTGAGTGAGCATGTCAGATTTTTTTTACACAAACAAGAAGAATTGTGTGTAGTTTTTTGCTAAATTTATTGAACCCTTTTTAAGGAAGAAAACTCCAATTTTCAAAGGGTACGTGAATATAAAAAGTTATTAATGACGGATCTTAAAAAGAAATAACATCCTTGATTGGTCGTCCAAACAGACTTTTTTTTTCATGAGTGGAGCGTTCATAATACATATGCACATATATGTGTGCATATATATATATACAAGTGTGAATGTATTATTAATGTATTTGCATTTTGTATAATAAGTGGAGAATTAGGCAAATAAAAAGAAAATAAAAGAATCAAATTCGTGTGGTGGCGTAATGTGTGGGAGAAGAGATGGGTTCTTCTTTGGATTTATATAAATATATATTCGATTACGAAGAGACTATGCATTGTCTCCCTTTACGTGTATTGCATGGGTCCCTCACTTCCCTCGGTATCATGCTACAGAGAACGATTGTACGTTGAGGTCATTCTCGTCATTTGTTGTACATATATTGTTTTCTTTATATAGATTACTCTTTTATATGTATATTCTCGTAAAACCCTTATATATATACACACACACACCCCCACACACAAATACTCATTTTCTGATAGTATAACTTTGATTATATAAGATAAATTAGTTACATGATATAAAGCGTCATTCCAAATTCAAATTCTCATTTTACAAAAATATTCACATTGTAACGGAACATATGGAATTAAATTTATATTAGATATATATATATATATATATATATATATATTTAAAGAGACCAATAATACATCTGTCAATCAAATGAAAAAGACTCGCTTTTGAAAAAATAATAAAATTACTAATTAAAGAAAATAAATATAATAGGAAGAGATATTAGCAATAGCAATGGCAATAGCAAGATTGAAAATAAATATGGTTGGATTGACATTAACTTCATACCTGCCTCTTTGTCTAGTTTTGTTCAACTTTTTTTTACTAACTTCACATAGCATACCAAAAACCAAAACATAAAATTTAAAACAAAAATAAAGAATAAAGGTGAAGGCATAATAACACGAGTCATGCATTATTTGGCATAATAGTATTATAATATAACTTTCTAAAAACTAAAAAGCTTTTATTCCAAACATATATAATGAGTATTATATAAGCATGTCTATATGCGATACCATTAAATAAAATTTTGCTTATAGTAATATATAAATCGTGTAATCAATTGTAGGATTCATGTAAAATTATGGGAATTATAACTATTCTTAATAAATTATTTTAATATAAATTTGGATTTGCTTGTGGATTAACGTTTTCTAATTAATTTTTCACTAGAATTTTGATTTTGTTCAAGACATTATATTGTGTCGTTATCGATCAATGTAAACATATTTATGTCGATTTACTCAACGATGACAATTCCTCTGTAAAAAAAATCGGAATTTATTTGAAAAAAAATCATATGATTATCTTATATTGATCGAAAATAATCATCATAATCATTTGTATTAATTTACGCAAAATACACTATTCGTTTTTTCAAGCATAATAATTTAGTGACTATGTTGATGTAGGAGACGTAAATTTGAAGTCATGCCGATGAAAACATCAGTCAATTTCAGATTTCTTTTTTGAAGTTTATATTATTTAATTTAATATAGAACAGAAATACATAGAACTTGCCACATTTAATGTCTTGTTTTATTTATTAAGACTTTTGACGTGATATTTAGTTTCAATCGTCCTTCCAGTTTTGTTTTATTCGACTTAAATAAAATGCATTAATTAGATCCAATAATTGGCATTTTCTTAAAATAAAAAATACTTATAAAATACATATGACAACCACATATTTAATTAATGAGTTGATCCAAAATCATATATACAGGTTTAATTAATGAGTTGATCCAAAATCATACAATAAGTTGATCCTCTATTGATGTTACCACGTCAATAGAAGAAGATGAAAAAAATCCCCTCACCATTTATTCACACGAAAAATACAACTTAATATTTATATCAAATTAATTTCAAATTCATATTAAATTCATTCTAATATCATGTTGTTTAAACTACCCCAGATCGATTGTATTTTTATACAAATTCATGTATTTCGCTGTCTTCCATTAAAAAAACTTAAATTGATCTAGCACTCTCTCTTTCTCCCTCATCTCGGGCGTCGTCTCTCTCTCATCATGCGTCGCTCTCTCTTCCTTCCTCGTCCCGACGTCGTCGCTCTCTTCGTCCCTCATCCTCGGCGTCTTCGGTTTCTCTTCCTCCCTTATCGCCAGCGATTCCGCCGACCTAAAAAGGCGATTCCTCTTCCTCCTTCATCGCCGACGATTATCTGTCTAAATCGACCTCTCTTCCTCCCTCATCCCTCATCCTTGGCGTTCTGTGCTGTATTCCATCGATGATTTGATCTCAGGTTCGGGTGGTCCTTCTTCTGGGTATCGGCGTAGCGAGGCACATGTGATCTCTCCTGCATTCGTCGTCGTTGGCGATATCGATCCCACCCTGAGATCGAACTTCCGACCGAATTTAGGCGATTCCTATTTCTCCTTAATCACCGACGATTATCTGCCTAAATCGACCTCTCTTCCTCCCTTATCGCTCATTCTGGTGTTCTGTTGTGCTATGACAGCAAAAGCTAACGAGGATCGGAATAAACGTCCCACTTATCTCCTCTCTATTCTCTATAATATTGAGCTCTTCTTCGTTAAACATGAAGAAATTAGTTTGATTTGATCTGGCCTTATACTGAATTTTGCTTCAACATTTCTTTTTACTGAATTTTGGGAATGATTATGTAAACAGTTATTACCGAGCTTCATTTTCTTGTATATTTGAATCTGTAATATTATATGTTGTATAACATGTAGGAAATGAACAAAATGAAAACAAAGGAGGAGCTTATGACTGAAGAAAAAGATTACAAGCGCTGGAGAATGTCTTACCATGGTAAGAAGGTGAAGCGAACACCACTACAGGTAAGAACTTGCTACTATCTCTAATTTTAAGAATGTTTATGTCAAAATTATACTTGTACCTTATGAGACCTATATTGTTTCAACCTATACTGAAACCAAACAAGAATATGGCTTAATTTTAGTCTAAGTTATGGGATTTTTTTGTACAGATTCAAGTTATGTTCTTCTATTTTAAACCAGTTGACATCCGATTAGCGATGGAATATCCTAATTTGTTCCATGCCCTGAGTTTTATTTTTAAATCTTTTCTGTTATAGGTCTTGTGGGATATAATAGAATAATATACTGAAGATATTAGACAAGCAGGAGGTATCAGGTGATTTGAGAAGGGATCTGAGAAGGGAATGGCGTTCACGTCCCCATCTTCTACTGACAATGACATGACATAATTTGATTTTGACTATAATACTGCGTCAACGTTAACAAACGTTTCACAAACATTTTATAAGCAAACGAAAGGGGATGATAATCGAGCAGATTCCATGGAAAATGGGATAAGTAATGACAAAAATAAGCAGTATAAGGACTACGATTATGGTAGTTCGCAGAGACAACATAATCATGGTAATTAAAAATCACATGACCGCAGTGATCATAGAGATGAAGAATTCACAAGACTGAAACATCGTAGGATCCAAGGGGAAACTCATCATCATCATACCAAGGGTTATTCTGATTATAAGAGAAAAAAGGATGATCCCTATGATCATCACATTCGGCAAGATGAGAAACAAAATGCTTTTGGAGACAGATAAATCCATCAGAATGAGAATGAGTGCGTATAAACACCATATTTGCTAGCTAACAGCCGGTTTGAAGGTAAGTCGATTCTGAACCACTCCTCTCACATGGATATGGTTTCTACACTTCAATCATATAGTTATTGATTCTTTTCAAAAACTCTTGCAATAAAATATAGTCGAAGCTTCAGCGTTATTTGTCGACCTGTATCCTCCTTTTGTATCCATAACCTGAATTGATTTTTCCGTTTTTATTCATCAAAACGTAATATTAACAACACCAACATATGTTATCTTCATCTTCGGCTTCCTATAATTTATGAACATTTGATGTTATCTTTCTCAAAGGATGTATATTTCAAAGTATCTTTTTTGCCACTGCCCCATATCGTCTCTCTTTTGAATATGTCAGCAGTTTCTTCTCTGGTTGTGATAGAACTTGAACTTCAGGTAAGCCATATAACCAAATCGAGGCACAAATGGAAGGCGTTGCTGGGATGAAACAAATAATCTGCAGAATTTATGTCATTTAGACTATATTCATCTATCTTCCATTGCATAGACGATGTCTATGTCTGGTTTGTTAATTTGTTGATGAATCTTCCTAAACCGGGGAAACAAAACCGACCCATGAAGCGGATTTGAATCCATTTTGAAGAACCGAATTTGGTTAGTGGGGTTTAGGATTGATGATAAGGAGATAGATTCTTTAGGCTTATCAGTAGAAGTTGTGTGTCCTCTTCTGTTCTGTCCAAAATCATATATTTTCGTTTGAGTTTCTGATTGGCCTGCACATAATCTTGAGTTCAGTGGTTTACTTTTTTCTGAAGTAAATTTTGTGGAATAAATACTTATCTTTTCTAGTAAAAATTGTAGTCGTTTCTTTATTTTATTTTCTAAATTTATTCGCATCTTGCTCCCATGCTTTTAAACTAAAAAATATCCCTGATTTTAGAGAAAAAAATGTATAATAAGTTGTTTTCTGCTGGAGTTTCAGAAATCAGTATCCATAGAATGAAAACCAATTGGATATTTTTTAAATTGATTATAAATAGAGACTATCTTTTCTATTGCAAAATAATCATTTTTTACCATTTAATAATTGTGCACGATTGGTTTACCAACTTTGGATGTAGTAATGTATTATCTTTATATATTATATTATAATTTTTTATGCAAGGTTATTAATATGCTTTTTCAAACTATGATTTTTATTATAAGATTGGTAACATATTTTAGGTTGTAGGCATACTTATTGGGTTGAGGTTTTTACTTTTCTGTTATTGTTGGCTAATTAGGAATTTATCAGTTTTGACGCAACATCGTGATCATTGTTATCAACTTCGATGCAGCATCGCGATACTCCACTTAGGTAATTTATTATGGACAAGGAAATTCTTCCACCATTGTGGCCTACAAAAAGGATAAGTAGTGGCCTCAACAAAGAACAAAGGCTTCCATCATACAAGAATTCACATGTTTTATATAAGGCTTGGAACGACATTGTCTTGACTGCGGTCACCAAATATATATATCACCTTATATTACTAAAATGCGTAAGTTTGTGAGTCAATCAAAAATAGAAAAAAATCATCAACTCAATATAAACTATTATCTAGGAGTAATGTGACAAGAAAACATAGCCACAAGGTAATCGTTATTGTAAAATCCTCATATAGATGGGTTTTTTTAGTTGAATGCGAATTATTCGTATTACCTGAAGAAGAAATTGGAAGCAATAGTAAGGGAGCTGGAGAGGGAAGCGAAGCTAGAAAGAGAAGCAACCAAAAGCGAAAGCAAAGTCAAACATATCAAAGGCTGAGAAAGAAGTTTGGAATAAGTAGGTGTTTCATGCATCGAAACAAAAAATCCAAGGCATTAAAGAAAGCAAAGAGTTTGAAGTGAATTTTGACGAGGCCTCTTTCCATCTTGCAAAATCAGTTGAATGTACGTATATGGTGTTGTCATTATAACAAATGAAATGCATATCGTGTTCTTTATAATTGACAGAACGAGATATTGTGTTCGATTTAGTCTAAATTACTATGATTTTAGGCACTAAAATCCATTTTAAATTACTTATGTTCACATGTCTCAGTAAACCAAACAAGAGTAATGAAGAAGAATGAGAAGGTGAGTGCTTAAGAAACTCAATTTGATATTTTTTGAGACAAATGTCATTCCAATTAGGCACTTGATGCTGGTTGACGCAGACAGTTCGAGCAGAAGCATCGGAACACGCATCTAAGTGGAATATTTCAAATATAGTTACACATGCCTCTGAATGGGTCCTTGGATAAAACTCTTAACATTCTTCATCATCCTTTTTTATGTGCAAACTCTCTCATCGACAACTATGTCATTGTAACTGTTATCTCTTCTCTTAGCGTTTCAGTTATAGTTCACATGGTTATTATGAGATGCAATGTGATATATTCCTCATTTCACATAAATAGTTAAGGAGGGATGAAGCAATGCTTTAGGGCTTTTCAATCTTTCTTTTTGCAAGGATACCAAAGAAATGTTGAGATTGATTTATGAACATCATAACATAAAAATATTGCTATTTATTGTTTTTGAGTTTTTTGTAGGTTTAAAGTAATGGTTATAGTTCATAGGACCATATAATTACCAAGTTAGATCGGTGTTGATTCTTTTAGTTTTTGTGGTAGAATTATAGCAAATAGTAAAAGGATCACAACACATTGAAACTTATGTAGGTCTGTGTTAGTATATCGAACAATGAAGTATATATTTGGAAGATGAGTAGGTTTTTGAAAAAAGAGAAAAACTTAGATATACGATTTAATGTTTTTTTTATTTAAAAGTTTATACATAATTGGATATTATTTCTAAAGAAAGTTGTATATATATACACAAAAACATTAACAATTTTTATTCATAGTCGCATGACACATCTCTTCTTATATATATATATATACATACATATATAACATATACATATATTAATATTTATAAATTTTTAAAAATAATTAAAAAATTAAAAAAACGTTTAATAAATAAATTGTGAATAAATAAATATTTAAAATAATATATTTTTATTTGTTTTAAATATATATTTTATTTTATAAAAAAATCTTGAGCACAAGAATTAGAATAAATTTCAGTATAATTTTTAATCTAAAAAATAAAAGAATGACCAATATGAATTCAAAGTTTCATTTGAATATTTAATTATATGGATTGAAAATACTTGATCGAAATGAGAACTACACAAAAGAATAACAATCACAAATGTTGTTATGCAGAAATTTTCAAAGACTTACAAATCTTACAAGGTCTACTTCAATTTACATATTATCCATCTCCATTGATGATCTTATTCCATTAATGTAATATTATATGCCTTCTTATTTACACATTACTAAATTATTAGATATATATTTAGTTAATACAACATGACGAGGGTTCAGAAAAACATATGATTTTGTCTATAACGTAATAAAACTTTTTATAACAGTAAATTCTAAATCCTTTAATTTTTTTGTCAATACTAAAAATTTCATTATGCACATTTAATTAATTTCCGAAAGTTTGTTTAACTTGCAGTGTTCAAGGGTGTTATTCAATTGAATACATCATTCCTATAACTATTCTTCTCCGTCACGATGTTTAAAAGAAATTGTACTACAATATTTTTTAATTAACAAGGCTATATAAGAAATTTTCACTTATTTTTTTATAAAATTTTTAAAAATTTGCAGGCAAATAAACTACTCTTCGAATTTACAAAAAAATATGACACATTATTACCAATGATTACTCTATTAATTTTAATTTATGGATTAGAAACAATATTATTATATTATTATATAAACGATTATTACAAATTACTTTATTTTATGTGAAACATATATTCATATTATATTGTATCAATTGAAGAAAAAATCAAATTTAATATCAAGCTTAGGAAGATCCTTCATATATTCATATCCCTCATCATTATCATCATCATTATCAAGATCCTTAACAGCAACATCTAAATCCACATGCCATGGTGGGGCATCTTGGAATCAGACCCATGAGAATCAATAACAAGGGACTGCAGCATGCCATGCACCACAAAAAAACGTTCTTGGAAGTGAAAAAAATGATATATAATACTTTATGGATTTGGTTATTACTCGGGTATAGCATGATGTTATTTTTCGGGTGAAAATTTTTTAAAGTGGAAACTACACACGATTTAAGTTCTCTCCGTCGCCCATTTAACACATAAAAAGGAAGATCTTAATTTCATAGAAGTTCACAGTATAACGATGTTCGTTGATTCTTTTGTGTATGTAATATACCTCTCACTTTATCTCTCCATCATTATTTTGGATATTAGATTTTATTTGTAACGTTCTAAATCTTTTCATCTAATTTTAATTTGTAATTTATCTATTAATATATTTATTCGTTTATTGTTCAAATATATACATCACTTTCATTATTTTTAATTAATATCTTTAGAATAATATATTAAAAGATTATATATAAGTAAGAGAAAATTGTTTTTATATATAATTTAAACAATATAATTTTTTATCCTTTTTTTTTAATTTCTTATTTATATGGTTAATTTATATATTACTGCACATAATAACAATTCCAAACAAATTTTCATTTTTTTAAAATAAAAAAATAAAAAAATAAAAAAATAAAATTTTACGTAAAGGTAATTTAATTTATATATATATATATATTATATAAAAGATACAAAAATAATTTTCAAAAATTATTTGAATTTAAGTATAAAGTTTCGTAAATTTTTACTTTTCTATTAGAGTTTAATCGATGACAAACATTGTTTGTTGAAAAATATTGAATGATCAAATGTATCGCGTTAATATGCATAATAAAACATCTTATTACATTATTAGTCATATTCATGTCCACTATATGCATAAATCATAATTAATTATATAATAATTAATAACCATTCTATATCTCACTAAATCATCCCATTTTTCCAATGAGATTGAGCAAATATAATTGTTTATTTGTCCAATGAGAAAATTTATATGAACGAATTAATCCAATATATCAATACTTACGCATTAATATAAATTACTTAAGATTATATCAATTCAATGAAAGCACATGAATTGCAAAAGTGCCAGTGATAACGAGGGCATCAACATGGATTCATACTTAAATGAGTTAACAAAGAGTTGTGAAAGTAACAAATTGTGAAGTTGTGAATACCATGCCATCAAAGCTTACTTTAAATATATAGCTTTATTGATTTTTCCGAAATATGATGGATGATCACAATCAATAAACCTAGATTATTGAAACAAGTATACTTCCTCACATAGATCCCTTAAAGAAATTTATTATTGACATCGAGATGCTTAAGTGACCAACCTGAACAAATGGCAAGTGATATAATCCTAGATCAATGTCCTTTTGTTAGGTAGATGGAAATTGATTAAAACCCTCTAGCAAATATGATAGCAGAACCAAGAGCTTGTCATCTTGGAGAAAGAACATCATAACTTGAATAGAAAACCTCAAACTCAGCGAACGATACCACAACACTTCCGATCTAGTGTTGATAAGTCACTGAACAATTTGGAATCTCCAAATATCTGTAGCTAAACCTTTATGATTAGCTAGAACAAAAAACTCTTTATAAATCAAACTTAGGCAATAATGTCTTATAATGTATTTATTGCAACCAAATAATAATGGAAAGTAAGTAAAATAAGACAACTTAACTACACCCGGTACAAATGCTCGATCGAGCGCTGTTAAAATCTAATTCCATAAAAACATAAATAAGTCTAACCAAGCAACAACTATGCTCTGTTGAGTCCTCCAATCTTCGTTCGACTCAAGTCATGCTCGGGTCTAGCAGTCACGCGTTCTACATGCTCTTTTGTCTAGAGGATTCACTCAGGTCGAGTGAACCTTGTAGTCTTGCTCAGCTCTTCTTGACGTCCTCGTCAACCCATGCATTTACTTTCCATATCCATTTGAGTGTGTGCATTCGTCAGCTCCTTCGCTCTAGCCTTAGTGATCGGCCCTTTTAGAATATATGGTGGAATCACAACCAGGTTCCCATCATCCCTTCCTCCTTGTAAAGGATTTGACCTTAAATCTAGTCCTTAGATTGCATCCAAACGGGCCAATTCAATATCATGATTATGGAATTTATAACGTACTTATCGGGGGATTTGAGCCTTTTTTCGTCCACTAGTTGCAAGGCGTCATCACTACTTTCACATCTAGCCCCTTATCTGGTGGTTCTTTCTTTGGAAATCCATGTTTGGAATTTAAGAAATTTAAGAAAGAAGGAATGAGTTAAATGAGTTAACATCTAGGTTTATTGATTGTGATCATCCATCATATTTTGGAAAAATTAATAAATCTATATCTTTAAAGTAAGCTTTGAGGGAATGGTATTTACAACTTCACAATTTGTTGCTTTCACAACTGAAGATTAAAATTTAAGAAAGAAGGAATTAGTACATTAGGGAGTGTCGTGCCTTGGTGTGCGAGCACATTCATTAGTTAACATAACAAGGATATTGTTGAAATTTCACTCGCTCTCATGGAAAGAAAATTCTTGTTCATGGGTTTTCTCTTTCACAGTCATTTTCCTTGATTTTTCTTAAAACCTCCCTAATTTAGTGATCTACCTCAAAGTTACTCATTCTCTCATGTCGCCTTTCCTTATATAGATGCAATTGGTCTTCATAGGCTTCCTTGAGTGTGAGGGATCATAACCGTATTTGCTTCTCCTTGAACTTGAATGTGTATTTTGTGTTGAAACCATCGTGTTGAGCTTATGTATCAAATTTCTACGGCCTTCTCAACAATAAATGCCCAGCTAGCATTGGTACAACTTCATATAGAACAACATCTTTGTACTTGCCAACATGAAACAAAACATTGACTTTACTTGATGATGTACCTTGGTTTCTCGACTGTGGTTTAACCAATGAAGCTTGTAGGGTTTCGGATGCTTGGTAGTTATGAGCCCTAACATTTCAACAAGCGAAGTGCTTTCCACATTCGTGCAACTCCCACCAACTATATGCTGCTACACATTTTCTCTTTGATGAGTTTGTAGAAGATGTTTTGTTGCTGCTCCATCGCATCCTCTACAACATGTATGTTAAGGACTCACCACACAACCAGTAATTCACCCTTTGCAGGTTCATACTCCTCTCGTTCAGACAATTTTTAGCATAATTTCCACAAAGTTGGCATTTAAATCATGTAATGTCATGGTTATGCGTAGGGATTTCATTGGAGAGAGCGCAAGTTGATCCCACCATGCTAGTGTATAGTTGTTGAACATGGTTGCTGCTAGTTTTACCTTCTTGAATTTGGAGTAATTGTGGCATTTGAATACCATATTTTTCTTTTGTTCCCATTCCAAATAATCTTCGGAATCACTTCTCCCCATTAACGTAGAAACCTTCATCTTGATACTATTGATATCATCATATAGTTGATCTCCTATGCGTTGGTGGTTCCTCACGGGTATGTCATACTCCTTGTCAAAATACCCCAGCAACTCGTCTTCATCCATATCCCGAGGTATAGATTATGAGATATCTTTGGTCTCCTCTGTGGTTGTTCTAAGTGAATCCCATGTGTTGCTTCCTCCATCTGACCAAATCATTGGTTGAATTCTTGCCTTATGACATTAAATTCATCCATCTTCAACTACATCAGGGCGAGTACCTCACCATCGGTGGTTTGTCACGATGATTCTTAGAACTAGACATTAGAAAGTTAGATCAGAAAACATTGAAAGAAAAAGAACATAAACAAAACTCACAATCTCTCCAAAAGTGTTTTGCTCGATTTATCTCATTTACTCGTTTGTCTTTCTCTCCACTTCTCCTCTTTGATATTGATTAGAACTCAAGAATAAACTCAAATTTAATTCTCGAAAACTTCAAACTAAATCTTGACGGTATAAATATAGAACACCGCCACGATGTCTAATTGTCCTAATCTAATTACTACACACTTCTATTTTGTTTGAAGGACTTAACTTATTTGATTTGTTCCTATTTTATTTTTTTGTCCTTTATCCTTTTTTCTCTTTGTTTTTCTTTTCCTTTTCATTTCATTCCTTTTTTTTCTTTTCCTTTTCCTTTTCTTATTTTTTATTTTTTTTTTGTTTTGTCTTCTTCCTTCTTTTTTTCCTTCATTCTTTTTCTCTTCTTATTTTTTTATTTTTTCTTAAACTAAAAATAAAATAAAATAAAATAAAATAAACTATAGATTAAAATAATTAGATTAGAAATAAAATAATAGAAAGGTAGACTAAAAGGGCTCTGACACCACTTGTTTTGATCCTAGATCGACATTATTTTGTTAGGTGGATGGAAATGGACTGAAACCTACTAACAACCTAATAGCATAATCTAGAACTTGTCTTCTCAAAGAAAGAACATCCTAAAGCCCAACTATAACGTGTCTAGAGAACGTTAGACTCAATGAATGATGTCACAACACTTGTAATCTAGTGTTGATAAGTTGATAAAAAAACTCGTAATAATCTCTCCAATAATTCGGTAGCTAAATCTATAGGATTAGCAATAAAAATACAAGTTTTATAAATCAAACCTAGGGACCATAAAATAATGAAAACTAAATAAGAAAAGACAACTTAACTAAACCCGACATAAATGTTCGATCGAGCGGTGTAACTGCTCGGTCAAGCTTCGTTAAGTCTTAAACCCTAATTCCGCAAAACTTAAGTATATTCTATCCACTTGATTCGCTCTTGCTGACCTATTAAGTTCTTCTAGCTTCTTGCTCCTCTAAAACGTTTTGCCTTGTAGGCGAACTTTGTAATCTTGACTCCACTCATCTTGACGTCCTTGTCCACCCATGGGTTGTCCTTCCACGTCCATTTAAGCGCATGCATATACTCATAATTGTCTGTGTACCTTTAGTACACCTTTGTAATCGATCTTTAAGTTATCTCACATATCCACGAGAGGTCTTTCCCATAGGTGTTGGCAAGGAGTTTCCACACATGTTATGTCCATGTAAAAGATGCAAAAACATGAAGTATCGAAGTCAAGAAATTGTTTGCAAACATCTTTATAAGGTGGGTTTCGTTGAAAATTACGAAATTTGGTTTTTTCATGGTGAAAATTGCGGTGTTAGAGATATTGTGCAAGATGCACAAGAAGAACGAAATGAAGAAGTTATTTATGAAGCATCAACGACCAATCTATATGTGGAAATGGTGTCAGATGCTTTTCCTAGAGTTGTTAATGAACAAACGCATGAAGAGATGCCGAACATCGAAGCACGTCGATTCTTACACCTATTGGATTCGGCGAAACAACCTATATATGAAGGTTGTCGTGAAGGTCAGTCTCGTTTTGTCTTTATCTTCAAGATTGATGAGTGTTAAAACAGACTACAATGTGGCTGAAAATTGCATGGATTCGTTTTGCAAAACAATGCAGGAATATTTACTGAAAAATAATCAAGCTCCTAAGACATACTACGAAACAAAAATGTGTTAAAAGATTTGGGAATACCACATGAGAAAATTGATGTTTGTAGAAACAGTTGCATGTTGATTTGGGGAAATGATAGACACTTGTTGGAATGCAAGTTTTGCGGTGCAAGAAGATTTCGGCAAAAAAAACCATCTTCACGTAAATATGTACCATACAAGAAAATGTTCTATATGCCTGTAGCAAACAGGTTGAGAAGGTTATATGAATCGAAAAAAACCGATGCGACAATGAGATGGAACGCAGAACACTCAACGGTCGAAGGTATAATGCAACATCCATCGGATGGTAAGGCTTGGAAAGATTTCAATGAAATATTTCCTGAGTTCGCGTATGAAACGAGAAACATTTATCTTTGCTTGTGCACGGATGGTTTTAGTCTTTATGGACAATCTGGAAGTCAATATTCTCTGTGGCCGGTGATTTTGTCTCCGTATAATTTGCCTCCCTAGCTGTGTTTGAAAAGAAAGGTAATGTTTCTGACGTTGCTGATTCCAGGACCAGAACATCTGAAGAAAAGTTTCGATGTCTTTTTGCAGTCCTTAATTCATGAATTAAGACAGTTGTGGAACAAAGGAATCATTGCTTACGACGTCAATACTAAGCAGAATTTCACATTGAAAGCGGTCTTGTTGTGGTCAATAAGCGATTTTCCTGGCTATGGAATGTTATCTGGATGGATCACGCACGAAAGATTGGCATGTCTATATTGTGTGGAGGATACAGATTCATTTCGACCAGTACATGGTAAGAAACCATGTTGGTTTGATTGTCATAGAAGATTTCTTTCCCGTGGCCATACTTTCTAGAAAGATAAATAACATTTTCGGAAGAACGTGGTACAAAAAGAAGAGGCACTGTGCATGCAAACAGTAACACAAATCCTTTACGAAAGATTGAACACAATGAGTGATTTACAAGAATCGGTTGAATGCGATGGAGATCACGGGCATTGTAAACAAAAAGGTCAAGGTGAATGGTATAACTGGTATAAACGTAGTATCTTTTGGGAACTATCATATTGGAAATCATTGATATTAATTTAGATGTTATGCATATCGAAAAGAACTTTTTCGATAACATCATAAATACTGTTTAGAATGTGGCGGGTAAAACCAAGGATAATATACAATCAAAAAAAGATTTGAAGTCAATATGCCGACGGCCTGAGTTGGAATTAAGAGATGGAAGGTCACCTGTCTCGGTATTCAGATTGTCTGGTCCGGCGAAAACGATATTATTAAAATGGTTAAAAGAGGACGTTAAGTTTCCCGATGTATATGCATCGAACATTGCTCGGTGTGTGGATATTGTTGGTTCGAGGTCGATCGGATTGAAAAGTCACGATTGTCACGTTTTCATGCAGCGGCTCATTCCAATTGCATTTGCAGAGCTCTTACCACGAAATGTTCACGATGTATTATGCAGAGTCAGCATATTTTTCAGAGGTATATGTGCATTAATGAAAAACAATATCTCTGAAGTATTATGTGCATTAGAAAAAGTTTTTCCGCCTTCATTCTTCGATGTCATGGAGCATTTGCCAATACATTTACCAGATGAGGCAATACTCGCTGGGCGAGTTCAATTCAGATGGATATATCATTTCGAAAGGTTTTTCTTTCATTTAAAGAAAAAAGCAAAAAACAAAGCAGCGGTCGAAGGATCTATTGTCAAACAATACTTGCTGGAAGAAATCACATATTTCAGTACATTTTATTTCGAATCGCATATTCAAACGAAAGAATGACGTGCAACAAATGATCACACAAACTATCTGTATCAATATAATCCGCAGTTTGTCACAATTTCTGAAATGTTTACACCGATTGGACGTACAAGAGGTAAATCCGAGGAATATTGGTTAACACCAGAGGATTATAATCATGTCCACACATATATACTACTAAATTGTCAAGATTTATTACCGTTCGAGAGGTACTGGTACATATTAATTTCAATCTTTTACATATATACAGGATATTTGATGAAGAAGTACTTGGTACATATACTCATCTAAATGCAAATGAACTCACAGACATGAAAGTTCAACATTATGGCTCGTGGTTGAGAGACTACGTAAGTACTTGTGTACACATCTATTAAAATTAATTGCATTTATCATAAAAGTATTAATTTGTTTTTATGCTACGTACATGTGAAATGTTCTGATGAAAGACTTCCTATGTGGTTAAAAGATTTGGCTAATGGTCTCGCACGAAATATCATGTGTTGGCCAATCTTATTTACTCGCGGCTACATGTTCCACACGAACGAACATGGAAAACATAGAAGCACATACAATTATGGCGTTTGCGTTAATAGTGATATAGAGGGTGAGAACTTCTACGACATTTTGCACCAAATCATACAAGTGGAATATCTCGATCTCGTTGGGTTAAAGGTGATGCTTTTTAAATGTCAATTGTTTAATCCAACTTTAGGACGTGGAATACGAAAAAACTGTTGGAGAGGAATTGATGTCAATCTGGTACGACAATATTGTAAGTATGATCCATTCATCACAATAGATCAAGCAGATCAAGTATGTTACTTGCAATATCCAACAACATTGAAACGTCAAAGAGAGGAGTGGTGGGTCGTAGTAAAATTCAAGCCACGAGGGATCATAAGCTCTGATGATAAAGAAGATCCGTTGCAACCCGATCATCCGCAGCCAATTCGTTTAATTGATACATATCGCTAGGAGATTCTCGCGAGAATTGACATAGATGGAGAACTCATACGCGATTATGAAGACGTTGATTCGGAAGATGCTGAAGATGAAAACGATGGTGAATTCAATGAACAATCGAAGGAAGACTCGCCCATCGATGAATCTACTAAAGAAGAAATGTAAATCCACTAATGTGTATTATGTGTAATAAATGTAGATGATGTGTAATGTAAATGACGTGTAACATCCATGATGTGTAGTAATGTATATGATGTGTAACCGAACAATCAAATTTTAATACAATCGAACAATTTATATAAATGATGTTTGATGTATTACAAATTAGAATTATCTACCAACGGGCATCCGTTGAACATGTTAACAGATACCCGTTGAAACACGAAATCGCCCCCGACACTTAGAAAAAATTTCTAAGTTTTCCACATTTCTAACCGACATCCATTGGAAATTTCTAACGGACATCCGTTACAAACGTTCCAACGGTCATCCGTTGGAACCTTAACGGTCGAAACTATTCTAACGGGCGTCCATTGAAAATTATTAACGGATGCCCGTCAGAAAATTGCAACGGCCATCCGTTACAATTTTCAACGGGAAAAGTGTAATGATGCCTACCTTAGTCTGCAGAATTTCCAACGGTCATCCGTTGGAAATTGTAACGGATGGCCGTTGCAAAGGGAGACGAGCCACCATTTAGCCGTCCGTTGCCTCGGGAACACGCATTTCCAACGGGCATCCGTTGGAAATGCAAGACGTCACCTCAATTACTGCGTCCGTTGAGATGGCGTATTTTTCAACAGACATCCGTTGGAATTTCCAACGGATGCCTGTTGGAAAGTTCTATTTATATAAACCCATTGAACAGTTCCATTTTCAACACAAATTAGAATCTCAAAATCCTCTCAAACTTTACATTTCACACATAAAACACTTTTATAAACCGTAGAAAAAAATGAGAGCTAGACGGTTTATAGGATCGGGGGAATGTTGGCTGGTTCAGCGGTGCCGATATTGGTGAAAGAGGACGATATGATAGATATCGATTCCTTGATCGATGATTTCAATGAGCGTCCAACCCTTCCGATTATCGATCCCGAACGTCATGATGGGACATTATGGTAAAAAAAGTTATTATTTTCATTTGTATTATTATAAGTTATAAATATTCTCTAACTTTGTAATGTTGATTTGCAGGTTTGACATGGATGATGTAATCAAACACACAAACAACACCATTATCCAAGGGTTCTTACAGGACCAATTATATTATTCTTGGCAAGTTACGCCAGAAGTCGTGCGCCAGCGATGGTGGCGCACTTTTATCGTAAGTTTTTAATTACATTAAATTTCAACTTATTAGTTATAGATATATATATATATATATTATAAAACTAACAATATTTATAAATTATTTTGCAGCGCTCATACAGATGGCGGCGAAAGGATACATTACGCATCTACACAACATGGATGCACGACATGCAGGCTCGGATGTGTCTGATGATGAACAACGCAAAACACAACTATTACGCCAACAATCTCAAACCGAAATGGGCAACATACGTGGTCTTCAATCAAATGATTCAGCATTGGGATTCCGCAGAATTCAAGGCTAAGAGCGACAAGGCCAAAAAATGTCGGTACGACGAGAAGGTTCCCGGAGATGGTCCGTATCGCCATACTTCGGGACCAAAATCATTCCCGAAGAGAAAACACGAATTGGTAAAATTTTATTTATTTAATTTTTTGTTTATTTAAATATTTATGTAATTAAGTTTATTTTATATTATAGATGCAACGGATAGGAAGAGAACCGACTCTTCTTGAGCTGGTATTTGAAACTCATGCCAAGAAGAAGCCGGTCGTCGGGGAAGAGATCGACGAACCCAAACTCTTTGATCCTCGAGCGGAGAGAACCGTGAGAGCTGTGACAGAAAAGATCACACATCAATCAAAAGCTTGCGGTTCAACCCCCGACGAGTTCAGTTCTTTACAAAAGGACAAAATTTATTTAGAGGTAAAAGCTTATTCTTTTATCTTTTGATTATTAATAAAATAATTTGTAAAATTCTAACTCTAATTTTGTTTATCTTATAGTCGGTGAGACCGTATAAGGAGCGTTTATACGGTCTCGGGGCGCTTCAAATGGTAACGGACGTCCGTTACCCTTTCCTGCCAATTTGCAACGGACGTCCGTTGCACTTTCCCGCCAGTTTCCAACGTATGCAAGTTGGAAATGTTAAATTCCCGCTTATTTTTCCCACCTAAATGGCAACGGACGTCCATTAAAACTTTTTAACGGACGTCCGTTGCCATTTCTCAACGGGCGTCCGTTGCAAAATTTCAACGGGCGTCCGTTACAAAATTTTTCAACGGCCTGCGTTTCAAAATTTCAACGACATTGTCCGTTGCTCCTTCCGGATTCGGATTGCAACGTATCCGGATTTCCAACGAGCGATTCCCAACGGGAAAGAATCCGTTGTCGTCCGTTGGGAAGAGCCTTTTCCAACGGATTTTAGGCGTTTTCCAACAGATTTGTCCGTTGGAAAACGCCTGTTTTTTTGTAGTGTCGCTAAATCATCTCATTTGTCCGATGAGATTGAGCAAATATAATTGCTTAAACGGATGCGGCATACAATCTATGGTTGTCCATTTTATAAAATTATATGAACGAATTAATCCAACATATCAATACTTACACATTAATATAAATTACTTAAGATTAATAATTGTATATTACTACTGATTTTATGTGTTTCTTTGTTGGAGACAATCAAGTTCATGGAGAAAAAACAATTAAACATTGCAATGATATATGTCTCCATTTACTATTTCGATAAAATTTCCTTAAACTCAGAATCTTAAACAATCTCAATAATATATTTGTTAGTTCAATATAATCTCAAACAAAATTATTTTACAAATGAAAATATGAATTAAATAATTTATCATGCAAAAATATGTTAATCAAGAATATTGGCAAACAAACTTCGCTAATCATTTTTCTATCAAAATTTATTAAAAGTGAGGCATATTGTTTTATCATTAGACCTTGCATCTCCAAATTATTTCAAAATTATCAACGCCTAATCTATTATCTTCATTTTATTAATTGCTTTAAACTTTAATATTTTTATTTTATTATATTTTTCTACTTATGAAATCTAATGTTTTAAATTAGTTATCCTGTTTTGAATTAGTTACTAATGTTTTAAATTAGTTATCACACCAAATAACCTATCATGTATTACCACAACTATACCAAATAATATTTAATGAACTACACTTTGACATGTTATTGACTTTCGTGCTTACAAATGACCAATAATATTATATATTACATCACCATTTTTAACAAGATCTGTTAACTTATGATTGCAACCGCCTTTTGTATTTCTCTCGCCGATGTTATTATGTACTTCTTATTTTACATGATTAATTAAATCCAAGATCGAGATGCGTGATACACATACACAGTGTACCATATCATGGATCTATTACATCGCATGCTAAGGAACAACTCCTTTTAGGTCGTTTTTAAGAATTTGGTGGAGACAAAATACATTCATTGACAATCGTTTGTTTGGTCTTGGTTTTTTATTCCTTAGTGAAACAGTAAGTTATGTTAATGTATTTGTTTATTCCACATTATATGAATATATTTCATCATCATGTATGTGATATATTGCAAGGAACTACTATTGAACGATGTATATCTCTTGGCGATGTTAATAAATACATCCAATATATAAGGGAAGAAGATATATTTATCCCAAAAAATTTGACAATACTACCAACTACAAGTTAACCGACAATAGTATGCGTATATCTTTTCAAGATGATACGGTTGTTGAGAAAGTGACAAATCAAATTCATACAATTCCGAAATACAAATTCAGGATGCATTTATACTGACAATTGATTGGATCGGTTGGCCACAAAGAAGTTGTATCGGATAAATACATTTGCAATAAACCAAATTACTATTTCTTTAATACTAAACTCATCTATTGGAATGTGAAAATTGTAGACGTTGTTGGACTCCTCATTGCTATGCAAGGATCAAATTTGCGGCTGTCAACCTCCGATAAAAAAACGCTGATTGTTATTAAATAGGCAATTAGTACATTATTACTCCATTAACATGTTTTGTTATTTCTACTATAAAATAATTTACTCACCTCACTTCAACATTTCAAATACAGAAAACGTTTCGTAAAAATAATCATGTTGGACGAACATGCTATGCATTTTCATTCAGTTGTTGCTCAAATGATCGTAAAAAAAATCATGATCGTAACAAGCATTACTCCCATTATGATCAACGGTATTAAAAAAACTAGATAACATGTATTATTTATATATTTTTTCAATGTTATCGTACTTATTCTTAGGGGTGGGCATTTCGGGTTACCCGGACCGACCCAACCTGAAAAACCCAACCCATGAGATAAATGGGTTTTGTAGAAAACCCATATGGGTTAAAAATCTAAAACCCAAATGGATTCGGGTCGGTCCGGGTTGGGTTTCGGGAAAACCCGAGGAACCCGAAAAAAACCCCTAACCCTTCTAACCTAATTTTTCGTATGTTAAATTTGGAACCCAAATTACCCGTTTAAACCCGAATTACCCGTTTAAAACCCGAATTACCCATTTAAAACCCGAATTACTCGTTTAAAACCCGAATTACCCGTTTAAACCCGAATTACTCGTACTTAAATAACCCAAAAAAAACCGAAGAACCCGAGAACCCAAAATAACCCAAATACAATTCGAGTATTTTTTGGGTTCAATGTTTCAAAACCCGAACAACCCGAACCCAACCCGAAACCCGAGGAACCCGTCCCGAAAACCAATTGGGTTTTTTAGGTTCAATTTTTAAAAACCCGAGGAACCCGTCCCGAAACCCGTATTGCCCACCCCTGCTTATTCTTTCTAAATATATGAAACAGATTTGTTAACGCTTTGTTCGTCCTGCTCCACATACTTTTACATAGATCCACAGCTAAAGCCGATCAAGAAATTCAAACATAGGTAAGTTTTCAAAATTTTCAAATCTTGTCCGCATCTTTATAATTGTTCTTAAATCATGTTACTGATAATATTTAATCCTCAAAGTGCATGCAGATATGGATAAGAAAAATAATCATGAAACAACTACGATTCGAATCGTGCAATTGCTTTTTCCGACAATTTAGATTCTACAATTTTAAATGCATTATAAACAAATTGCACTATTAGTTTACATTACAACTTATAAATCTATAGATCAAATTTATACATTGAAACTTTTATTTCGTGTCTTTGTATTGCCCCGTATGCATATCAAATCTAATGACAATATTCAAATTAATAAAATATATAAAAAATGTAAGATAAATATATTTTAATTATCACAAATCTGCACGTAACGCAGTTATCATCTTGTATTAGTTAACAAATAACAAAAATAAAAATTTTGAAATTTGAATAATTTTTACACTTTCAAAAATTTGGAATTATAAAATGTGAAGATTTTAAATATAAATTTAACTTTTGTTTGCATTGATGATAGAATATTCTATAAAATCACAAATCATTAATATTATGCACATAAGTTTAGCTTTTGTAATCTCTAATTTAGAGTTTTTTTCATATTCATCGTCCACTATTTTATATAAATTCATATGTAACCTAAAGGATTGGACAAAGAAAGACTCGTCAGCGGTTGTGTTTATTGTGTCATCGGAATTTGCATCAATATCCATGAAGACATAGGAAATCTCGATGATAAATTCTCTGAAAACTTTTTTTATGTGTAGATAGAAACAATGAAGATCCCTTCTATTTAAAAAAAAATAAAACATTGTAAATATAAAATCGATATAAGAAAAATGGAACAAAAATTTAATAGAAATCAATAGAAAATTTAATCTATGACGAAATAGCTAAATCATGATAAATCTTTAACAATTTAGAAAATATAAAAATGTTTGTTGATTCGAATTAAGACATAATTAAATATACATATAATAAATAAATAATTTTAAAATAACTAACTGTCACGCCCATCAGTACAAGTCTTTGATTTGGACTCAATCTTCACCGCAAACGCCATCACCTCCAGATGCATATCGGAGGATTTCACATCTGGTTTCGCGGCTTCATCATCAATCACCATCCCATACACCCGGTTGAGGTTCGAGAGGGAATTAAGCGCTAAGAGTTTGGACCGCACGGCCACTATAAAAAAACAGGCTCTTTCCAACGGACGACAACTGATTTTTGCCCGTTGGAAAACGCTCGTTGGAAATCCGGATCCATTGCAATTCGCAACGGAGTTGCAATGGATATTATCCGTTGCAAAATTGTAACGGCACTTCCAATGGAAATTTCTGTTGGAAAGTTGTAACGGATGCCCGTTGAAGGAATTTGTAACGGATGCCCGTTGAAAGATTGCAACGGACGGCCGTTAAAAAATGGCAACGGACGTCGTTAAAATGCTGTAACGGACGTCCGTTGCCATCCAGGCGGGAAAAATGAGCGGGAATTTAACTTTCCAACGGGCATCCGTTACAAACTGGCGGAAAAGAGCAACGGACGTCCGTTGCAAATTGGCGGGAAAGGGCAACGGACGTCCGTTACCATTTGGCGGGAAATAGCGTCCAACGGATGCCCGTTAGAAATTCCAATGGGCATCCATTGGAAAAATTGTTAAAAAAATTAAAAAAATAAAACAAAATTATTTTTTTTAAAAAACAATAATATTTTTTTAAATAAAAGTTATTAATTAAAATATTAAATTGTTTACAAAAAAACATTAAAACTAAAACTACTCCTATCCTATTACATTTCATTTAGATCGGCTGGATCGATATCGTCTCTCTGATCTCCACCACCTCTAGATGGCGTTGCATCTGAATCGGAACCCGGTTCTTGCTGCGGCGTTGATCCCCTCCCTTGGCCAAACATCAACTCGATGACGCTCTCCAAGTGCTAAACTTTGTCTCGAGTTTCTCGAAGTAGTGATTCGAGCTCCTTGATCCGCCTTTGTTGCTCTAAACTCTCTTGGACTGCGGAAGGTACCGTCGTGGCGTCCTCGACGATATCCTTTTAAAGCGCCCCGAGACCGTATAGACGTCCCTTATACGGTCTCACCAACTACAAGACAAACAAAAGTAGCATTAGATTTTACAAATTATTTTATTAATAATCGAAAAATAAAATAATAAACTTTTATCTCTAAATAAATTTTGTCCTTTTGTAAAGGACTGAGTTCGTCAGGGGTTGAACCGCAAGCTTGTGATTGATGTATGATTTTTTCCATCACAGCTCTCACGGTTCGCTCCGCTCGAGTATCGACGAGTTCGGGTTCGTCGATCTCTTCCTCGACAACCGGCTT
>CM071875.1:26077576-26106927 GCA_036759665.1 Gynandropsis gynandra
TATAAATTATTTTGCAGCGCTCATACAGATGGCGGCGAAAGGATACATTACGCATCTACACAACATGGATGCACGACATGCAGGCTCGGATGTGTCTGATGATGAACAACGCAAAACACAACTATTACGCCAACAATCTCAAACCGAAATGGGCAACATACGTGGTCTTCAATCAAATGATTCAGCATTGGGATTCCGCAGAATTCAAGGCTAAGAGCGACAAGGCCAAAAAATGTCGGTACGACGAGAAGGTTCCCGGAGATGGTCCGTATCGCCATACTTCGGGACCAAAATCATTCCCGAAGAGAAAACACGAATTGGTAAAATTTTATTTATTTAATTTTTTGTTTATTTAAATATTTATGTAATTAAGTTTATTTTATATTATAGATGCAACGGATAGGAAGAGAACCGACTCTTCTTGAGCTGGTATTTGAAACTCATGCCAAGAAGAAGCCGGTCGTCGGGGAAGAGATCGACGAACCCAAACTCTTTGATCCTCGAGCGGAGAGAACCGTGAGAGCTGTGACAGAAAAGATCACACATCAATCAAAAGCTTGCGGTTCAACCCCCGACGAGTTCAGTTCTTTACAAAAGGACAAAATTTATTTAGAGGTAAAAGCTTATTCTTTTATCTTTTGATTATTAATAAAATAATTTGTAAAATTCTAACTCTAATTTTGTTTATCTTATAGTCGGTGAGACCGTATAAGGAGCGTTTATACGGTCTCGGGGCGCTTCAAATGGTAACGGACGTCCGTTACCCTTTCCTGCCAATTTGCAACGGACGTCCGTTGCACTTTCCCGCCAGTTTCCAACGTATGCAAGTTGGAAATGTTAAATTCCCGCTTATTTTTCCCACCTAAATGGCAACGGACGTCCATTAAAACTTTTTAACGGACGTCCGTTGCCATTTCTCAACGGGCGTCCGTTGCAAAATTTCAACGGGCGTCCGTTACAAAATTTTTCAACGGCCTGCGTTTCAAAATTTCAACGACATTGTCCGTTGCTCCTTCCGGATTCGGATTGCAACGTATCCGGATTTCCAACGAGCGATTCCCAACGGGAAAGAATCCGTTGTCGTCCGTTGGGAAGAGCCTTTTCCAACGGATTTTAGGCGTTTTCCAACAGATTTGTCCGTTGGAAAACGCCTGTTTTTTTGTAGTGTCGCTAAATCATCTCATTTGTCCGATGAGATTGAGCAAATATAATTGCTTAAACGGATGCGGCATACAATCTATGGTTGTCCATTTT
This sequence comes from Gynandropsis gynandra, assembly GCA_036759665.1. Taxonomy (NCBI): domain Eukaryota; kingdom Viridiplantae; phylum Streptophyta; class Magnoliopsida; order Brassicales; family Cleomaceae; genus Gynandropsis; species Gynandropsis gynandra. The sequence continues at coordinate 26,078,831 of CM071875.1, forward strand.
ATAAAATTATATGAACGAATTAATCCAACATATCAATACTTACACATTAATATAAATTACTTAAGATTAATAATTGTATATTACTACTGATTTTATGTGTTTCTTTGTTGGAGACAATCAAGTTCATGGAGAAAAAACAATTAAACATTGCAATGATATATGTCTCCATTTACTATTTCGATAAAATTTCCTTAAACTCAGAATCTTAAACAATCTCAATAATATATTTGTTAGTTCAATATAATCTCAAACAAAATTATTTTACAAATGAAAATATGAATTAAATAATTTATCATGCAAAAATATGTTAATCAAGAATATTGGCAAACAAACTTCGCTAATCATTTTTCTATCAAAATTTATTAAAAGTGAGGCATATTGTTTTATCATTAGACCTTGCATCTCCAAATTATTTCAAAATTATCAACGCCTAATCTATTATCTTCATTTTATTAATTGCTTTAAACTTTAATATTTTTATTTTATTATATTTTTCTACTTATGAAATCTAATGTTTTAAATTAGTTATCCTGTTTTGAATTAGTTACTAATGTTTTAAATTAGTTATCACACCAAATAACCTATCATGTATTACCACAACTATACCAAATAATATTTAATGAACTACACTTTGACATGTTATTGACTTTCGTGCTTACAAATGACCAATAATATTATATATTACATCACCATTTTTAACAAGATCTGTTAACTTATGATTGCAACCGCCTTTTGTATTTCTCTCGCCGATGTTATTATGTACTTCTTATTTTACATGATTAATTAAATCCAAGATCGAGATGCGTGATACACATACACAGTGTACCATATCATGGATCTATTACATCGCATGCTAAGGAACAACTCCTTTTAGGTCGTTTTTAAGAATTTGGTGGAGACAAAATACATTCATTGACAATCGTTTGTTTGGTCTTGGTTTTTTATTCCTTAGTGAAACAGTAAGTTATGTTAATGTATTTGTTTATTCCACATTATATGAATATATTTCATCATCATGTATGTGATATATTGCAAGGAACTACTATTGAACGATGTATATCTCTTGGCGATGTTAATAAATACATCCAATATATAAGGGAAGAAGATATATTTATCCCAAAAAATTTGACAATACTACCAACTACAAGTTAACCGACAATAGTATGCGTATATCTTTTCAAGATGATACGGTTGTTGAGAAAGTGACAAATCAAATTCATACAATTCCGAAATACAAATTCAGGATGCATTTATACTGACAATTGATTGGATCGGTTGGCCACAAAGAAGTTGTATCGGATAAATACATTTGCAATAAACCAAATTACTATTTCTTTAATACTAAACTCATCTATTGGAATGTGAAAATTGTAGACGTTGTTGGACTCCTCATTGCTATGCAAGGATCAAATTTGCGGCTGTCAACCTCCGATAAAAAAACGCTGATTGTTATTAAATAGGCAATTAGTACATTATTACTCCATTAACATGTTTTGTTATTTCTACTATAAAATAATTTACTCACCTCACTTCAACATTTCAAATACAGAAAACGTTTCGTAAAAATAATCATGTTGGACGAACATGCTATGCATTTTCATTCAGTTGTTGCTCAAATGATCGTAAAAAAAATCATGATCGTAACAAGCATTACTCCCATTATGATCAACGGTATTAAAAAAACTAGATAACATGTATTATTTATATATTTTTTCAATGTTATCGTACTTATTCTTAGGGGTGGGCATTTCGGGTTACCCGGACCGACCCAACCTGAAAAACCCAACCCATGAGATAAATGGGTTTTGTAGAAAACCCATATGGGTTAAAAATCTAAAACCCAAATGGATTCGGGTCGGTCCGGGTTGGGTTTCGGGAAAACCCGAGGAACCCGAAAAAAACCCCTAACCCTTCTAACCTAATTTTTCGTATGTTAAATTTGGAACCCAAATTACCCGTTTAAACCCGAATTACCCGTTTAAAACCCGAATTACCCATTTAAAACCCGAATTACTCGTTTAAAACCCGAATTACCCGTTTAAACCCGAATTACTCGTACTTAAATAACCCAAAAAAAACCGAAGAACCCGAGAACCCAAAATAACCCAAATACAATTCGAGTATTTTTTGGGTTCAATGTTTCAAAACCCGAACAACCCGAACCCAACCCGAAACCCGAGGAACCCGTCCCGAAAACCAATTGGGTTTTTTAGGTTCAATTTTTAAAAACCCGAGGAACCCGTCCCGAAACCCGTATTGCCCACCCCTGCTTATTCTTTCTAAATATATGAAACAGATTTGTTAACGCTTTGTTCGTCCTGCTCCACATACTTTTACATAGATCCACAGCTAAAGCCGATCAAGAAATTCAAACATAGGTAAGTTTTCAAAATTTTCAAATCTTGTCCGCATCTTTATAATTGTTCTTAAATCATGTTACTGATAATATTTAATCCTCAAAGTGCATGCAGATATGGATAAGAAAAATAATCATGAAACAACTACGATTCGAATCGTGCAATTGCTTTTTCCGACAATTTAGATTCTACAATTTTAAATGCATTATAAACAAATTGCACTATTAGTTTACATTACAACTTATAAATCTATAGATCAAATTTATACATTGAAACTTTTATTTCGTGTCTTTGTATTGCCCCGTATGCATATCAAATCTAATGACAATATTCAAATTAATAAAATATATAAAAAATGTAAGATAAATATATTTTAATTATCACAAATCTGCACGTAACGCAGTTATCATCTTGTATTAGTTAACAAATAACAAAAATAAAAATTTTGAAATTTGAATAATTTTTACACTTTCAAAAATTTGGAATTATAAAATGTGAAGATTTTAAATATAAATTTAACTTTTGTTTGCATTGATGATAGAATATTCTATAAAATCACAAATCATTAATATTATGCACATAAGTTTAGCTTTTGTAATCTCTAATTTAGAGTTTTTTTCATATTCATCGTCCACTATTTTATATAAATTCATATGTAACCTAAAGGATTGGACAAAGAAAGACTCGTCAGCGGTTGTGTTTATTGTGTCATCGGAATTTGCATCAATATCCATGAAGACATAGGAAATCTCGATGATAAATTCTCTGAAAACTTTTTTTATGTGTAGATAGAAACAATGAAGATCCCTTCTATTTAAAAAAAAATAAAACATTGTAAATATAAAATCGATATAAGAAAAATGGAACAAAAATTTAATAGAAATCAATAGAAAATTTAATCTATGACGAAATAGCTAAATCATGATAAATCTTTAACAATTTAGAAAATATAAAAATGTTTGTTGATTCGAATTAAGACATAATTAAATATACATATAATAAATAAATAATTTTAAAATAACTAACTGTCACGCCCATCAGTACAAGTCTTTGATTTGGACTCAATCTTCACCGCAAACGCCATCACCTCCAGATGCATATCGGAGGATTTCACATCTGGTTTCGCGGCTTCATCATCAATCACCATCCCATACACCCGGTTGAGGTTCGAGAGGGAATTAAGCGCTAAGAGTTTGGACCGCACGGCCACTATAAAAAAACAGGCTCTTTCCAACGGACGACAACTGATTTTTGCCCGTTGGAAAACGCTCGTTGGAAATCCGGATCCATTGCAATTCGCAACGGAGTTGCAATGGATATTATCCGTTGCAAAATTGTAACGGCACTTCCAATGGAAATTTCTGTTGGAAAGTTGTAACGGATGCCCGTTGAAGGAATTTGTAACGGATGCCCGTTGAAAGATTGCAACGGACGGCCGTTAAAAAATGGCAACGGACGTCGTTAAAATGCTGTAACGGACGTCCGTTGCCATCCAGGCGGGAAAAATGAGCGGGAATTTAACTTTCCAACGGGCATCCGTTACAAACTGGCGGAAAAGAGCAACGGACGTCCGTTGCAAATTGGCGGGAAAGGGCAACGGACGTCCGTTACCATTTGGCGGGAAATAGCGTCCAACGGATGCCCGTTAGAAATTCCAATGGGCATCCATTGGAAAAATTGTTAAAAAAATTAAAAAAATAAAACAAAATTATTTTTTTTAAAAAACAATAATATTTTTTTAAATAAAAGTTATTAATTAAAATATTAAATTGTTTACAAAAAAACATTAAAACTAAAACTACTCCTATCCTATTACATTTCATTTAGATCGGCTGGATCGATATCGTCTCTCTGATCTCCACCACCTCTAGATGGCGTTGCATCTGAATCGGAACCCGGTTCTTGCTGCGGCGTTGATCCCCTCCCTTGGCCAAACATCAACTCGATGACGCTCTCCAAGTGCTAAACTTTGTCTCGAGTTTCTCGAAGTAGTGATTCGAGCTCCTTGATCCGCCTTTGTTGCTCTAAACTCTCTTGGACTGCGGAAGGTACCGTCGTGGCGTCCTCGACGATATCCTTTTAAAGCGCCCCGAGACCGTATAGACGTCCCTTATACGGTCTCACCAACTACAAGACAAACAAAAGTAGCATTAGATTTTACAAATTATTTTATTAATAATCGAAAAATAAAATAATAAACTTTTATCTCTAAATAAATTTTGTCCTTTTGTAAAGGACTGAGTTCGTCAGGGGTTGAACCGCAAGCTTGTGATTGATGTATGATTTTTTCCATCACAGCTCTCACGGTTCGCTCCGCTCGAGTATCGACGAGTTCGGGTTCGTCGATCTCTTCCTCGACAACCGGCTTTTTCTTGGCGTGGGTTTCCAATACCAGCTCAACAAAAACCGATTCTCTTCCTATCCATTGCATCTGTAATATAAAATAAAGTCAATTACATAAATATTTAAATAAAAAAAATTAAATAAATTTTTTTTACAAATTCCCGTTTTTGTTTCGGGAAGGATTTTGATCCCGAAGTATAGCGATGCGAACCATCTCCGGGAATCTTCTCACCGTAATGATATTTTGCCTTGTCGCTCTTGGCCTTGAATTCTGCGGACTCCCAATGCTGTATCATTTGATTGAAGACCGCCTCCGTTGCCCATCTCGGTTTGCGATTGTTGGTGTAGTAGTTGCGTTTCGCATTGTTCATCATCAGGCGCATCCGAGCCTGCATGTCGTGCATCCATGCTGTGTAGATGCGCATTGTATCCTTTCGCCGCCATCTCTATGAGCGCTACAAAAAAAGTTATAAAGTTTTAGTTTTATAACACACACATATATATATAACTAATAAGTTGAAATTTAATGTAATAAAAAACTTACTATAAAAGTCCGCCACAATCGTTGGCGCACAACTTCTGCGTAACTTGCCAGGAATAATATAACTCGCCCTGTAAAGACCCTTGGATAATGATGTTGTTTGCGTGTTTGAGTACATTATCCACATCAAACATGCAAATCAACATTATAAATTTAGATAATATTTATAACATATAATAATACAAATGAAAATAGTAATTTTTTTTACCATAACGTCCCAGCAGGACGTTCGAGATCGATAATCGGAAGGGTTGGACGCCCATCGAAATCATCGATCAAAGAATCGATATCTACCATATCGTCCTCTTCATCAAATATCGGCGGTGCCGATATTGACGAAGGAGGACGATATGGTGGTGGTGGAGACGGGAGAGAGCTCCCGCGGAACCAGCCAAAAAACCCCCCCGATCCTATAAACCGTCTAGCTCTCGTTTTTTTCTACGGATTGTAAAAGTGTTTGTGGGTGAAATGTGAGTTTGAGAGGATTTTGAGATTGTGATTTGTGTTGAAAATGGAACTGTTCAACGTGTTTATATATATAGAATTTTCGAATGTGCATTCGTTGGAATTCCCAACTCATCTCAACGGACGCAGTAATTGACATGATGTACTGCATCCAACGAATGCCCGTTGGGAATGCGTGTTCCCGAGGCAACAGATGGCTAAATGGCGGCTCGTCTCCATTCGCAACGGGCATCCATTGCAATTTCCAACGGATGCCCGTTGGAAATTCTCCAGACTAGGGTAGGCATCATTACCTATTCCAACGAGCATCCGTTGGAAATTGCAACGGATGCCCGTTGCAAAAGTCTAACGGTCATATGTTACATTTTGTCAACGGACGCCCGTTAGAATAGTTTCGACCGTTATGTTTCCAATGGATGCCCTTTGGAATATTTGTAACGGGTGTCCGTTAGAAATTTCCAACGGACACCCGTTCGAAATGTGGAAAACTTAGATAATTTTAACGGGCATCCGTTAATATTTTCAATGGATGCCCGTTGGTATTAGATAATTTTAATTTATAATACATCAAACATCGTTTATATAACCTGTTTGATTGTATTAACATTTCGATTGTGCGATTACACATCATATACATTACTATACATCATGGACATTACACGTCATTTACATTACACATCATCTACATTTATTACACATAATAGACATTATATTTATATTTCTTCTTCAGTAGATTCATCGATGGGTGAGTCTTCTTTCTATTGTTCATTGAATTCATCGACGTTTTCATCTTCAGCATCATCCGGTTCAATGTCTTCATAATCACGTATGAGTTCTCCGTCTATGTCATTTCTCGCGAGAATATCCTCGCGATTTGTATCAATTAAACGAATAGGTTATGGATGATCGGGTTGCAACGGATCTTCTTTATCATCAGAGCTTATGATCCCTCATGGCTTGATCTTTACTATGGCCCACCACTTCTCTCTTTGACGTTTCAATGTTGTTGGATATTGCACGTAACATACTTGATCTGCTTGATCTATTGTGATGAATGGATCATACTTACCATATTGTCATGTTGGATTGATGTCAATTCCTCCCCAAACGATTTTTTCCGTATTCCACGTCCTACGGTTGGGTCGAACCACTGACATTTAAAAAGCATCACCTTCAACCCAACGAGACTGGGATATCCCACTTGTATGATTTGGTGCAAAATGTCATAGAAGTTATCACCTTCTATATTACTATTAACGCAAACGCCATAGTTGTATGCGCTTCTATATTTTCCGTGTTCGTACGTGTGGAACGTGTAGCCGCGAGTAAACAAGATTGGCCAACACATGATATTTCATGCAGGACCATTAGCCAAATCTTTTAACCACGAAGGAAGTCTTTCATCTGAACATTTCACCTGTACGTAGCATAAAAACAAATTAATACTTTTATATGCAATTAATTTTAATATATGTGTACACGAGTACTTACGTAGTCTCTCAACCACGAGCCATAATGTTGAACTTTCATGTCTGCATTTGCATTTGCATTTAGATGAGGATATGTACCAAGTACTTCTTCATCAAATATCCTGAATAATGAAAATACGTTACATTTTGATATATATATATATATATATATACATATATATGTAAAAGATTGAAATTAATATGTATTAGTACGTATCTTTCAAACGGTAATAACCCTTGACAATTTAGTAGTATATATGTGTGGACGTGATTATACTCCTCTAGTGTTAACCAATATTCATCGATTTACCTCCTGTACGTCCAATCGGTGTAAACATTTCAGGAATTGTGCCAAACTGCGGATTATATTGATACAGATAGTTTGTATGATCATCCGTTGCACATCGTTCTTTCGTTTGAATATGCGACTCGAAATAAAATGTGCTGAAATATGTGATTTCTTCGAGCAAGTATTGTTTGACGATAGATCCTTCGACCGCTGCTTTGTTTTTTGTTTTTTCCTTTAAAATAAAAAACCTTTTAAAAGGATACATCCATCTGAATTGAACTGGCACACCGGGTATTGACTAATCTGGTAAATGTATTGGCAAATGCTCCATGACATAAAAGAATGAAGGCGGAAAAACTTTTTCCAATGCACATAATACTTCAGAGATATTTTTTTCATTACTTCCAAGTCATCACTTTTTAAATTCCTCAAACATATATCTTTGAAAAATATGCTGATTCTGCATAACGCATCGTGAACATCTCGTGGTAAGAGCTCAGCAATGCAATTGGAATGAGCCGCTGCATGAAAACGTGAAAATCGTAACTTTTCAATCCAATCAGCCTCGAACCAACAATATCCACACACCGAGCAATGTTCGATGCATATCGATCGGGAAACTTAACGTCCTTTTTTAACCATTTTAATAATGTCGTTTTCGTCGGACCAAACAATCTGAATACCGGGACAGGTGGCCTTTCATCTTTTGATTCCAACTCAGGTCGTCGGCATATTGACTTCAAATCTTTTCTAGATTGTATGTTGTCCTTGGTTTTCCCCGCCACATTCAAAACAGTATTTATGATGTTATCGAAAAAATTCTTTTTGATATGCATAACATCTAAATTATGACGTAATATCAATGATTTCCAGTATGGTAGTTCCCAAAAGATACTACGTTTATACCAGTTATGCCATTCACCTTGACCTTTTGGTTTATGATGCCCACGATCTCCACCGCATTCAACCGATTCTTGTAAATCACCCATTGCGTTCAATCTTTCGTAAAAGATTTGTGTTCCGGTTTGCGTGCACGGTGCCTCTTCTTTTTATACCACGTTCTTCCGAAAATATTTTTTTATCTTTTCGGAAAGCATGGCCACGAGGAAGAAATCTTCTATGACAATCAAACCAACATGGTTTGTTACCATGTACTAGTCAAATTGAATCGGTATCCTCAATACAATATGGACATGCCAATCTTCTATGTGTGCTCCATCCAGATAACACTCCATAGCCAGAAAAATCGCTAATTGTCCACAATAAGACCGCATTCAATGTGAAATTTTTCTTAGTACTGACGTCATAAGTAAGGATTCTTTCGTTCCACAACTGTCACAATTCATGAATTAAGGGCTGCAAAAAGACATCAAAACTTTTCTTCGGATGTTCTGGTCCTGGAATCAACAACGTCAGAAACATTACCTCTCTTTTCAAACACATCTCGGGAGGCAAATTATACGTAGACAAAATCACCGGCCACAAAGCATATTGACTTCTAAATTGTCCATAGGGACTAAAACCATCCGTGCACAAGCAAAGATAAATGTTTCTCGTTTCATACGCGAATTCGGGAAATATTTCATTGAAATCTTTCCAAGCCTTACCATCCGATGGATGTTGCATTATACCTTCGGCCGCCGAGTGTTCTGCATGCCATCTCATAGCCGCAGCGGTTTTTCTCGATTCATATAACCTTCTCAACCTGTTTGCTACAGGCATATAGAACATTTTCTTGTATGGTACATATTTACATGAAGATGGTTTTTTAGGCCGAAATCTGCTTGCACCGCAAAACTTGCATTCCAACAAGTCTTTATCATTTCCCCAAAAAAACATGCAACTGTTTCTACAAACATCAATTTTCTAATGCGGCATTCTCAAATCTTTTAACACATTCTTTGTTTCCTAGTATGTCTCAGGAGCTTGATTATTTTCCGGTAAATATTCCTACATTGTTTTGCAAAATGAATCCATGCAATTTTCAACCACATTGTAGTATGTTTTAATATTCATCAATCTTGAAGATAAAGATAAACGAGACTGACCTTCATGACAACCTTCATATATAGGCTGTTTCACCGAATCCAATAGGTTGAAGAATCGACGCGCATCAATGTTCGGCATCTCTTCATACGTTTGTTCATTAACAGCTCTAGGAAAAGCATCTGACACCATTTCCACATATGGATTGGTCGTTGATGCTTCATAAATAACTTCTTCATTTCGTTCTAATTGTGCATCTTGCACAATATCGTTAACACCGCAATTTTCACCATGAAAAAATCAAATTTCGTAATTTTTTACGAAACCCACCTTATAAAGATGTTTGCAAACAATTTCTTGACTTCGATACTTCATGTTTTTGCATCTTTTGCATGGACATAACATTGTCCCGCGTTCTTGACACAAAGGCTGCATCGATGCAAAAATCATGAATTGCTCCAATCCGTGTAAGATATCCTGCGTAATCTCTTCGGTTATAGGATCTTTTCTTCTATACATCCAATCTCTCGATCTATATATATTTCGATTTGAAGAAGACGACATTTTGGTGTAAAATATTTTTGTTATTGATGGTTTGATGCACTCTTTGGTATGATCTAAATTGTGAACATTCAAACGGACATCCGTTGGAATTTACAACGGATGTCCGTTGGAGGGTCACGTGAATTTATTTAAACCGGTGAACCTCGAAATTAACAATTTCAACAGTCATTCTTTGCCAATTTTAATGGGCGTCCGTTACAAATACCAACGGATGCCCGTTGCAATTCTTTTTCCGGCTTCTATCGGGTCTTCCAACGGAATTTGCCAGCAGATAAAAGCCGTTACAATCCGTTAAAAATTGCGATGGATTTCAACAGATATAGCAACGGAAATAATCTGTTACAAATCCATTGAAATTTGTAACGGATTGCAACATACCATGGCCCGCTGAAAATATCAACAAATCTGTTACAATTTGTTGCTAATTTGTTCCAACAGAAGGATTCGTTGTCCTATCCGTTAGAAACACCGAGTTTTTTTGTATTGGGTGCCATACAAAGCACCATTAAGTTCAAGAAGAAACAAATATACTTTGTTATCCTCCAGTTTCTTATCAAGCTTAGCCACCATATTGCATTTGCAACCTCCACAAGAGCACTTGTTACACTCACACACATGCAATGCATTATAGATTGCAAGTTCCTCCCACAACCATATAAGCTTATTATTATAGGTCTGAACTGTGAGATATTCTTGTTTGCATAAATATAGTTTTGTTTTCAAGCGCAAAATGTGTGGACCGTTGTTAATGAAATATTTCAGCTTGATATCATGTCATAATTCTTTTGCAATCTCAGTATGAGAAATACATTAGAGCGAAGCTTCGGAGACATCGTGTTACGAATCCAGGATACCAACAGTGAACTATTAGTCCACCAGTCTTCCATTTCATCTGTGTATTCTAGTTGTTTTGAAATTATCAAATTAACAAACCTAACCTCTTTCGTGAATTAAAGATCATGAGGAGCTCATGAGTCCAATCCACATAATTGTGATCTGTGAGGATCACCTGAGAAATCAAACACCCGAGATTATAACTCACCAAGAGATCATACATAAAGATTGTTCGGCGATGAGCGACACCTGAAGACGCACCGACCGCTTGGAAACTCATCTAGACACTTAAAAAACAAGAACAAGAGCCGCACTGAATCGGAGGAAGACCGATGAACAAAAAATATATATATATATATATGTCGCTACCGATGGACTGCACCATAGGAACACTGATAAAGCCCACACTAGATATTACGAACTAACAAAAATGAGTTGCGACAAACACAAAAAAACATAATAGAACACAACCGAATAGAAGCACCAAAAAACAGAAGAACAACAACAATCATCCTTGAGTACTGAGGAATAAAGGAAGACAGACACACAGACGATAGAGCCCACACCAGAAATAGTCGACGATGTCACTAAAAAACCAGACTGGCAACAATGAAAAGCCCTCGACAGCAACAAATGTACCATAAATACTATGAACTAGATCAGACGAAGAGAAGCACGAACCGACGATGAAGAGAAACGTCGAAGAGACAAAACAACACAACTGGTATCACCAAAACCCAGAACGATAACAAATGCGAACCACCAACGACTTCAACTACACCAGAAATACTTCGAACTACATCCGAAGAAGAGAAACACGAACCAACAACAAAGAGATAACAACATAACTCCAGCAGCGACAAAGATGAACCGCCGATAATAACAAACGAAAAAACACTAAAAACACAACAAATGCGAAAGCACAACACTAGAGATAAATCGCTGAAGAAGAAGATTCATGACCGATACACAAAGACACGAAAATTATCGAAAACGTCTGATATCATGGGATCACGTGACTTTTTATATGTATAAAGTATAAATTTATAATTGTGCATATATATATATGCATGTACATATATGAATGTATGTATGTATGCATGCATGCATTCATGCATGTATGTATAATGTATTTGAAATTTATTGCATGGAGGACACCAAATAGATCATGATGAGTCACAAATTTGTTTTAACATTTAGTGAGAGGTTGATAAGCCGAAACGCAGGGATTGGTCCCAAAATGATCTCCCAATTTGAAACACACCTTTTTTTTCTCCTTTATAATTTCTCTTATTTTAGAACTAAAATTTTTAAATAACTAGATACTATATTTCTTATTTTAATCCATTTTATTAAAAAAATGTTATTTTAAGATCTAACACGCTCTCTTATTCGGACTCCTGCTATTATGTATACCCTTATAAAAAATAGAATTTAAATATTGAGTGAGAGACACATTTATATCAATTGACCAATTGAATTTATTTTAAATTTTAGATGTAATTTTATATATATATATCTATCGATATAAAGTACCTTTCATAAAGGCTAAAAGATGCAAATTTATTATACAATAAACTATTGGATACCCTTTTTATCAATTTGAACTTTTTGCCTTGTATATAACTTTAAGATTTGTTATTTTTCTTTAAACCCTTAAATAGTTTAGAGTTTTGTTTATTCCTTTATATAAATAATATAATAGGATTAAAACCATCTATAAGCCAGTCAAACAAAATTTCATTATTAAAACCTTTGCCCCGACATTATAGTGCTCACAGTATAAGACAACCACATGATAATAACAAGTATAACAACAATTATAATAATGATTGTACATCTTCCCCACAGACCAAACCGCATTTTGCATTGATATAGACAAACTTTAAAAATCTCTGTTAAAATAAATGGCAAATATATTTATATAATTATTTCATAATCAAAATAGGTAAAACATCGATTTTGACTTTTTAGGCGAGATCTTAATGAAATGAATATGGATAAATTATAGAGCCATAAATTTTCTTTTAAATAAAGAAAATGATCAAAAGATATGATAGATATATATATATATATATATTATATTATTGGCATATATAATAATAAATCAATTTGTAGGAAAGTTAGGATAAATAAAACAAAAGGGACACAAAAAGGTGAATCAATAAATATGATAAAAGGTAATCATAATGAGAAGGCTGATCTACTTGGTCTGACGTGTTAACACAAGTGATAAATAAATAAAGTAAGAAGCATATTAATTTAAGAAAAAAACTAATTAATAAAAACTATATAATATAACATATCAGTATATTCATACGTACATTATCTGGTAATTAAAATTTGAAGCTTAAATTAACGAGACCATTTCCTTGAAAATTTTAAATGTATCGATTTAATTTGCATAAATGATGGATATAGATTTTTCATATTATAAAATCTTTGTCGGCCAGTGTTATTTGTTTAATGGTGATATACATAATAGTTTATGGGAAAAAGTAATAAAAATTATATATAATTAAAGGATTATAATTAATTAGTTAATTAATTAATTAATAATCAGAAATCACACGCAAAAGAAAATCGAATCAAAAGGAAAGATTTTCACGTCCTTTGTAATGTTGCTTTCACAATCAAAATTGAAATAAAATGTAAAGAAATGGGGGACCCCTTTCTTTGCAACATAGGCACACATGTCCATACCAACCACTTCAATTAAAATATATTATTATTATTATTATTATTATTATTATTATTATTATTATTATTATTATTATTATTATTATTAAAATAATTTTATCAACGATGATGGCACGTGAAAAGTATAAATTCATGTGCTTTTCATAGATTTTATCGTATATTAATTAATTTCAATAAATTATTTTAATGATTTATACCATTTGTTTTGGAAATTTATGAACGATGATGCATTGATAATACTAAAGTTGTATCCAAATTTTCTTGAAACTTATTACTGGATTAATATATTGATTATTTTCCATGGATTTTTAATGGTCGATTTTTGATAATTTTTAATGGTTTTAAGTGGTCATCTATTGACCATATGTTTGCATTTTTTAAGATATTCATTAAAAATACATCAATAGGCTTCTAATGGTCGTATATTAATAACGCTTAAAGGATTTTGATCTTTGTAATTTGTTTAAAATATTAACGATTTCCATTTTTAAAGCTTTTAATATAAATTTTCAAAATTCAGTTGAATTTTCATTTTTAACTAAAATTATGAGAGTATCATATGTTTCTTTTTTTTTGCTGTAATGTTTATATATATATATATATATATGGGAATCTTGGTTTCTGTTCTAGACAATGATGGTTCATCAAAACTTTTTTTTACCTATATTTCTTTGATGAAATTTGAATCCTTTTTTTAATTTGTTTTTATAAGATTTAAATAAATTTTTTTGTGATTTGAAATAATATGAATTTATTTATTTATAGATATAGTAAAAGTGATATGACATTAACTAAAGATCATATCTCTGTAAAATATGCGTTTATGGACTGTGTTGAGGTATTCCAATTCAGGTCTTAACCTAAGCGGTTAACATCACAAGATCTAAAAATGACAAATAGATATAGATAAAATTGAATTATAATCAACAAAAAAAATCATATTATAATTAATTACTATATATATGCGCCTAACCATGTATTAACATTTATCTAATTTGACAACATATTTGGCTTCCAAAGCACGTGTTCATGGCTTGGCTAATTATTTACGTTCGTAAGCACCACCAAATATCATATATTGGATTCCCGGGGTTATGGCAAATGTATTTGAATTTGTATAATCCAAAATTTTTTCTCAAGACTTAAGATTATCATATATATATATATAAATCCATTGTCTATGTAGTTTTAACATGTTTCTCATATTCATATTCAATCTTGATGCAAGCATATATTTGATATTTAGGATATGTAATTGTGATAAATCAAAATCAAAATTTGATATCATCAATGCTGAAAAACATGTGAATATCAATGGATGGATAACATATTCGTCCATTGAAAAATATACGAATGAATTTTAACGGAATTGTCATTGCAAAATCTACCAACAGATTCATCCATTGACATATTTAACACCGGATCCGTCCCTCCGTTAAAACATTTACCAACGGATTCCATGGTACACTGTTGAAACCTTCATCTTTATCAATGGATGGTTGTTGCAATTTTTCCAAATTTTCAATACGCATGCATTAAAAATTTCAACGGATGTCCATTACAAAAAATTCTCATTTCAATAGACGGATCAACAGATCCATTCATTGATGATTTTTTCAACATATTGCAATGGAAAATGGGGAATTATCAACGATCAAAAGTCCGTTACAATCTGTTGGCATTTCCAATGTGCTTTCAACAATGAAGCACACCGATTTTTAATCTATGGGATACGACGAAACAACCTATATATGAAGGTTGTCGTGAAGATCAATCTCATTTATCATTGTCATCAAGAATGGTCAGTATAAGAACATACTACAATGTAGTTGAAAATTGCATGGATTCATTTTGCAAAACCATGCGTGAATATTTACCGATAAATAATCAAGCTTCAGAAATATATTATGATTCAAAGAATGTTTTAAAAGATTTGAGAATACCACATGATAAAATTGATATTTGTAGAAATAGTTGCATGTTGTTTTTGGGAGGAGATAAAGACCTATTGGAATGTAAATATTTCGGTGCAAAGAGATAACGTCCAAAAAAACCATTTTCACAAAAATATGTATCATATAAAAAGATGTTCTATATACCTGTAGCAAACATATTGAGAAGGTTATATGAATAAAAAACCGTTGCGACAATGAGATGGTAGGCAGCACTCGACGAGGGAAAGGATAATGCAACATCCATCGGATGATAAAACTTGGGAGGATTTAAATGAAGTATTTCCTGATTTTACGTATGAAATGAGACATTTTTATATTTTTCTGTGTATCGATGGTTTTAGTCCATACAAAAAATATGGAAGTCAATATTCTCTATGGCCTGT
Source organism: Gynandropsis gynandra (assembly GCA_036759665.1). NCBI lineage: Eukaryota > Viridiplantae > Streptophyta > Magnoliopsida > Brassicales > Cleomaceae > Gynandropsis > Gynandropsis gynandra. The sequence continues at coordinate 26,094,717 of CM071875.1, forward strand.
GATTTTGTCTCCTTATCGATGATTTTTATCTTATATAGGTCAAAGGTTCCGATGAGAGATACCCTACCTGGTTAAAAGATTTAACTAATGGTCGTACTCGAGATACACATTCCACACTTACGAAAACGGAAAACATAGAAGCACGTAAAATTACGACATTTGTGTTAATAGTGAAATAGAAAGTAAGAAATTCTGTGACATTTTGCACCAAATTCTATAGGTGGAATATTTTGGTGTCATTGGATTTAAGATAATGTTTTTAAATGTATGTGGTTCGATCCAACAGTACGACATGATACATAAAAAAAATTGATGGGGAGGAATTGACATCAACCTAACACGATAATATGGAAAGTATGATTCATTCATCACAATAGATCAAACATCTGAAGTATGTTAACATCCAACAATATTGAAATGTCTTAGAGAGAAGTGATGGACCAAAGTTAAGATAAAGCCATAAGGAATTATAAGCACCGATGAAAAGGAAGATCGTTGTAAACCGATCACCCTGAACTGATACGGTTAATTGATATAAACAATCGAGAAGAGATTCTTGCAAGAACTGACATAGATGGATAATACATCTGTGATTATGAAAAAATTGAACCGAAAGATACAGAAGATAAACATAACGATGAATTCAATGAACGGTTGAAGGAATAATCGCCAATCGAAGAATCAACCGAAGAAGAAATGTGAATTGTATAATTGTAATATCAAACTTTTGTAGATTTTTTTACATCATATATTTAAGTTTCAACGGCCATCCGGTGGGAAAAGCAACGAAAACCCGTTGGACCATTTAATTATGTTCAATACTTAGAAAATTTTCAAGGGTTTCTAATTTTCAACAGGTATCCGTTGATAAGGTCCACAGATACCCGTTGTAAAGATTTAGTATACCAACGGATGACCGTTGGTAATCTGCAACTTATGGTCGTTAGTAACTTGCAATGGATACCCGTTGAACACGGTAATCATTGCTATGCTACGACTAGTACCTCGATATCGCTTATCAATTGGGATCCGTTGGTAATTGCAACAGATGACCATTGGAAAGAAGACATACAATCATTTACGTAGTCTGTTGCCTCGGGAACACACCTTTCCAATAGGTATCTGTTGGAAATTTCAACAGATACCCGTTGGAAAACCAACAGTCATGTCACTTAGTTGCATCCGTGCAGGTTTGATGTGGATGATGTTCTTAAACACACTAACAAAAGCATCATCCAAGGTTCACTACAAGAATGATTGCATTACTTCTGGCAGGTGACGCCATAAGTTATACGCCATGGAGTACATTTATCGTAAGTATATTTAGTATAAAATGTAATTATAAAATTATTATATACTTCTATTCATAAATTAAATTTTTGAAATTTAATTTTGTGGCGTGCATATAGATGGCGGAAGAAGGATACATCGCGCATCTATATCGTTTGGAAGCACGATATGCAAGCTCGGTACGCTTGATGATGAACAACGCCAAGCGCAACTATTACAAGAAGAATGCCAAACTAACATGGGCAACGAACGGGGTATTCAACCAACTCGTTCAATATTAGGAGTCAAAGGACTTCAAGACCAAAAGTGAGAAGACAAAAAAATGTTAGTATGACGAGAAAGTTCCCGGGAATGGTCCGCATCGCCATATCTCGGGATCAAAGTCATTTAAGAAAAGAAAAAAATTGGTAAAAATTATTTATTAATAATTTAAATTTATTGTTATATAAAATTATTAACTGATTATATTACTATAATGTTACAGATATAGATGATGGGAACAAAACCGACTCTTCTTGAGCTTGTTGTAGAGACCCATGCCAAAAAAAATCCGTCTTCGGGAAAGAGATCGAAGAACCTGAGCTGATCGACCCTCCCGTGAAAACGAATAGTAAAAGCTATGATGGAGAAGATCACACAATAATCACAAGTCATCGATTCAACTCCCGACAATATTAGTCCTTTACAAAAGGAAAAAAAAGTTATTTAGAGGTACATAATAAGATTATTGCTATTATAATTCTTTCATTATGTAAAATATTTTATAACGATATACTAACTTTAATATGTTTATATTGCAGTCATTTAGACCGTATAAAGGGTGTTTATACGATCTAGGTTCACTATAAAATGATATCGTCGAGGACACCGCGACGGTACCCCTAGCGGTCCAAGAGACTTACACGCAAGAACGACACATCGAGCAGCACGAGACGACACTTCGAGCACGGAAGATGAGCTTTGAGATACTCGAGAGCAGATGCATCACATGGAAAGTATCATTGAGTTGATGACCAGTCGAGCGTATCAGCCACCACCACCGATGGAGGCAAAAACGTCGAGACAAGAACCGATCTCTGATGCAACCACTTCATGAGGCGTTGACGAGCATCGAGATTAAGACGACAATATCGGTTTAGATGATATGTAGTAAATTATTCTTTTAATTTGTAAAAAAATTATCTAAATTAAAATTTCAAATTTTTTTATTTTTAAATTTTTAATTTTTTTTAATTTTTTCGCCAGTTTCTCGACGGACACCCGTTGAAAAGTTTCAACATTTTCAATGGGCATCCCTTAGATTATTTTAAATTCCCGCCATTTTTTTCCTACAAGTATCCGTTGTTGGCTTCTGCCATTTTTTACCAACGGGCATCCGTTGAATGATTTTAAATTCCCGCCATTTTTGTTTTCCAACGGTCGTTCAACGGACAATCGTCTATCAACGAGCATCCATTATAATATCTCAACGGATATATTTATCAACGGACATTATCCATTGTACTACCATTGCAAATCGTAACAGATGTGGATATATCTATTGAAATCCGTTAGAAATGACCTTTTCCGACGGAAATCTAGCCATTTCCAAAGGATATATATGTTATCCTTAATAGTTCTTTAATTATATAAAATATGTAAAATCGATATATTAAGTTTAATTTGTTTTATATTGCAATCCGTTAGACCGTATAAAAGGCGTCTATACAGTCTAGGTTCTCTACAAAAAACATTTATTGAGGACGTTACGGCTATACCTCCACGGTCCAAGATACTTTCACGCAAGAACGAGCATAGATGCGTCACATAGAGAGTATTATCGAGTTGATGACTGGTCGAGTGCATCAACAACAACCATCGACGGGGGGCAACAACGTTGAGATAAGAACCAATCACCGACTCCGATGCAACCCATTATCGAGGCATTGGCAAGGATGGGGATGATGAAAACAATGTCGGTTTAGATGAAATATAGTGAATTATTTTTTTAATATTGTATATATTAAAAAACTTTTTATTTATTTTTTAATTTTTACTAAAAAATTTGTCAAATTATCAATGGATGTGCGATGATAGAAGAACAAAAACTTCAACGGGTATCCGTTGAAATATTTTAAAATTCCTACCAATTTAAAACCAATGGGTATCCGTTGGTGAAACTCACCAAATATTTCAAGAAGATGCCCGTTGGTTCCAAAGCATCATTTGCAATGGATACCCGTTGCAATTTTTCAGCGATTATCCGTTAAAACATTATAACGAGCATCCGTTATAGCGTCCAATGGAGATATCCGTTAAAATCTCTTGATAATTCTCAACGGATATTATACGTTTAATTGTTGTTGTAAATCTCAATGAATGTGAGTTTCTAACGATTAATTCTCAACGACCAGAAATCCGTTGGCATCCATTGAAAAATATCATTTCTAACGGAAACCGAGTCATTTCCAATGGATATGGTTGTTGAAAATTGTTTGTTTTTCTGTAGTGATCCATTAAAAATATCATAATTACAAAATTCTACGTCTAACAGTCTTCACGTTTCCAATGAGCATCCGTTGAAAATAGATGATTTCAACGAAAAAATTTCATTTCCAACGGATTTAGCAGTTGGAAATGACATATTTTTTATAATGCATGTTAAATAAATTTGGTCCTAATTCAATCCAAATTCACCTAAAAAATTGAAGATTGTTAAATACTATAAATATGAATCAATAGTTTATATACTACCCTATATAAACAACACAATATAACAAAATCGATGGATTGTATGTTCTTCAAATACGAGGTTTCCTTATTAAGTCTCTAACAAAACAATGAAATGTTGTTCAATGGCTTTACCTCAACAAATTTGACAACATATCTTTTTGTTGTTGTTGCAAGGACTCGTACATATGGGGAACTTAATAAAGGACCTTTCTATATATATGACCCTGTGTAATTTGGATACACCAAACTTGTAAATTTGGATTGAGGCCTAAGTATTCCAAAAAACTAATGGAATTATCCAAAATCATATATAGAAGTTCATATTTGTACTAATAAATTTTCTTTTGGATGGAAAAGCGATGAATTTGTTTCAACAATATTGGATCTAATATAGTTTTGGGGACAGTGTTCGAAATTTTAGCTTTGTTTGTGAAGACTTTCACATCTAAATATCCAATAGAATATCAATTACGATTTTTTTACATTATATATATTAGTGTGTCTATATATATAAATACTCAATAAATTTTAAATAAAAAAATTTAGTTATAACCAATAGTAGTTAATGATTCTAATTAAAATTATACATATATATATATATATTATACTGAATTGCTCTGAATTCAACAAAGAAGATGATCTCCTAACACAAATTAGTTACACCATATACATTGTTTCTTCAATATCTCCATTAAAAAAATACTATTTTCACATTCATATGATACAGTTCTAAATCATAATAAATCGTCATCAATATTCTAAAACAAATCTTTTAATGAAATCAAAGAGAAAATCTTTTGTAGTCTATACTTTTCTTTTGAGTTAATTCTTTGGTGACTAGACATGCCTTACATATTTGCACATTATGTTCTGAATCTCGTCTCGTTGTAAAAATCCATTTGCATCCAACGAGTTTCGCATTTGTAGGAAACAAGATAAGGATCACCAAAGTCATTGTCTTCTATGGACCTAATTTCTTATTTCATGGCATTAGTCCAATTTTTGGAATAAACACTTTGGATAGCTCGATGAATGATAATTGGATCATCTCATGTCAATCCATTGTCATCCTCATGTTTTTGGAGAAAGACTATATAGCCATCAGAAATAATAGTTTTCATTTCTCTAGTGGACTGACGTGACACAATTTTGTGGTATAGTTATTTTTGAGGTTTATGAAATTGTTTCTCATAAATTTCTAGAACAACGTTTGGATTTTCTTGATTTGTAGCTTTAACAACATTTAGAACATGTTTTTTTATTGTTTCTAGCTATAACAATAGGAATTAGAATAATTATCTCACGTGAATAGAAGTTTCATTATGTTCCTCTTCGAAAGAAGAAACTTTTAAACTCGTCATTCATTTCTAAAGTTCAATGTAATCTAAGAACTTTGACTATTCTCATCTCGAAAATTATATTTTTTATAGATTTATGCGAAATTACGTCATTTCTTTGGAATTAATTAGATATAAATTCTTATTTGACAAGAAATATATAATTATTGAGAGTGAAAAAGGAAGAATGACCTATTATTTAAAAACACACATTCAACGGATGGGACAATAAAAAAGTGGAGAAGTCTTTGTTGTATTATCTTTATACAAAGCCGTGTATTATCTCCTCATTTATTATAAGAAGCTTCTTTTCATAAAATTTTTAGAAAAAGAGAAAGGTAACTTTGGACCAACATATAAAAGGAATATAAAGAAAATAATAATGGTTAGGCACTATATGAAGAGGTGAAATCCTTCCGAAGCTAACATTATTTTTGGCTTTCATGTCTTTTCTTTTGAAAAAATCTACTTTATCTTCACTATTTTTGCGTCTCTTTCAAAACATTTTTTTTTGTAAAAATTCTATAAATACGTGAATTTATTTTGTTATTCTAGAAATATACATGAATTGTTATTATTTTATATTAACCATTAACGAAAATGTGAAAATTAAATATACACGTAAATTTATGAAAGTAAAATGATAATTAAAATATAAAAACAGAAAAAAATGATATGTGAAACTTTGGAATGATGGTTGCAAAGGAATTTAGTATAAAGATTTAAAATATAGCGATATTTCAAAGGGGTGGTGGCGCAGTTGGCTAGCGCGTAGGTCTCATAGCTTCTGAGTTATCCTGAGGTCGAGAGTTCGAGCCTCTCTCACCCCATATCATTTTTTCTTTTTTGTCTTTTTTGATTCGATCGTTTTTTTCTGTTCTTATTTGGATGGAAGTTTAACTTGATATTTCCCTTTTTTTAGTGATGAAATTTTAAAATTGCGGAAAATAGATAGGGCAAATTCGATATTCCGAGTACATAATCAATGAATATCATTCATTCTCTCTCTAGTCTCATCTTAGCTTACTACATCTATGCATTAATCCGAGAAGGTTTGTTGTAACATTGTTTTTCATTGATTATCTCATGAGTAGCAAATATAATCCTTCAGTCTATGCCTTAACAGAGTAATAACACATGTATGATGCTTTCAATTTCTATATAACCAAACCCTAGAGACCATCTTCATCTCCAGAACCCAGATTTGTCTCTTTGCCATCAGATGAAGAGCTTGACAAAGATGATGGCTTTGTGTTATCTGCAGTGTTGCTGACATTGTTGGAGTATGTTGTAACCGAGCTAACTCCATTGCTGGCAGCAGAAGAAACGGTAGCTGCTGCTCGGTTTATGGTCGTGGGTTTTGGAGTAACGAATCCTTGCGCTTCCATGGCTTCTCGGGCCGCTCTTTCTTTCGCTCTTTTGGCTCTTTCGAGCACCTCTTCCTGTAACCATAGCAAGAAAAAATATTAAAAACCGATCCCAACATCGATATCATCCTCCTTTATGTTGTCATTAGAATCGTTTTCCATACTTGGTTCTTTAATCTTTAAAGCTGGGAATTCATACTGCCGGTTCTACAACTACCAAGAGGATATGGAGCTTCTATTTTTATAACAGACATCAAAGGGATAGATATGACTGAGAAGTTGAATGCTCCAAATGATTCCCTACAATGATCTTTCCGAATGATTTCGAAGAACTTCCAGTACCCTTTACTAGGTTTTATAGAAGGCAGTGGTATTTGGCGTCCCTCTATGCTTCTCAATTATAAGAATCAGGAATCTGATATGCAATTGAGAAGGGGGATTACGGATGAACGAACATTTTATCAAGGAGCCCCGCAGCTGAGCAAGCGCTCGAAACATAGCTTAGGGAATGCAAAGGTTCAAGTCTTTACCAATTTTGGTTATACAAGTGTTTAGTTGGATATTATATTGTTGTTAGTCTAAGTAGCGGGAATTGGGAAGAATGGAGGTATCGAATATCATCTGTCCACGGTTCGTAGATCTCGGTTTCTATCAATACACTATTGATTCCTTAACAGAATCTTGAGATGAACCTTAAGGGAGTAGGGAAAATAGATATAAAGTACCTGAATCTCTTGAACTTGCTTCTGCTGCTCAGCTTGAAACCTTCCTATTGTACTCAGAACTTCCCCGACTGTGGACTCAATCCGCTCATTGATAACATCAGCTAATGCCTTCCCCAAGAAGAATGCATCTAAGACAGATCTGCTTTCATTTTCTGCTGCAAAAAGCCATTGATTGATAATTCTATCTTAAAACGATGAAGCTTTGACTCGTATAAATCCAAATCCCCGAGAAGGAATATATGCAAACTCATCTGTCCCTATAGTTGAAACTTCAAATTCAACAGATAATAAGATATGGGGAAGCTTTTGAACACTTTAACCTAAGCATTGTACTTGCAGAATTCCACTCATTCAAACTCGATTCCTTGGGATCCAACAGAACCTTTTCTTGATCATCGACAGGAATATTCATTTTGTCCTTCGACCAAAACACATAACATAACAGACCCAAATTATTAAAATCTATACGAAGCAATTAGATTACACATTCGCGAATGATGTTGAGTTCATACAACTACATAAATGTCTATTAATTCTTTTCAAATAAATAAAACAGGAGACGACAACCTTCATTCTTAAACATTTAACTGTGAAAGGCCTATTGAAACCTTTAGCATTTTACAACAGCTAGTGACTAATCTTGTTCTAAATTCAATCCACAAGAACAATCAGAGCTTTAACAATGTAAAGATTAAACACAGTTTTCTTGCTTTTTTTTCTGCAAATATTTTCTTTTAAAGTTATAACATAAACCTAAAACAACTTCCTCAACTTGGAATATCATCGGGAACTCACAAGAAATTAGCTTCATGACATTTTACCTCTGAAGACTGAATTCCAACAAAAATTGAACATAATTGAAGAGGGAACACATAGAAACAGAAGAACCCATGAATTCAGATCCAAAATTTCAATCTGTTTATCCGCTGAAATTTTCACCCCAATCGTCAAAAATTGTCAGGAAAGCAAAGAAATCTCACCTGAACCTCCACTTCCGGGTCTGTTGCTGCTGAAATCACACCTGAAACTGCTTCTCTGAGCTTCACCATTGAACCGTAATCCGCAAAAGTCGAGCTTGGCATTCGACAACCACAAACGGGTACGAGGATTTTCAACAATTGAACCCACCCGAAAGGAAAAAACCGGAACCTGATGGGTCTTGAGTTGCCGTACGCAAGAAGATAAGATTGTGGAAGAACTTGAATAAGAAGATGGAACCGCCGCAAGGTTCTTCATTTTCGCTTTGACCTCCAAAATGGTTCCTCTCTCTCTCTTTCTTGTACTGTGTGTTTCATTTGCAGTTTACAGTTTGGTAACAATCGGGTTTGGGTCACCCGAATTCATTAATGGATATTTCGACCCAAAATCTAATTGGGCCTTGTTCTACCTGTCAGATCCAGTTCACATTTTTGTTTTCTTAATCGTTTTATCCAATTTTTATTATATAATAATATATATTAGTTTTTTATTATTTATTTGCATTGGGTAAAATTGTTATTATTTTAAAAAATTAAACTTTTTGTTTCAAATTATTTCAAGATAAAACGTATATCTCAATTTTGAATATATTAAAAAACTTCTAATCAAATTTGGATAACAAATAACGAATATTTACGAATACCTGACTATTTGTATTTGTATATGTATTTGTATTCGAAAAATATCTAGATTTATTATTTGTATTTTTAAATTCGGATATTTATAAATATGATTATTTATCGAATATACGGATATTCGTATCCAAACCTAATTTTTTAATATAAATATACATATATATAAATAATTTTAATAAAAACCAATAATCATCAAATATAATATAAAACTAAAATTAAAATCGTATAAAGATACAAAGATACATAAAATAAATAAAACAAAACATCAAATCTGCACATTCATCTATACATCAGTCATTTAAATTTAGTTTCGCCGATGATTCTAAAAATATCGCCAATTAACCTAAAACAATAAAACAAATGATTAGATTATCAAATTGATACACTAAAATAAAACTCGCATAAAATTTATGTATTTATCAAGTTCTGTTTTTTTATATCTTGTAATGTCTCTAGAACATTATCCAATCCATGTGGATTAGAACCAATCTTGAGTGCAAATTAAATCTTCCAATTTGATATTTTAGTCCTCCAAATCATATAATAAATGTTTAAATAAGATTTATTTTATTTCCAATTAGATCATTAAAATCAATTTTGTTATATACGAATCTATATATTAACTACATTTTCTATTTGGTTTTTACATATACGACTAATACGAATAATTGAATCTACTATTTGTATTTATATTTGTATTTACCGAATATCTGATTTCTAATATTTCTATTTGTATCAACGAATATTCGAATTTTCAGTTCGAATACGAATCAAATACGAATTGGATATTAATATTTTGAATATTTTCCCAATCCTAACATTCACGTACATGAATATACAAAAATGAATAAAATTTCGAATATTCTAAAAGAATCTACATATATATACTAGTGTTTTGATGGGCCGAAAACACTTGCATACGTGGACTTAACAGCCTATAATCTAATAATTTTCAAATTAACAATATAGTGTGATGACTTTTTTACGTCAAAATTTGTTAACTTTCGATCCAATATATATCCACATGAATGAGATAAATTCAAGAGAGATAAATCCAATATAAATCAATATGGAAATCTCTTGTGCTCATTTATGATGAATTTACCTTTACACCATCCTACTAAGTATTTGGATCTCATACTGAATCGAGAATCATAGAAGATTAATTTGCACAAAGGGCAAAATAGTCTTTATAGCATCTGGTTGTTATGGCCGTTAGATTTGAGGGGCATGGTTATAATTTTCGAAAGGCTTTCTGTTTCCGGTATAAGAAACAAAGTGACGGAGTGATGATTGGATTCGAAACTTCTTTGTCATTGTTTTCTGATTTCTTGTTTTGATCAAAAGATCATAGTAAGCTTCAAAAGATGCGAAAGAGAATTAATTTATTGGTGCAAATTGAGCTGCCGAGATGTACTCTATCTCATATTAATATAAAAAAACTCGTAAATTTCGTATTCTTTTCTTTTATATATTTCTAATTTCGTTCGTGTACTTCGTGCATCTCACATCGTATAAATTTTTTTTCGTTTCAAGTGCAACTATTAGTATCAGAGTCCGGTTTCAATTAGGGATAATATCGCCAGATAGGATTTACCGATGCAGTTCGATTGATACAAGACTCAACTAAAACAGGCCGAAACTAGATAATTCTAGTTGGAAAGTGATTTTTGTTGATCAGGTTTCTTGAATTCAAGAAAGGTTGAGAGATGACAATAATAACGATTGAAGTAAAAAATTTTGATGGGAACATTGACTTCACTTTGTGGAAAGAAACTTTTTTTTGAGGATGAACTAAATTTTTGGGAGGAAGATCAAAAGGTTTCCAATAAGATAATGGAATTGAAAGATACAAAAACTGAAGAATTTGATGTAATGACAGAAAAAGGCATACCATATAGGAAGTTAATTGAAATAACATTTGATAAAAGCAAAAGAGCAGAGTAAGAAATCTCATCTTCTTGAATTTGTTAGATCAAATTCTAGGAAAAGTACTACATCAACGAACAACTTTTAGGATTTGGAGGCATTTAAAAACGATTTTTATTTCTAAGTCTCCTCTTGATCGAATATAAGCAAATGATATGTAGTTATAAGATGAATCGGTGAATCATAGTCCATTGAAGATAATGTTGATGTATTTTTAAAATGGTTTCATATTTGATCGGCCTAAATTTTGAAATGGCGGATAAAAATCAAGCAAATTTATCTCTTGAATTTCTACCTTCTTAGTATGGACAGTTGAGAGACACAACCAAATATACCAAGGATTCCATAACCTTAAAAGAGGTAACATGGATTGCATATAGAAGAATGTTTCAAATGGACTTTTTGTTAGAGGAAGGTTCGAGAAAAGAGAAACCCATGATTAAAAAAAGGGAAAAGATTTGGTTCTTAATTAAAGGAAAAACAAGTTTAGGGTGTTGGTTTTGTAGAAAGGTACACCGTATTAAAAGGGATTGCAAGAATCGTAAACGACATAAAAATCAAAACAATAGAAAGAGAGAAATGGAAATACTTACAGAATCATGTATGGATATCGATGTTCTTACACTTGTAAAGGGTACATGTATAGGGGTATATACGTCTTTTTGTAATTACATCCTTTATTGTAATTTAGGTCTAATACTCTTGTACATATAGCCGTTTTGGCTTGATTCATTAATTCAATTCAGATTCGAATTCTTCATGGTATCAGAGCGGAAAGTCTAACGACGCAAACAAACCCTCTCAAAATTTCGGCCGCCTCCTCCCTCCTCCCTTCCGCCGCCGCCGCCACTCCATCTTGTGGCCGCCGACCATTCTCCCTCCTCCCTTCCGGCCGTTCAACCTCTCTATATCTCCAACCATCGTACCTAGATCTACAATCCTCATCCAAACAGAAAACACAACAACAAACCCTAATTTTCCGGCCGCCGACCTCCACTCCTCCCACCGGCCCGATCTCACCGTGTACGGAGTCGCCGCCCGTCCCTTGTGCCACGCCGCTCTTCATTACCGGTTAGTCCCCTCCTCCAAACCCTAGATCTACAAACCCTAGATCTATCATCACCTCCATAGATCTACAAACCCTAGATCTACCAAACCCTAGATCTATCAAACCCTAGATCCACCGCCTCACACTACCGCCCGCCCCTTGTCCCGGATCGCCCCTCGTCCGCGTCCGC
>CM071875.1:26116666-26131128 GCA_036759665.1 Gynandropsis gynandra
TTCCGATCTAAGAGATTGTAGCCACGTTTTTCGCTCGTCCCCCAATTGATAAAGGTAAGAGACACAGCAAAATAGCATCCTCCAAGACTCCATGAATTTTGAATGTGGTTGATAGCTCTAGGAAGTCTCGTAGATGTTGATGAGGGTCTTCATGATTTCCGTCCATAAACTGTTTTTGGTATAACATGTTGATCATCGCGGGTTTGATCTCGAATTGCTCCCTCGCAACAGCGGGCGTCCTTATTGCTGTTTGGACATTGCTCATGTTCGGTACCACGTAATCACGAAGACGACGTGGTGGAGGAGCCTGCTGTTGTTGTAATTGCGCCACATTACCCATGGGTAATTGCGGCTGTCCGTGACCATCCAATACACCGTTTTAATTGTTCATCGTTCGTGGATTGATCGTATCTACCCTTTCTTCTATCTTTCCCTTCTTTCGCTTATTAATCGTTCTCTCAATCTCAGGGTCGATTCGATGCAAATTCGAATTACCTTGAGATAGGATCATACATCTACGAAAGACAAGTAAAAAGAATTAGTAGAAAGAAACGAAAAGAAAAGAAAAAAAAAAAACAAAAACAAGAATGATTCTAAATCTGAATTCCTAAACGTGTTAACAATTAGTCCCCGGCAACGACGCCAAAAACTTGATGCGTGTCGAGTTAACATGTTAACCTAAGATTATATGCAAGTGTACGACACATATGTAGTAGTTAAGGTGTCGATCCCACGAGGACTAATGTAACACGTTCTAAGAATTAGAAATAAAACCAAGGCTTGCTACGAAAGAATGAGGATGATGAAATGAAAATATGATGATAATGCAATGGATAAGTGAGTTTTAAACAAAGAGACAAACGCCCTAGGAAACCGTTTTCACCGTATAGCTTCCGAAACCTATCTCTGATCTATCTAATCGTGCATTCCCTATCAAGATATCTAAGACAGAAGATCTTAATGTAGAACCTACCCTTTCTCAAGGCATAGGAACGTGTCTAGATTGATTCATCCCCTACTTTCGTGGCTAACACCCCAACTAAACCCCATTACGATTCATGATTCGCCTGATACAACCCTTAAGCGTTATTACTTTCGTGATCTAGTCTCGGTTGTTCTAAGCCTGACTTTCTAGGACTAGAATTCACCTTTTAATCCTTCTTCTAATCCCTAACACATGCATATACGTGGCCATTCGTAAACACATGTCATTAAGCGCTCAGACAAAGAATAGATAAACAGAACGTGGAAATGCATTCATAAACAAATCAAAGATGGTTCCGGGATAGCCGTGGGCTAATCCCTTCTCCTAGAACAAATCTACTACTCGATCATGAGTCTACACAACATAAATGAAATCAGTAGATTAAGGAGCATAAAAATATCAAACGAGATGCGATCCCGAATCGATTCCCGACTCCTTGTTGTGTCTCCCGTCAAAGAGGGCTCTCGAATGGATGTATGGATGTTGTGTACCCTCCTAGGGTTCTCCTCTGTATTTGTTTGCTTCTGAACTCAATTTGGGGTCGCTTTTTATGCAAATTCCCCATTGGAGACATTCTAGGGAAATTTTTATAGGCATGCCCCGCGCAGACTAGGGAGGCAACCTGCACGGGCTCCTCATTTTCTCCATGACCCGCGCGTGCTAAAGGCTAGCAGGACTCGGACAACAACTTCTGGAACACCACCCTGTACGGGCTAGGGAAGACACTCCATGCGGGCTCCTCTTGAACATCAATCCGTGCTTGTTAAGGGTTAGCACGCTTTGGGCAGATGCTGCTGGACGTTCAGCCCGAGCGGGCTAAGGAAACCACCCCGCGGGGGGCCTTGTCTTCTCATGTCAAGTTGCATTCCTTGCCCGTTTCTCGTCCCGTTTGCTCCGTTATAATCTCTAATGCTCCTACTTTGTCCCGTGTATGTCCTTTTGCTCCGAAACAAATCAAATACACATTAAAACCTATAAGAACATGAAAACACAAAAACAAGTAAAACGGATGCAAAATCACACTTACACATCGCAAATATCGTCATAAACATATCTAAAATCATGTGAGAATCGTGTACGGAAGCGAGATGATCATCTTGGCCAATTATGTTTACTCAGGGATACACACTTCACATTTACGAGCACGGAAAACATAGAAGCATGTTCAATTACGACGTTTACGTTAATAGTGAAATAGAGAATGACAATTTCTATGACATTTTGTAGTAATCCTACAGGCGGAATATCTTGGTTTCGTTGGATTAAAGGTAATGCTTTTTAGTTCACCCTCGTAGGATCGTGTTGCAAACCGATCATCTTGAGCCCATACGATTAATTGATACAGACATCGGGAAGAAATTCTCGCAAGAACTGACAGAGATGGAGAATACATCCGTGATTATGAAGATGTTGAACCAGAAGATGCAGAAGATGAACATGACGATGAATTCCATGCACAACTTAAGGAAGACTCCCCAATTTAGAAATAAATTTAAGAAGACATATGAATTGTATAATTGTTATATCAAACTTTTGTAATTTGTTTTTTTACATAATATATTCCATTTCTAACGGTAATCCATTGGCAAACGCAATGGAAACCCGTTGAATCATTTGATTCCGTTCGAAACTTAGAAAAATTTAGCATTTTTTCAATTTGCAGCTGGCATATGTTGAGAATTTCCAACGGATGCCTGATCACTACGTTTCGTACATAATTTATTAACCATATTATGACCAATTTTGATGATTGTTGTGACGTTTACATGTGATTATGTATTAATTTTACTTGTTTCTTTTGTTTTTGTGTTAATACGATTTAATAAGTGATAATTGGGGTAGCACGAGATGAACAACAACGAAGAAGCGAATGACAAGCAAAACCATTTTCCCCAATTTCTTCCATGATTTGTCCATTGACCAACATAAGACCACTCTCATAAATATCTCCATAATGTCCAAAACGACCCACGCCTAGAATGAACATCAAAGGATGGACATCAAGCATGAGAACCAAGTATGAACATCAAAGTATGGGCACAAAACATGTGCATCAAAGTATAGGCACAAAGTATGGGTAGTGGAGCACCAAAGTATGGACACCAAGCATGAGAAATGAACATCAAAGTATGGGCACCAAACATGGGAACCAAGTATGGGAACCAAGCATGGGCATCATAGTATGGGCACAAAGTATAGGTAGTGGAACACTAAGTCATTTAAATAATATATTTTATTTCTTTCAAGGTGTGGAGAGTTTCCTATATAAGGAGCTCCAAACCTCATTTGTAAAACACACAAGTTTGGAGTGAAATACATTTGAGATTTTCGAATATTTAATAGTTATTAGCCATCAGAGAGAGCTTAAATGCTCGGATAAACGAAGAGAAACTCAAATACGGGTCCCGAATTGTAATCCCCCAGTTATTCGCTCTCCTTTCTTTGTTTTGTCTCATGTTTTCTATCTTTTACATGATGTTTACATGTGTGAGTAGTTGCATTGTTCTGGGAGATGGGATTAGCCCTAAGGGATCCTTGAATCCATAAAAATATTATTAACAAGAAGTGCAATGTTATATTTGCTATTTTGATTCTTTATTTGTGTTCTTCATGCAGTATGTCTATCTTGATCAAGTAGATGTATATGTTAGGGTTTAGAGATATGGTATGAGAGGTGAATCTCAATCCCGGATAAATAGGTTTATAACAATTTGAATTGGATCACGAAAGTAGAGCACTCTAATTGAGGGTTAAAACGAATGAATCATAGGACTTAATGTATAAATTGGTAGATCAACCACGAAAGTAGGGGGTTTGCTTGTGTATGCATGTCTTCTTCGCCTTGAAAGAGAGTTTTAGACATATTAGGATTTTTTCACCTTTAATGTGTAACGGAGTATGCATGATTGTTATTAGTTGACGTGTGATTCTTGGATTACCTATTAGTGAAACCAGTTTTCTAGAGCGTTTGTCTAATTGCTAGAGCTCTCGTTTATATTAGCTTAATTTCTTAGATCTCTTAAACTATCATTTGCGTAATAATCCTAGGCTACTTAGGTTTGATTTTTGTTGCGTAGTCCCTGTGGGATCGATACCTATATTATACTACACACGTGTCGTGTATTTGCATAGTTGGTTTAGGTTTTTAACTTGAACGCATCAAGTTTTTGGCACTGTTGTCGGGGATTATTGTCAAAACGTTAGATTATAGTAGTTTAAGTTAATTATTTTTTTCTTTTCTTCTTTTTGGTTACTTCATCCTATTATTCCTTCGTTTGCAGGTGCATGCTTAGGTCTCAAGGTTCATCAAATCTACTTCAATTTGATCTAGAAATTGATAAGACTTGTAAACAACGCAAGATGGAGAAATCTAAAGGTAGAGGCGACCATTTTGCTCGAAAAGAACAAATGGACAACATGAATGCTGCTATGGGAGGCGGCAGATAGAATCAAGTCTTACCGATTCAACAAAAATATCAGCAACACCATCCACCTATACTACAACATCGCGCTGAATTACAGGAGCAACAAGCTCTTCCTCAAGCACGCCCTCTAAGAGATTATGTGGTTCTTAACATCAACAATTTGCAGACGGCGATTGCTAGACCTGCTGTGGGTCAATGTAGCTTTGAGATTAAACCTCAAATTATCGGAATGTTGCGATAGAATCAGTTCATGGGGGTTACACATGATGATCCACACGTTTACCTCACCGATTTTCTAGATTTATGTGACACATTTGAGGTGAATAGAGTGCCTAGAGATGCGAGTAGACTTCGCATGTTCCCTTTCTCACTTGGGGGATGTGCTAAGTATTGGTTACAATCACTACCACCTGGTTCTATAACAACTTGGGATCAGCTTTGCACGACCTTCCTCTCCAAATTTTTCCCACCGAACAAAACACTTCAGTGTCATTGGGAGATCACTATGTTTTAATGCAAGGAGGGAGAATCAATCTATGATGCCTAGGACAGATTTAAGGAATTGCTAGGTTTATGTCCTCATCACAGGTTGGTGGAGTGGTTCTTTATTTAAACGTTCTACAATGGACTTAATGATGAGCATAGAACAATCCTAGACATGTATGCTCGAGGATCGTTCAGGGACAAGAGCGTGGATGAGGCCTCTATGAGGTCAATAATAAACAAGCACAAGCCAACATGAACGCCATCTATTGCTCAAACTGTGAGGATACACAACACACGACATTTCAATGTACGTATCAAGGAGAAGAGGAGCAACCGAATTACGCTCAAATTCAAAGCAATAACCCATACTCTAACACATACAATGCTGGTTGGAAAAATCATCCCAATTTGTCCTAGAAGAACAACAAACCTATCCATTTCCAAGGGGGCCAGCAAATGCAACAAGCACCACCACCATTCCAGCGACCTCCTCAACACTTCCAGCAAGCTCAGCAAGCTCCAACGCCTCAGCAAGCTCCCACACCTAACATGAAAACGATATTGCTAGAGTTCATAAAGGAGTAGAGACAATTCCAATCTACACAAATAAAGATTAATGCTAAGGTAAGTACTAACTTGCAGGCGCTTAAAACACAAATCGATCCATGAGAAAACACATGAAAATGTTGGAGAACTCCATATCTCAACAAGCTGCCTCATCATCTCGAATTTTACCTTCCATGTTAATCTAAAATAAACCCAAGTGAACATGTGAATGCTATATATTTGCATAGTGGCAGGGAAGTAGATGATTCTCTATCCAAAAACCTCAAAGGAGCTGCTGAAAAATCTCTAGCCAAAGGTAAGGGTATGATGAGAGAAATTGATGTTGAAACGGAGAAAGAGAAACCATATGTTGCTCCCCGGCTTACAAACTGCCTATTCTGTTTCCTCAAACGGTTGGTGAACAACAAACTAGATCAACAATTCAGCAAGTTCTTGGACGTGCTCAAGAAGCTTGAAATCAATATTCTGTTTGTTAAAGCACTCTAGAAAATGCCTCATACACCAAGTTTCTAAAAGATATCCTTTCTAAGAAGAGACATATAGAAGATGCGAAGACAATAGCTCTCACCGAGCAATGCAGTGCAATACTCCAAAACAAGGTACCCACAAAATTGAAATATCCTAGGAGTTTCTCCATATCATGCACTATTGGTGATATCACCATAGACAAGGCATTATGTGACTTAGGAGCAGGTGTAAGCCTCATGCCACACTCGGTGTACAAAAGATGAAGTTTGGAGAACTCAAATCGATGAAGATATCTCTACAACTCGTTGATCGATTGATAAGGTATCTCGTCGGTCTTGTGGAGGGTATACCCATCAAGATAGGTAACTTCTATATTCCTGCAGATTTTTGTTGTACTTGACATTGTGGAGGACATGCGCATACCCATTATTTTGGGCCGGCCGTTCCTAGCTATTGTAGGAGCATTGATTGTCGTTAAACAAGGTAAGTTATCTGTGCATTGTGGATGAGAAGATTGAGTTAAACCTATCTGATTCTTTGAATAGAACCTCACTCAAGGAGTCATGTTGCCGAGTCGACTTATTAGACGATTTGACGCATGAGATGCTAAAGCATGCAAATACTTTCAATCATATATAACATTGCCTAATGTTATGAGGAGGTTAAGCTTTATGCCGAGTTTAGGGATGCAATCGAGAAGATACGAGAGGTCTCGCAAGAAGACCCTCCACCCAAGCCACCGGATTGGAGTCTACCTTCTGAGATCATGCGCGATGCTAGTGAGTACAAGGTTGGAGTTATTCTAACACAACAGAAGGACAAGAAGCTGTATGAAATATCATATGCTAGTAAGATGCTAAACGTTGTGTAGATACTATGTGGCACACCAGAAAAAGAACTCCCAACGGTCACACACACGTGAGACCACGTCATGTCAAGCTTAGCGACATTAAACAATCGCTTTCTGGAAGGCAATCCAATGTTTATTATATTTATTTTTCATGCTTATATTTATTTAAAAAAACCTTGAGCACCGCTTTCTCACCCTCCGGTTGAGCCACACACCGAGGATTTCGTTTGTTTCATTTTTGGGGGGATGCCTTCACAAATCAGGTGCTTTCGTTTCCTTTTTGTTTAATGTTTTACTAATTTTATCGTATCTTATCTTAGTTTTCATTTTATTTGAATTTGAGTCGTCCCAGACACTTATCCAGTATCAAGTTTTAAGATGAACCCTAATCCTAGGATGCTCAAGATACTAGCCTCTTCTCTGAATCATGCATATTGAGTTTAGATTAGGCTTTTGGACTTATGAGTAGGTTAAAAGTGAAAAGATTCTAATCCTAAGAGAATCCTAGCATGCTTTAGGATTATCTATGTTTTTCATGCATTATGTCTACCTTGATCAAGTAGATGTATGTGTTAGGGTTTTGAGAGATGGATTGAGAGGTGAATCTCAATCCCAAATAAATAGGTTTAGAACAATTGGAATTGGGTCATGAAAGTACATCAATTCCAATTGAGGGTTAAAACAATTGAATCATAGAGGTTAAGGTATAAATTGGTAGATCTACAACGAAAGTAAGGGGTATGCTTGTTTATTCATATTTTTTCGCATTCAAAGAGGGTTTTAGACATATTAGGAGCGTCCGTCTTTAAAGTGTTGCGGAATATGCATGATTGTTAGTAGTTGAAGTGTGATTCTTGGATTACCTAGTGGTGAAACCGGTTCCTTAGAGCGTTTGTCTAATTGCTAGAGCTCTCATTTATATTAGCTTAATTTCTTATATCTCTTCAACTATCATTTGCTTAATCGTCCTAGATTAATTAGGTTTGATTTGTGTTGCACGGTCTCTATGGGATCGATACCTATATTATACTACACATGTGTTGTGCACTTACGGAGTTGGTTTAGATTTTTAACTTGAACGCATCAATGTTCGTTGAAGCACATAAACCTACCAACGGATACTCGTTATAAATAATCAAATTTTCTAATGGATGCCTATTGACAGTTTTCAACGGATGCCCATTGAAAATGATCATGATGGCTATGCTCCGCCAAGTACCCTCGTTGCATCAGGACGATGTCATGGTGTGTTGTTGGCGGGTTCCATAGGTGCCCCACCACCACCATCACCACCACCATATCGACCTCCGTCACCTATATCGGCACCATCGATATTTGAAATATGATATGGTGGATATTGACGCTTTGATTGATACTTTCGACGAGCGTCCCACTATTCCCATTATTTAAACTCGATTCTTATCAGTTTGTTCGATTTTTAATCTGAAATTGGTATAAATTTACATGAATTGGGTACAATTTTGACACAATTTTGATTTTCATCCAATTAAAACCCGAATCAATATGGAATTTAACAAAATTAAATCGAAATTTAAATAAAATCCGATTCTTATCGGTTTGTTTGATTTTTAATTCAAAATTGGTATAATTTTTACTCGAATTGGGTACAATTTTGACCTAAATTTGATTATCATCCAATCAAAATCCAAATCAATATGAAATTCAACAAAACTAAACCAAAATTAAACAAAACCCAGTTTTATCGGTTTTTCGATTTTTAACCGAAATTGGTACAATTTTGGCTCAAATTGAATGCAATTTTGACTCGAATTGAGTTCAATTTTGATGCAAGTTTGAGTGATTCGGATTTTAATTGATTGAAAATCCAAATCGGATCAAGATTGTGTGCAATTTTCACCCGAATTCGGTACAAATTTGATTCAATTTTGATTTTTCACTCCATTAAAAACCAAATCACTCAAAATTACACCGAATTTGAGTTATAATTGGTTCAAATTTAGATCTAATTCGAATAAATGAAAAAGAATTTGTTTTTGTTTAAATTTCGGTTTTGGTCAGTTCAAATTTCATATTGATCTGGGTTTTAATCGGGTGAAAATCAAAATTGGATGCAATATTGATTGCAATTTCGGTGTAATTTTGATTTTCACTTGATTAAATCTCGAATCACTCAAAATTCTATTGAATTTATCTCAAAATTGCATTCAATCCGAGTCAAAATTAGGCTAAATTTAGGTCAAAAATTGAAAACCCAATAAGAATCGGTTTTTGTTTAAATTAAAGTTTAGTTTGGATAAAATTCCATATTGATTTTGATTTTATTCGGGTAAAAATTTAAATTGGATCAAAATTTTGGTTAAAACTGAGTCTAAACCGGATTAAAATTGGTTTCAAATTATGGTCAAAATTAAGTATAAACCAGGCCAAAATTAGACCTAAATTATGTTTTAAATTAAGCCTAAACCGAATCAAAATTGCTTTCAAATTATTGTTGAAATTGAGCCTAAACTGAGTCAAAAGTGAGTCTAAATCGAGTCAAAATTACACCTATATTAAGTAAAAATTGAGTATAATCGGTCAAAATTAATTATGGATCGAATCCTGTCGAAATTCGAGTTAAAATTGATGGGATTTTAGGGGTTTGTAGTTAATTTGGAAGATTTAACAAAACTTTAAACTAGGGGGATTATAGGTAGAATTTTTAAACATAAAGGGAGAATAGGGTGTTGATCAAAACATAATGGAAAAATAGGATGAGTGTGAAACATGAGGGGGAAATAGGCAAATTAGGTAAACATGAGGAAAAATAGGAGTTTTACCCTAAAAACATTCAATAAAGTAATAATCTAGAAATATTATTTACCATATTAATTTTTTAATTGATAGAGATTGGGGAAACAAAATGAAAATCACAAATAAATGATTTTAATATGGTGAGATAACCAGAGCACAAAAGCCATAGAACCGAAAAAGGTTGCCCATCTTGTCGCACCGAATTTGTTAAAGAGGATATCTAAAAGTTGGTTAGAGAGGATATCTTGGCCTCTAGAAAAAAAATTGTCTAACCTAGTCGTCTTAATCTCCTTATCATGAGAAATTATTGAACCATTGGAGCGAGCTAACAACAAATCCAACCTTCTTCCTTGACTGAAGGTAAGTTAACAATTCACAAGCACAATCAACGTAGTCGTGATTCGTGAAAAGAAATTGAGACAAAACACTTCCTAGATTGTCATGGGATGACAAGTCATACGAATTAATCATACGCATTTTTCAGGAGCAGAATTAAGAAGGTCTACCATCACACGTCAAATAGTTAGATAAATTACTATGAAAAAATCCATGAAAAATAAATGCACCAATAATCAACACCAATAAGATTTATATCCTTCTCATGGTGAAAGCCTCGTGAGAAGAAGATGACATGAACCAATAGAGGCCATAACGACACGAACCTACTGAGACCACGGAGACACAAACAAAAAGTGATGATGAAGACATGAACATTCTCGGCCCTAATAAATGCTCTATTCAAAAGTGTACTGGAAGATATGGACCACTCACCCCGGGCAACATACTACTTGACCTGAGCATTTCCCTTATTCATCCAAAACTCGATTGAGAAAAAGAGATGAGTGACTGAACATATTGTTTTGGATTAACGTTTTAGGTGAAAACCTTTACGTGGCACTTGACAAGCGGGCTACTGATCAACCGATCAATTTTTCTATTTTTAAGTATTTCTCTAATTTTAGTATGTTTGTTATTTTATTTTAGCTTTATAAATAAGAAACCCATTGTAGCATGAGGTAAACAAGTTTAATCAGAGAGATTTTCGATTTTTCTTTGCTATTTCTTTGAGATCTAACTACATAATTCTTGGATTTTATGGATGAGTGTTCACCGACTTATCAACACTAGACTACAAGTGTTGTGGTGTCACCACTGTGTTTGAAATTGTATAGTCGAGTTATAAGGGAGTTTAGAGTGTTCCTCAATTATCGAACACTTTCCAAGTTCTTTTATCAAATTTTAGAGGGTTCTATTCCTTTCACCATTTTTGCTAAAAATAGAATGTTGATCTAAGATATAATCAGTTCGTGTTTTAATCCAACGTGTCTTTGGGTTTTAATCATCTTTTGCATCTTGTATTCCTTCATCTTCAACTCTTCCTAAAAATTGCCCACCTCATATGGTGGTGGCGTTCAAGGGTATCAGCCAAGTCAATTGGAGTAAGGTGTTGGGGAAATGGAGGGTTTGAATGGGCATGGCGAGGTTCGAGTTGTTGCCAGTGAGTCAAACAATCGTTGAGTCGATACACAGTTGACTCGGTAACGCAAAATGAATCTACTAGGGTTTTACCTTTACAAAAAAATGAAGGGAGCAATCCACACTCTAGTTAAGAACACGATCATAAAAATAATAATCACAAAACATATATGAAAGAATAAGAAAACATATTTGAAAGGAAAATAAAAATAAATGTGAAAAAATCTAGAAAAAAGGAACAAAGAAGTTTGAAGAAAAACATCACTTTGAATATTGATTGGATTCTTTGTTTCTTTGATGTGATTATTTGTTTTTCATTTTTTAATATTTCAATTCATCAATCCCAAATTTTTAACCGAGGTGAAAAGTCTAATTTGTATAGATGTTGGATTTGGTATTGATTGCATCATGAGATGATAAATCATTTACACTCGTATTCATCGTTTCACTGATGTAGTTCGATCAATGGCTTAAGGCTTATGTAGGTGTTGGATGTAGTATTGATCGCATGAATTTGAATCCTAATGTTGAAAATCAAAAGGAACGAGAATATATGGGGTTTCGTCCTTTAATTACTGTAAAAAAAGAGACATCATCGACGACAATATCGTTTTAGGACTTTTCCTCACGCATGAATCAAAATGCATAAAAAGAGGCGGGAAAATGGTAATCGAGATTAGAGAAAAGAACAAACTACATGCACCACATACCTGAAACAGAGTGTGGAGAGCAATATCTTGCATGTTGAATATGCGTTGGTTCACTTGGAATGTGCGGGATCTAGTATTTGGTTTTGCCTCACTAATGGTTTTGCTCTAAAGAGATAAGATTATGAATCGAGATGTTTATGATTCACAT
Organism: Gynandropsis gynandra; assembly: GCA_036759665.1. Lineage (NCBI taxonomy): Eukaryota > Viridiplantae > Streptophyta > Magnoliopsida > Brassicales > Cleomaceae > Gynandropsis > Gynandropsis gynandra. Next base: position 26,128,557 of record CM071875.1, read on the forward strand.
TTTTTTTTAAAATACTGATTATGAATGTTTATGTTTATGATTCACATTTTTTTTTAAAATACTATTAAAATAAAAAATATTGTATTTAATATTTGCATTTTAAAAATAATTTTATTAATTATTTATATTAAATTTAAATTTCTTTTTATAATTGAATAAATTATTTTATATAATTCGAACATAAGACATTAAATCAAGTATTTATATCAATTTTATATAACAAATATGGTGAGCACATTAAATCATTATAAAAATCTCATTATTTAGTTTAAAAGTATATAAATTCATTCAAAAAATATTAAATTTATTTTGTACTAACAGAACATAATTAGGGAGATAAAATCAATAGAAAATTGAATTATTTGATTTAAAATTTCGTTATAAATTTATTAATCAAATATTAGTTTTGTTGTAAATAGATAAAGATTTTTTATATGATATATGTACTGTTGGACTATTTTTTATTAACTAGGTGATATCCGCGCTACGCGCGGATTTTGATACTTCAAATATATTTATCTTACATTTTATATACAGTTCATTGATTTGAACATTTTTATTAGATTTGATATATATACGGGACAATAGAAACACACGAAATAAAATTTTCAATGTATAAATTTGAACAATAGATTTATAAGTTGTAATGTAAACTAATAGTGCAATTTGTTTATAATAATACCTAAAACCGTAAAGGAATTGGATTGAAGCACATGTGTGAAAACTCCTACTCGAATATTGTTACATTTCGTAAAATGTCTTTGTTTTTGCAACACTATCGTTTCATGTGTAATGTCTATATTATATTCTAAAATCAAACATATCTTCTATATAATATAGTATTCTCTATTATTATTTTTTTACCTCATAATATATTTTTTCTTTTATAGACTATTCAATATATAAACATACCAGAATATTCACATTACCAAGATTTAGTCTACTCTCAACATTACACATTTTATTAATCTTCTTTATATAAAATCATACACCAAAAATTTCTATTAAACTAAAAAAAGTTTGATGTACCGATCATTTTTTAGGCGAATTGAGATTCAGACTCAAATATTTTTAAATATAACTATGAGACACAAAAGTAATAATACAAAAGATAATATTTCAGAATTAGTTAGTTTCCATTTAAATACGGATAAAGAGCAAAATATTTTTTAAGCATAATGACGATACCCCAAAAATTCACAATACAAAGAAAATGATACGAAATGAATCGTTCTAATTATATGAGGTGTTAACATTTTGGATATTGACTTATATTTCATATACTCAAACGATCCTTGTTTAATATCATAAATAAAATTATAATTATCGCAAATAAAATTATCGATAAAGTTACACACTAACCTAAAAAATTAAATAGTAATATTTATTTATTTATTTTATATTTTTAGTTAATTGAATCAATCCGATATTTAGAAGTTATTTACAATTTAGAGATGAAAATAAATAAATAAAAAAATAAATAAACGAAAGAAATTTAGTTAAAAATTGCAAGTAATCTTTACAAAGTAGGTATTTTTGAAAAAAAATACACTTTAAAATTCATCAAAGTTATGTTGACTAAAATCAGAACATGCTCTATCCATCAACCAATTTAAAGTTTATAGAACAACAACAACAACAACAACGGAGAGTGAACTAATGCCACCACTAAAGAAGGAACATGAAAATATTTTGTTGCTACCATAACTGTTGCTACAATGTTATGATGATTTTGTTAACAACAAAACATTATTCTTCGTGTTCTATTTTAATGTTGGTAACTGTCTCACTCATGTCGACTCACTGGAGGCTTTTTTCGCGATTTTCTTTCCGTTTTCTTGCATTCCTTGTAAACGCTTTTCTTTCTGTTTTCTTGTGTTCTTTGTAAATGGTATATAAATAATGGTTTCAGCCTCTCAAATTAAATTTTTCCTTCTTTCTTTATCTCTTTCTTCCTCTTTTTAAATTTCGCTCTCTTTCGGCTTTATTTAGTTTGATTAGAATTCCATCTTTATTCACATCCATTTTTTTGTTCTTTGTCCATTGCATCATGTTTATATTAATTTAGGTTTTGAAGATTTAATATATAAAAATATAAAAAAGATATACAAAGCAAAAAGGTTCCAAAGAAATTACCAAATATGTCATGATAGTTACATGTCTCGTAGTAGAGTTTTTAATTTTAATTTCTGATAAGACACTCATGGTGTAAGGCTAAACCCATGGCAGAAGGTTTTTTGTCAGCCTTAATCCTAGCCGCCTTTGGGCTATAACATAATCTCATCATGAGAATCCCCTTTAACACGGTGAAGGAATGAGGAGGAGACAGCTTCTATGGAAACCGAGAGAGTTTTTCGGGCGTGCTTGAGCTCTCCACGATCTTCAATGGTGACTTCGTGGTAGTTTCCTCTGCATCCCATCCTTAACATGTTCTCTCGGGAGAGGATATTTATAGGCTTGTTTGAGCTCTGCACGTGCTTCGTTTTAATTCTTTTTCGATTATTATATGTTTTAATAAAAATTACCATTTTTCGGAATTTTTTTTCATAATTATTCCCTTTATAGTATATAT
>CM071875.1:26151183-26164355 GCA_036759665.1 Gynandropsis gynandra
TGACACTGCAAAGTGTATCATCCTAGCCTCAATGAGTTGAGTTCAGAAGCGCCAGCATGAGGATATGGATCCTAGTGCTATCATTGCACATCTTAAGAAGATGTACGGTGCACAGAGCAGAACGACAGATATCAATTGTCGAAGGCTCTGTTCAAGTCTAAACTGACCGTGAACTCTCTGGTGGGACCTCATGTTCGAAAGATGATCAGTCTTATCGAACAGCTTGTGAAGCTGGGGTGCACACTGGCAAAGAGTTATCTCAAGATTTGATCTTGCAGTCGTTATCTGAGACGTTCTCATTGTTCATTGTTAACTTTAACATGAACAAGATGGACATGGATGTGCATGAGATGCTGAACCAACTGATTGACTATGAAAGTCAGTCAATGTCCGAGATGTCTAAGGGATCTAGTGCCGTTGTGATGGTCGGCTCTTCTTCCAAGAAGGGCAAGGGCAACAAAAAGCCCAAGAAGAAGCCCCATGGGCCTAAGGGTGGTGTGACCAAACCCAAGGGCAAAAAAAAACAAAAAAAAGGGGCAGATATGACCAAACTGATACTGAGTGCTTCTTCTGTAAGAAGAAAGGGCATTGGATGAGAAATTGTAAGGAATACCTTATATCTCTCAAAAGGAAAGAGGGTAAGACCTACATGAAAGATGTTTTCATGATTTCTTTAACTACTATTGATTCTTCTACTTGGGTATTGGATACCGGTAGTAGTTTTAAACATCTGCAATGTGTTGCAGGGGTTGAGAACCAATAAAAGGTTGAAGAAAGGGGAAGTCAACCTACAAGTTGTGAATGGTGCAAGCGTTGCGCCATTAGCTGTAGGATCGATTTCTGAAATTTGTTTCGAACATAATTTCCATTTCTATGTTAGATAGATGTGGTTATAAAACAATCTTCAATAATAAAATTTGCTTTATTTTTCATAATGATGAATTATGTGCAAATGGTTGTTTACATCAAGGTATCTATGTTTTACCCAATGCAAAAGTTAATATGATTAACATGCATATTTCTGGTTTGAAGAGAAAGAAAGATAATCAAGAAAAATGGGATTTTGTCTCAGTGGGATTATCTAAGGAAAAATGGGATTTTGCCTCAGTGGACTTCTCCTGGAATGCCGCATCATAACGGTGTATCTGAACGGAGAAATCGAACCTTATTAGATATGGTGAGATCCATGATGGGGTTCACTGATCTTCCAATGAATTTATAAGGCTATGCTTTAGAAACAGCGGCCTATCTGCTAAACAAAGTTCTCACAAAAGCAGTCTTGAACACACCATATGAGATATGGAAAGGACGTGAGTCAAACCTGAGACACATCTAGGTTTGGGGATGTCCGGCCTTCCTATGGGATATTATTTCTACCACCCGTCTGAACACAAAGTGTTTGTGGCCAGAACGGCAACCTTTCTTGAAAGGGAATTCTTTGATGAAGGAATTCATGGTGGGGGAGTAGTTCTTGACGAGATTCAAGAACCCGATGAGCCAACACAAGCTCATGGACATGAGATGTCAAATGAGCGTTCTTGGCTGAGTGATATAGTGTTAGGCTCCGGCGCTTCATCTTCAAATGTTGAAGTGACAGTGCCCGTTCAGGAACAAGTTCAGGAACCAGTTCAGGAACCTGTTCAGGAACAAGCCCAACAAGATATCCCAGCGCAGGTTGAACCTGCTACACATGCTTCCTTGAGAAGGTCAACACGTTCTCGACGTGCACCTGACAAACTTAATCTGATGGTGTAAGAGGATGTGGTCGGTCATATAGATGACGACCCTTTGACTTTCCAAGAGGCTATACAAGGGCCTGGTTCTGAGAAATGGTGGAAAGCCATGGAATCTGAGATGGAATCTGTGAAGATCAACAAAGTATGGACTTTGGTTGATTCTTCATAGGCTTCCAGACCGATAGGTTGTAAATGGGTTTACAAAAGAAAGATTGGAGCGGACGGGCAGGTAGAGACCTATAAAGCTCGTCTAGTTGCCAAGGGGTATAGTCAATGAGAAGGGATTGACTATGAAGAAACGTTCTCCCATGTGGCAATGCTCAAATCTAATTCGGATTCTGCTTGCGATAGCGGCATTCCATGACCATGAGATTTGGTAGATGGACGTGAAAATAGCTTTCCTTAACGGAGAGCTCCAGGAAGAAGTCTTCATGACTCAACCTGAGGGTTTCACGTTGCCAACTCAAAGTCATATGGTATGCAAGCTTCAGAGGTCCATTTATGGACTCAAGCAAGCTTCTCGAACCTGGAACATTCGCTTTAACGAGGCAGTTGAAGAGTTCAACTTTGTTAGATGCGAAGAAGAGCCTTGTGTGTACAAGAAGTTTAGTGGGAGCGCGGTTGTCTTCCTTGTGCTTTATGTGGATGACATATTGCTCATAGGAAATGACATTCCGGCGTTGCAAGAAACAAAGTTCTGGTTATCCGAACAATTCTCCATGAAAGATCTGGGAGAAGCAACCTATATTCTGGGAATAAAGATCTATAGAGATAGATCAAGGAGGTTGCTTGGACTATCGCAGTCCCAGTACATTGATACCATCATGAAGAGGTATAACATGGAAAATTCCAAGAGAGGCTATCTACCGATAGGCACTGGAATTACTCTCTCCAAAGAGGATTGTCCTCAGACACAAGAAGAGAGAGAACGCATGAGTAGGATCCCATACGCTAGCGCAGTGGGAGCCATCATGTATTCCATGACATGTACGAGGCCTGATGTAGCCTTCGCGCTAAGTGTAGCGAGTCGGTATCAGGCAGATCCCGGTGAGGAACATTGGAAATTGGTGAAAACCATTCTCAAGTACTTGAGAAGGACTAGAGACCAATTCCTCGTTTATGGAGATTCTAACTTAGAGTTAGAAGGGTTCACGGATGCCAGCTTTATGTCTGATAAAGATGATAGCAGATCGACATCGGGGTATGTCTTTTGTCTCAATGGGGGTGCAGTGTGTTGAAAAAGTTCCAAGCAAGCTACTGTAGCTGATTCGGTTACTGAAGCAGAATACATAGCGGCTTGCGAAGCTGCTAAGGAAGCGGTCTGGATGAGAAAGTTCATAACTGAACTTGGTGTGGTGCCTTCGATAAAGGAACCAGTTCCTTTATTATGTGATAATACCGGGGCAATAGCCCAGGCGAAGGAACCAAGATCTCATAAAAGATCAAAGCATGTTCTGCGGAAATACCATCTAATAAGGGAAATCGTTGAGCGTGGGACGTTCAAATCCAGAAGGTAGAAGGAAAAGAGAATGCAGCAGATCCGCTCACAAAGGCGCTTGGTTCAAATGAGTTTGACAAGCACAAGTTGAAGATTGGATTGAAAGACATGGCATGCTGGAATTAGTTCTAGGAATAGTACAACTGTTGTAACTATTTAAGAGCTATTTTATGTCTTGTATTTTGAACACTTATAAATAAATGAAATGGCATTATTTTATCATATTTGATGATATTTGTAAATATATATATGTGTATATATTTTCATAGCTAGTATGATAGAGTCCATGATTAAGTTTAGAAACTTGTCATCATGATAGAGATCATGATAAAGAGAGTCAAGTTTTGGTAAAAACTTAATCTAAATCGTTCTTGATCATAGGATAACTAATTGGACGTTAGTAATCCGGATAGATCAACATGGATGTGATGGTTTCTATTTGATAGAAATTAGTAGATCTCTTTTACTAAATCACATGTATGGATGATGCACATAGAGATGTGATCATTGAACAGACCCAAAGGGAGAATTCCTAATGGTTACATTACCATTGAACTGTCAATAGGAATTTCTCTAGAAGGATTGGAATATTATAATTTCCTTAGACCTGAGATCAACATAGTAACTGACAAGTTATCTACCATTCTTTGATACTGGACACCTTATGCCTTGGGATGTAAGTTGAAAGGATATTGGGAATGATTAGATGCTTGTGCAGTTAGTGATTGATCAAGATGGAATCCGTCAACTCTAGGTAAAGAGAGCTGTAAAGACGGAAGGAAATAATTATATTGTCCTTCTACCATGGTTCTACAGAGTAAGGATGTTACTTCACACTATCTGGTCGTTGAGGAGTGTTGCTAGACGCCAACCTCGATTAGTTAATTAGTGAGACTAATTGACTACCAGCTTAGTGATGAACCTACGAGGTCACACGCATACGAGTGTCTCGGTATCTGCTTATGATTGTTAGACAATCAGTGTGGGATACAGTTATATTCATCCGCTAGCACCGAAGAATATAATTGTATTTGTTTTTTCTTTTGGGTTAGTACATAAGATGTACAGGCAAATATGTGTATGGAGATACATGTATTTCGACTATTTGAAATATTACGTAAAGGCAAGTGGGAGATTGAAAGTCCTATGCCAATTATGTAATATTTGAATAGTTATGGGTTTAAGTTGTAATTATTAAAGAGTTAATAATTATAAATAAACGCTTTACGAGGTTTCGTTATACATACGATTCTAAAACAGAAACCCTAGCCGTCAGAAAAGAAAAACCCGAAGAACGAAAAACAGTTTTTCGTTCTTCCGAATCCCGCATCAAAGCAATCCCGATCTCGGCGTGGATACGAGTAGAGGGCTTGCATCATCAAGTCTCACATCCGATCGTCCGTTTCAACGCAACAGGTATCACTGAAATTGTTTCTGTATTTGTTCGCCGTTGAAATCTGTAAAACTAATCCGAACATGACTAGATCTAAATTCGGGTTGATAAAAACACGCTTCCGCAATTGAAATCAACCCTACAATGAGATCAATGGGAGAGATAATGGACGCGGCGACAGAGAAGAAATCGCCGATTAATATGGCGATGGGGGGAGTGGAGAAAGAGCTGATGTCGTACCACAAGGCGATCAACGATTTGAGACAAGTAGTTGGGCGGTGCGACGAGGAAACACGTTTGAGTAGAGACGTAACTTGTGAGAAGATGAAAGAGTACCTGACTCGGTACGAGAAGCCGAGTACGTTGAAGATGATAGTCTCTGCAATCGCCAGATGATTACACAATGTAAGTCTCATCAGATTGTAAATTCCACCATTGCATTTTCTGAATCAAGATTCAGATAGATTTAATCGAAATATTCTCATCTTTCTCTACCAAAGGGATCACCTTTTAGCTATTTTATGTCTGTTATCTTGCATGATCTGAATTTCTTCCATGTCAATTGGTGAAATAACAATCTGGGAAGAGTGTGCTCTGTTTCTGCAATTTCTAATTACCAATTTGTTCTCTTCTTACAGGATCTATCCCGGTTGTTGTTGGTGTTCCAAACATAGAAGAATTTTCTTCAGCTCCTGGCTTAATCCTTCACATGAAGAAGAGAAATGATGTTGAGTCGGTCGCAAAGAGAATGAAGTATCTTGCAAAAAACCCTTATTTTGACTGGCAAACAGTTGGCCTCATGCATAGCTTTCAAGTGGTCAACCCGGAAATATCACCCGTCTTCTTAGCTCTATCGAAGAAGATCTCAAAAACTATAAAGGTCACGACTTGGCCCCCACGCATTATGTTCCTTCCATGAGCAGACATCCTCTTACCGGTGATTGGTAATATATCACTCTTTCGTCGATTACAATCTAACCCATCTGTTAATGACGGATTAGAGATGGAAAGTTCTGTTTTTTCTGCCCGAGATTCGATCTTTGATTTCATTTTTGTTGTCGTTGGCCGCATTAGGTACCCAGCGATCAACAAACCAGCAGGGGTTGTTCATTGGCTTCATCACGTTAACATTGATACGGAATACATAGTGATTCTTGATGCTGACATGATCCTCAGAGGTCCAATCACGCCATGGGAGTTCAAGGCAGCCCGTGGCCGACCAGTCTCAACTCCTTATGAGTAAGTCCAAACAGCATGTCTCTTCCACAGTTCTGTCGCCTTTCTCGATGCCAATTTGAACGAAACCGGCTATGCTTTTCTTAGTTATCTCATTGGATGTCACAACGAACTCGCAAAACTTCACACCCGTAACCCCGAAGCATGTGATAAAGTTGGTGGAGTCATCATAATGAATATAGAAGATCTTCAGAAATTTTCCATGTACTGGTTACTTAAAACTCAGGAGGTTCGAGCAGACAAAGATCACTACAGCAAGGACATAACTGGGGATATATACGAATTCGGTTGGATATGCGAGATGTATGGTTACTCTTTTGGTGCCGCAGAGGTAAATTTACGCCCCCATAATGTGTTTTCATCGATTCCATGAACGGAAGAGAGGGGGATACACGTTAAGCCATGATCAACGTGCCCTCTTATACGGTTCTTCTTCCTTTTGTATTGCAGCTAAATTTACGGCATATCATAAACAAAGATATCTCAACATGAACTGAACTTTTGTGTCATGGTCTGATTTCTGCATGGAATTACTGTATCGATTTAAGGAGTTTACTGAGAATTCTAAACCACAGAAGATAGAAGTAAAAGAAAGGAATGGTGAAGGTTGGCTTGTGCTTTAACACTTGTTCTTTCTAATGTTGCAAAGAAATCGAACTGCAAAGTCTGTCTTATGTTTGTCTGAGGATTTATCAATATATTGGGACAGCATCATACTACTTTAGAAATCCAAGTAAACCTCGTGGATCGTTTATTTGTGTTCTTTGTTCGTGAAAGAGTTCATTATGTTTGTTATTAGCAAAACTAACACAAGTATCGGACTGACAAAACCACTGGTTTTGAACAGGAGTTGAAATATGATTTTGGAGGAACTGAAATCAGCGGTGACTTCAGATTAACCAGTGCGGAAGAAAGAAAGACCCCCGAGCTTAAGAGGTGACAGCAAAATCAAAGTGCATCGGATATACCCTCTTGGCCTCACTCAACGACATGCATTGTATAACTTCAGATTCGACGGGGATTCAGGTCTCAGGACTCACATACAGAGCAACCCTTGTGCCAAATTCAAAGTCATCTTCCCCTAGTTAGATACGCTCTTGAGCACAACGTGATCTCTGTTAGTTGTTGGAGAAAATTGCATTGTTGTAGTTTCATATAATAAATCATGTTCGGTTTTTGCAGCTCTTTGATCTTTTGTTTGTTGTATCAAACACGTCGAAATGAACAAGTTAGATTTATTATGACCTTTGAATGGGTCTAAACTTACCAAATGCATAGTTGTGAAAAGGAGCTTCTTCAAACATGTTAACAAATTACACAAATTGGAGAATTTGCGGTGGAAATAGACTTTTAATCCAAATAATTTTACAATTTTAACAAAAATTTGGAAAATCGTGTGAAAGGATCCTTGCTCAATAATAGAATTATTTCCATTTCTTTTTGAAAAGTAGCAAACACTCCATTTCTCATACAAAAGGCCGGATAGAATCTTGCTGATCCGATCCAATGGATCCATTCGAACATAAGCTCGATATCTATGATTCCATTGGTAAAGGTTTTAAAGTATCGTTTTCCAAAAAAAACATGTTTCTTCCCATCTGACGAAGAAAATAGTTTGACGAGACCGAGGTAGCTCACTGTTAAAGCGCCTACTACAACTGATATTCCCACTGTTATTGCCACCACTATATAACCTTTGATCAAATCAAAATCACTCAAATATTTAGATTAACCTTTGATCAAATCAAAATTCTCCAAGACTCTCAATAACCTAAAACTAACACAAAATAACTGTCATGATTAATTGATAAATCAAACAATAAAGAATATGGAATATAAAGTGATATAGTCTCGTATGTTTATTTTTTAAAAGTCGTCTTATAATATGACCTTAAAGATAAAGTTTGCAAATGGGTTTGTGTTTGGACTAATAAATCTAAATTATATATTTAATGTCAAAGATTGTGATAGTATGACCGCTCTCCCAACAACCATTTACATAAATTATGACACTAAGGTCGCCACTACAAGAGCAAAAAATCAAATTTACAATGATAAATCAAAGTATATAACGAGACATCATAATACAATACACAACTTGTGATCATCTCGTTTTCGTACACGATACTACTTGTTTAATTTGACACGCATCAAGTTCCTCAATAATTGAATTATTTCCATCGACTATATAAAATCCAAGGAAAAAATTGAACAAGTCTCAATCAATATAGTTTCATATTTAAAGGGAATTGGTGATGAGATATTTCTAAATATAAGTTATTGCTTATGAATCTCCTAATTTCTAAGAAAGTGCAGTAGAGTTGAAGGTTATAGGAAGGAAAATATAGCACGGTTTAAAAGACAAGAACTTCAAGTAAAGAGAAAAGAGAGACCAAAACATGTCTCGAGAAGTTCTTGGGTTTCTGGGCTAATTCTTGTAAGTTTACCATATCTGATTAAAAGCGGACAAGGAGGATTGGAAAATATTGGGTTAGTGTTGATAGGATTCTAAAGAGTCTGTTATAACTCCGATAGAGTCTGGTATAACTTTGAGGAATTATTTCGAAGATTTTGAGAAGTTTTTATAACTCCAGAAAATCAAGTGTGTAGTTCAAAAATACGAGTTGCAAGTGAGAGGAGTACATATTGCAATCCACTTGTAACTCAAACATAGATAAGTTGTAATAGAGTGTTTGCTGAAATATCGTGTTTGATTCATATTATGTCATACATACTTGCACTAACAAGTGATATCAAAGTTGGTTACAAAATTATTTTTATGAAGAAAACCTTAGTTCTTGTAAGATTCAAGAGAGCAAGTATGAACACATCACATGATGTAAGTCTTTAGGGAAAACCTGTAGTACTGAATTCATCTAATTATAAAAATTGGAAGGTGAGAATGTGGACTACAAATCAAGAGGTTGGTGATAAAGCTTGGAAGTCTATAATACAAGGATGGAGTCCATCGACGATAATAGATCCAAATGGGAAGGTTATTGAGAAATCTGTTGAAGATTGAACACTTGTTGAGAATCAACGTTAAACTTTTAATTCCAAGTCACTTGCTATTTATTTGGAATCTCGATATGGAAAAGTTTATACAGATTCATAAATATAAATATGCTAAATATGCATGGAAGCATTGAAAACAATCCACAAAGGAAGTCCAAGTAAAGAAAACAAGATTGGATATCCTAGAGAATAAATTTGAGAAGATCATAATGAAAGAAAATTATAATGTAAAAGAATTTAGTGGTACATTAAATCCTCTTGCAAAAGAAGATTATATTCTTAGAAGAGGGTATGATGATGAGAAATTTATATAAAAAAAATTCAGATGTCTACCGTCGAAGTTTAAAGCAAAAGATATGATTACAAAAACTACATTGGATACAGATTTAACAAGCTTCAGAGAAATCATAGATATATTAGAAGCCTAAAAAATGGAGAGCTCTTAAAGTAAGGTGCATCTTCAAAGGAACAACACAAAGGAATATAATTTCAAGTAGTAGAAGAAAACATGAGAAATAGCAACTTGGAAGAAGAGGTTGGTTTGATAGTAAATACATTAAATAAATATTTTCGAAGAAAGCCTGGAAAATATTGCAATCGTTTAGAGAATCAACTTAATCTAAAGATTGAAGGAAAAAAGTATAAAACGTCATGAATGCAAAGGTTATGGACATATGCAATGAGAATGTCTTACAATTCAAAAGAGTGATGCATTTTTAAAGAAGTTAAATGAATTTCAGTGTGTTGGCTGCAAAAGATATAGACACACTGAGAATGAGTGTGGAAAACCAAAAAATAGGCAAGAAAATCTATACCCATATTTAGTGGTAAAGAATAAGAAACAACTAATATTGTATCATTTTTGGGAAGTATTAAATACGATAATAAATTACCTGTAGAAGATCGATGTGCACAAGATTCTGGCAGTGATAGTGACGAAGAGTTTACGAGGAAAAATCTATATAAATCCTGGGAAAGAATGACACAAAAGAATATTGAGTTAATACATCAAAATCAAGATTTGATGATGAGGCTAAGGACTATGCAGTAATAATTGGATGATAAAGAGACAAAAAAGAAGGTTAAAGAGCAAGACCTAAAAAAACAAAGAAGTAGAAGGATCTGAGATGAAAAAAATACTTAGAAAAGACTCAGAAAAAATAAAGATACTAAATAGTGGTATCAAGAAAGTAAATTATATTTTACAATTGGAAAGACGAATCTAAACCATTTTGGTTAAAATTAGGATATTTTGACGCAATCAAATACAAAAGAAAATATAGTTTAATCAAGCAATATAAAACACATCGGGTCAATATCCAAATCAACAAAAGCATAAGTTTATGGTTTTGTATAAGTTAAAAATCTCACAGACATCTTCATCCATCAGTCATGTACACATCACTACAAAATTAATCATAAAAGAAAAGATATTGGAAAGTGTTATCACTATGGAAAGCAAAATCATATTCGTGCTTTTTGTTATCAATTGAGGAATAAATCATTCTTAAAAGGTAAATCCTCTAACTTTTCTCAAATTAAAATTAGAAAATTTTAGGTCAACAAAGATTATCTTTATTGCAATGTTGCTTATAGTGCAACTAATGACAGTCGTGATGATACATGATATTTTGATAGCGGTTGCTCTAGACACATGACATATAATAATAGTTTGATATGAGATTTTACTTAAATCAAGGATGGAAAAATATTTTGAAATGGTCAGAAAGGAATAATTATTGGACAAGGGGTAATAAAAATGGTTGGACAACCTTCATAAAAAAATATTTTGAGTGTTATGAATAATTGTTATATCTGAAGCAAGGACTCATTATGCCTAAAAAATTTTGATTATGGTAAGAATTTTGAAACTTTTGTAGCTCATTGTGACAACAAGAGTGCCATAAATATTAGGAAAAATCATGTGCAATATTCTATAACGAAACATATAGAGATTAGATATTAATTTTCTGGCAATAAGTTGAAAAACAAATAATCATTGATTGATTATATTCTTACCAAATGACAACTAGTAATATTTTTACAAAACCATTAGATATAAATTATTTTGTTTGTCTAAAAAAGTGAATACGAGTATTCTAATGTCATTTGAACATTAACTATTGTTGTTTGAGATATAATTCACTTTGAAACTAGTACAATTGAAATGTGTTTACAAAAAATTTATATGATTGATAATATTGGTTTTTTGCAGTATTAAAGAATTAGAGAAAGGAAGAAAAGTATATTACATCCAAACACTCCATTGTCAAATGAAGCTATTTATACGAGAAATATGATATGAGTACATCTTCTTTGGTACATAATAGAAAAATGGTTCGGATCTAAGTGGTCGGATTATTTAAAATACTCTTCTATGAATTCTTAAGAGTATACCATATAGTAAATTGGATCTAAGTGGTGGAAAATTATCAACTTTAACATTCTAAAAGTCGTGGATGGTTATTTTGCAGAAATAAGAAGACTTACTAAAGTATGTATTGCAGTAAATGTCTCTAATAGAGTTTGATGTATACCTTAGAAGTTTCATATTATACAGTTTGATGAGTATATTTAAATTGGGTCAAACATGAATTTGTTCTTAAATTTTAAGAAGGTATATAATCTCGAAATGCAAACAAAATTATGGAAAAAAAGAAAAAAATTTACATGTAGAAATATGTGTACCACCAACATAGATGTTACCCCCAAAGAATAAACAAAAGGTTCATGTACAAAAATCCTAAAATCCATGAAGAAGAAAATGATTTTGTCAAAACCTCTGAGGAGTTTATCAACAGATATCACAAACGCTATTTATGTTATTGAGTGAACTATTAATAATAATGTGAATTGTGTTCTTTATTCTTATTTCTCACCCAATCAGTGAAAGAAGGTACTAATCAAGGCCATGATGCAATATAGTGGGCAAAAATCGGAGATGGACAATAATGTGGCTTGGAAATATTATTTCAGTTGCTTTTGTTTTCAATTGTAACTAAAATGACTAGCTTTCATCTAGGGTATGTTTTTTAACCTACTGATGTGTCGCCTAGGGTCACTAGACATTTCATAAGAATACAGATCGTGTAGTCCCAGGATCAAACACAAATACTAAGTAAGATTAACACAAATGATGTCACGAAAACTATGGTCATGAACGTTAAAAAGTGAAGGTGTATCTAATATGAACAAGTAAAATAAACTACAATTACAATTATATACAAATGAGACAGTGTTTTTAAGTTCGAGAATCGTTCTTACATATATGATCTCGTGAAAGATTTTTGAAGTTGTAACTTTGTTTCAATCATCTTATATAGATATACCTACTCTCACAGTCAAGATCATATTTAAGTGTTTCAATCATTGATGTCTCCATGAAATGATCTACACACTAAACATACTATCAATATATTTAAATTCTCTAGAAGACTAAACCTCTATTCAAAACTTCGCTCATTGATGTCTCCATCTAGTGACCTACATACTAAATGCACTATCATTTAATAGGATTATTCCTAAACTGAATAACCTAATTCTCAGCATGATCATTCATGTTTATCTAATGCATATGATGATATGATCTTAGACCAACTTTCTATTATTAGATGGATAGAAATGGATTGAAACACATTAAAAATCTGATAACAGACTCTAGAATTTGTCTTCCTGAAAGCAGGATAACACAAACCCCAGCTTCATATTGACTAAAAAACCTCAGACTCAACAAATGATGCTAAAAAACTTGTGATCTAGTGTTTATAATTCGGTGAACAAAGTTTTAGTAGCTAAATCTCTAAGATTAGCAATAAAGATGATCTCAATAAATCAAAGCATAAGTAAAAGGTCATACAACGGGTTCTTTATTTATAAGGACCAAATAATAATAAAAACTAATTAAAATAAATCAACTTAATTAAACCCGAAACAAATTTTCGATCGAGTGGTGGAGCAACGGTTGAGCAATGACTATGCTTAATCGAGTCCTCCCTCACTCGGGCAAGTTGTGCCATGCTCGGGTCAAGCGATCTAGTACTCTACATACACTACTAGAAAATTCAAGATTAGGAACGAAATTTGGGGACCGAAAATTCCGTCCCTAAATTTAGGAACGGATTATACACGGTTTAGGGACGGAAAATGAAATCCGTCCCTAATCCGTCCCCAAATTTGGGTACAGAAGAGTCGTGCCTAATCCGTCCCTAAATGCGGACCAATTAGGGACGAAATAGTAAGTCGTTCCTAAATTGGAGACGGCAGGTCATCCGTCTCCAAATTTGGAGACGGGCAG
>CM071875.1:26164453-26188571 GCA_036759665.1 Gynandropsis gynandra
TTTGGCACCGTCCCTAAATTTAGGACTTCAACAACAGATTTAGGGACGGTTTAGGGACGATTTTTCGGAAAATTAATCTCTTAGTCCCTAATCCGTTTCTAATTCGTGTATAAATAATCTATTTAACCCCTCAACCATTGATCCGTTTTTCATAAGCTACTCTCATATTTTTCACCCCATAACTTCTATAGTGTTTGCGATATAATGGCATCTTCATCAAGATCGAACATTTTCGATTCTAGACAATGGATGTACAGAAGAATTGATCCAGAATCTCAAAGCGTATCGAAAGAGTTTATAGAAGGCGTCAGACAGTTTATGACAATGGCGACGAATCAACAAGTTTACAAAGAAACAGGTACGTGGGTTTGTCCATGCGTCAAATGCAAGAATGAAAAATTTGTTAATGAGAGAACTGTTTGGAAGCATCTTTATTAAAGAGGATTTACCCCGAATTATTTCATGTGGTTATGTCATGGAGAAAAATTTGCACCACGACCTAGTAATGTTGTGGAAAACTTTAGTAGGGGCACTATACATCATGATGAATTTGAGTCTTCTCAAGATGTAGAAATGAACCCTTATGTGGAAATGGTGCAAAATGTATTCCGTGAAAGAAACGAAAATATTGAAGAAGATCCGAATGAAGAAGCAAAAAGTTTTTTTGAAATGCTAGAAAGTGCTAGGAATCCACTTTATGATGGTTGTAGGAGTGGTTTATCACAGTTATCTCTGTCTGCACGTTTGATGAATTTGAAGACTGAAAATAATTTGTCTGAGAATTGCATGGATTCGATATTGCAATTAGTAAGAGATTATTTGCCAGAAGATAATAATGCAGTAGACTCCTATTATGAGACAAAGAAGATGATGCGATCTTTGGGTTTATTGCCATATCAAAAGATTGATGTTTGTCAAGACAATTGCATGATTTTTTGGAGAGAGACATCGGAGATGAGTAATTGTCTATTTTGTGGAAAAGATCGGTTTTATTTAACAAAGAATGGAAAATCGGTTCCATATCGTCGTATGTGGTACTTACCAATTACAGACAGATTAAAAAGATTGTATCAATCTGTGGAGACCGCAAGCGACATGAGATGGCATGCTGAGCATTCAAGTCATGAAGGAGAGATGTGTCATCCCTCAGATGGTGAGGCGTGGAAACACTTTAACAAGGTATACCCTGATTTTGCGGCTGAGAGTCGAAATGTCTATTTAGGTCTTTGTACCGATGGTTTTAATCCATTTGGGATGTCTGGAAAGAATTATTCATTGTGGCCAGTTATAGTGACACCTTACAACTTACCACCGGATATGTGCATGAAACGGGAATTTTTGTTTTTAACAATAATGATTCCCGGGCCTAATCATCCGAAAAGAAGTTTGGATATATTTCTTCAACCACTTATTGAAGAATTAAAAGAATTATGGAATGGAGTTCAAGCGTACGATGTCTCGAGGAAACAAAATTTTATGTTACGAGGTGCTCTCATGTGGACAATAAGTGATTTTCCAGCTTATAGTATGTTATCTGGATGGACAACGCATGGTCGATTGGCTTGTCCATATTGCATGGAAGAAACAGATGCTTTTCAGTTGAAACATGGAAGAAAGACGAGTTGGTTTGATTGTCATCGTCGTTTTCTTCCTGTTGATGATGCATTACGGCGCAACAAGAGAAATTTTAAAAGGAATGTAGTTGTGCGGAAATCTCCTCCTCCAGTTTTGACCGGCGAAGAGATTTTATATGAACGACTTCTTGCTTTGGGTATTCCGAGGAGTATAGATTGCGGAGGGAACAATCATCCGAGAATTGGTGGTTATGGAATTACTCATAACTGGTACAAGAAGAGCATATTTTGGGATTTGCCGTATTGGAAAAATCTGAAACTTCGCCACAATCTTGATGTGATGCACATAGAGAAGAATTTTTTTGATAACATCATCAATACAGTACTGAATGTCACGGGGAAGACAAAAGACAATATTAAATCACGCAAAGATCTAGAAGAATATTGCTCACGAAGGGAGTTACATATAGGTGATGACGGTAAAGCGCCAGTCCCGATATTCAGATTGTCAAATGAAACGAAATATAAATTGTTGAAGTGGTTGAAAGAAGATGTGAAATTCCCCGATGGCTATGCGTCTAACATTGGAAGGTGCGTTGACATTCAAGGAGGAAAGTTATTAGGGATGAAAAGTCACGATTGTCATGTATTCATGCAAAGACTTCTTCCGATATGTTTTTCTGAATTGATGGACAAACATGCACACGAAGCAATTGGAGGTATGTGGTTGATTTTATATTAATATGTAGTGTGAATATTTGTTAAATACACGAATAATATTTTAATGTTACAGGTGTTGGCCTATTCTTTCGAGATTTATGTTCGAGAAATCTGAGTATGGATGTAGTTCGTCGACTGCAAAATAACATAGTTACTGTACTATGTAATTTGGAGAAGATTTTTCCACCATCATTCTTCGATGTTATGGAGCACTTGACAGTTCATTTACCGCACGAAGCCGCACTAGGAGGTCCAGTTCAATTTCGTTGGATGTATCCGTTCGAGCGATTTATGTTTCATCTGAAGAAAAAAACCGGCGAATGGAAAAGCTTCTGCGCATGATGAAAGCGCAAATGCCTAACATCGATTGGGATGCAGTTCAGAACAGTGATTCCGACCACGACTAATCGGAACGGCTTAGGATTATATGTAATCGGAATGTTGGTTATATGTATGGTTTGTAATTTTTTTATGTACTAATATTTATCTTTTAATGTAATCGAATTTTTTAAATTTTTTTTTTATTTTTTAAAAAAAATTAGAGATGCAAATATTGCCCGTCTCTAAATTTAGCGACGGGCTATGCCGTCCCTAAATTTGGAGACGGGCGATTGCCGTTTCCAGATTTGGAGACGGATTCAGTGGTCTGTCTCCAAATTTTAGAGACCGAAAACAACCCGTCCCCAATCCAGGGACTGTTTGGGGGCCACTTTCTCTGTCCCTAATTGGGGACGGATTGGGGACTGAAATTTCCGTCCCTAATTAGGAACGGATTGGGGACGAATAGCATTTAGAGTCGCGCGATTGGGTACTACTGCTGGTCGTCCCTAATCCGTCCCTAAACCTGTTTAGGGACGGATTAGGGACTGATTTTTCAGTCCCTAAAACCTGATTTTCTTGTAGTGATACTCTATATGTCCAGAGATATTGCTCAGATCGAGCGAATACTTGCTCGAGTTGAGCGCATCGTGCTTCATCTGTCCAAATGGTTTGCTCAGATCGAGTGCCTATGGCTCTCCTAGCTTCTTGCTCCTTCCGGCCTGGTCCACTTGTAGGTAGGTCACATAAGCTCTCATTTACGTCTATTGATGCCCTTGTAGTGCCTTTGCAAGTTTTTCCATCACGATTTAAGTGAACAAATTTTGCATTCTCTTATCTTTAGCTCTTGTGACCGAACTTTGTGTTATCGGTGTCCCGAGTGGAGTCTTATCCTCATCATTGCTTCAAAAGGATTTGAATTCCAATCGGGATCATCATCTGCATCAGGACGAGCTCAGTCATAAATATTGAAGGTTGAACTAACATTGAACTCACCAGGTAACTTAATCTTGAAGGCATTGTCATTGATGTGTTTGAGTACTTTGAATGGTCATTATCTGCACATGAGCTTAGATTTACATTTTTGGGGAAAACCTTCCTTGCGTATGTTGGATCCACACTAGATCACAGGTTGAAAGACCACCTTCATATGTCCCTTGTTTGCATGTTTGACATATTTTTTCATCTTTCTTTCAATATTGGCTCGTGCCTTCTCATGAATATGTTTAAAAAACTCGGCTCTTTTCTTGCCATCAAAGTTAGTAAACTTTGACATTGGTAAATACTTAAACTAAGCGACACTATGAACCGCCATATTGTATATAAACTAGACATGGGGTAAACACTTTTCCCATATTTTAAGAATATTCCTGAGCAATGCACATAATAATATCGAAAAAGTCCTATTGACCATGTCCGTTTGTCCATCTGTTTGACAGTGACATGTAGTGGATAACAAAATTTTGGTTCCTAACTTAGACCACAAAGTTTTCTAAAAGTAATTAAGGAGGTTGGAATCATAACGTTCCTCGCAGATCACAAAGTCAAAAGATTTTTGCTGATAGGAATTAGAGTGGCTTAATTCTTGTTCGACCTGATCTCGTCTGCCATGGGAATCTGAGGAACGCTAGGGATAAGCAACTCGAAACCTTTTACAGGATCTTGAGTGTTTTGTTATCAAAATCGGCTAGATTTTCTTCAGATTTAATCAAAAGAAAAACCGGTTAATTGAGAAATGCAACTTCCATGAATTTGAGCATGTACTTCAATATCGAATTAAGAGAAAATCATCTGTAAAAGATACCAACTGGATCATAATATTTTTATATAATTTCATTTAGTACGTCATATTTTTCGGTAGAATTACCAAATGTTTAATCATAATGGTGATATAGCATTGAAGAGATTTTTCGTTAATTGCTAAGTCGTTGTAGTCATCATCATATATATAGTTTGTGTATGTGATGAAGACACGACAAATCGGACCATAGAATAGAAATAATCATACAAGGACCAATCACATAGTTTAGAGCTAATAAATTTAAAAGTTACTTATCAAAATGATCCCAAACAATTCTTGCCCAAAAACGACCGTTGGAGTTCGAAATGAACAAGTTTTTGTAACTTGTTTATGAGTAAGGTTGGCCAATCCGAAGTCTGCCCATTTAGAAGTAAGATTGAATTTTATTTTTTAGACCCGACATAAAACAAACCTATGCCTCGGTTTATTTTAGGCTTAAAAACTCGACAACAACGATGCAACATGTGCTTTCATTATCAATTTAGCTCCCACCCACTTACACTTTGCTTCTCCACTCATAGATTCTATCCATTAGCAAGTATTGTCTCTTACATTTTCACCTATTTGTTTTTGGTTTGTTTTTTTTCCGAATACGACGATAACAAGTTTTTTTGTTTTAGATTCAACGACGAATTGTTTTTTTTTATTTTGGATTATGAACTATATTTTTGCCTAAGCGATACATGTGTTTGTGTGAATGTGTTCCTCATGATTTATATTTGATTCTTCAAACGAGAAATGACTTGTTGTTTTATCATGCAAATGTTCATTAATTCGGATAGAATATGACTTATGAATAATATATAATTTTGAACAACAATAATTTATTGCGGTATTAGGTTTAAGTGAAAAATCTTTTAACAATCTAGGAATATGCCATTATAAGGCAAACAAAGATAACATGATCATTTATCGTATATCAAATCATTTAGAGATCATTTAAGATTTTTGTCTTTGGTTTGTTATATGTAAAAAACTTATGACGTAATATGAGGCTACATCTATTTAACGACTAATGAAACTAATTATTGGCGTCAAGCCAAAAAAATTTTCTCCATCATGACTGTAGAATTTATATATTGTTTTGCGATATCCAACTAAATAATTTTGGTGAGGAATTTGTCCAAGGCTGCGAATTGTGTAAGGAATAAATCGATCGGTAAGGTTATATTGAGACAATAAATACAATATTTTGTATTCTAATAATTATAAAACCTTAAAAAATTGAAATATATCAAGATTAAGTTTAAAATTGTAAAAAAAATATGTTTACAGTGGACACATTTCCATAAAGAACGTCGGGACAAACTCTATGATAGTGAATCGTCTTACAAAAGGTATTTCACCCAAAGCCTTTTGTAAAGATTTTTGGGGTCATATATGTATAATTGTAATGTATGACACCATTATATTATTAATAAAAAATAAAGTGATATTCACAACAAAAAAGGTAATTTTCAACAGATATATCCGTTGAAAATGACTAAATCTGTGTTGAAAATGACATTTCCTAACGGATTTAGAGCCATTGGAAACCGATCGTTAAAAATACACATCCGTTGTGATTTGCCACGGAAGTGAAACAAATAATATTCGTTGATACCTTTCAACAGAGTGCAAAGGATATATCCATTGAAATATTGCAACAGATGCCTGTTGCCACAAATCAACCGAGGCACATTGACAGTTATCAACGGAGGCCCATTGACAATTATCAACTGATCCCCGTTGCAATACCCGTTGGAAATAAAATGGTGGGAATTTAAAATCATTCAACGGATACATGTTGGAAATTAAATTGCGAAAATTGAAAACAATCCAATGATGCCCGTTGAAAATGTTAAACAATCCAACGGATGCCCGTTGATAACCTGACGGAAAACTTAAAAATTAAAAAAATGTAAAAAAAGTTAGTTTAGATAAAATTTATAAAAATTAAAAAAACTAATTTACTACATGTCAACTAAACTGGTACCGTTATCTTCATCCTCTTGCTCACCAACGCCTTGTGAAGGAGTTGCATCGGAGTCGATGATCGGTTCCAGCATTGTTGCCTCCGTCGGCGGTGGTGGCTATACGGTCGACCGGTAAAAAACTCGATGATACTCTCCATGTGATGCATCTGTGCTAGCGTAACATTATATATGTAACATTATAGTAATATGATTAGTTAACAATTTTATATAAAAATAAATTTAAAATATTAATATAGATATATTTTACCAATTATTTTTCTGGAAATGCTTTGATCCCGAGGTATGGCGATGCAGATCATTCTCAAGAAATTTCTCGCTGTACCGATATTTTTTGGCTTTCTCGCTTTTGACCTTGAAGTCCTCTGACTCCCAATGTTTGACGAGTTTGTTGAATACCTCATCCATTGCCCATGTCGGTTTGGCATTTTTCTTGTAATAGTTGCGCTTGATATTGTTCATCATTAAGCGCAACCGAGCTTGCATATCGTGCATCCAAGCGGTATAGATACACGATGTATCTTTCTTCCGCCATCTATATGTGCATTACAAAATTAAATTTCAAGAAATAAATTTATGAATAAAAGTATATAATAATTTTAAATTAAATTTTATACTGAATATACTTATGATAAATGTACACCACCATCGGTGGCGTATAACTTCTAGCTTCACCTGCTAAGAGTAATATAGTTGATTTTGTAACCAACCTTAGATGATGTTGTTGTTCGTGTGTACAAGAACATCATCCACATCAAACCCACAAGTGTAAACCAAATAAATAGATAATATGTATAATTAATTGCAATATCAATAGTTCTAAATAATATCTTACAATAACATCCCATCAGGATGTTCAGGATCAATAATAGGGATAGAGTGATGCTCATCAAATATCAAAGAATCAATATCCACCACATCATCTTCATCATCAGATATTGGTGGTGTCGATATAGGTGCAAGAGACGTATATTGTGGCAGTGGAGGTGGTGGAGGGGCTTCTGTGGAACCTGCCAACATTTCGCTGTAACCAACAAATCATCAAGCTCTCATTATTTTTTAAGTGTTTAGAAATTAGTTTTGAGAGAAATTATTTTTTTAGTTTTGAGATTGTGTTGAAAATAAACTATTCAATGGTTAAAAACGGAATTTTCTAACGGGCATCCGTTGGAAATTACAACGGTCACCCATGGAAAATAACTTCACCTCAATGGACGTAATTAAGTGACATGACTGTTGGTTTTCCAACATAATCCGTTGAAATTTAAAATGGATGCCCATTAGAAAAGTGTGTTCCCGAGGCAACGAACTACATAAATGACTGTGCGTATTCTTTTCAATGGGCATCGGTTGAAAATTTGAATGGATGCACGTTGGAACACTATATCGATGTACTAACCATAGCATAGCCATGATGACAATGTTTAACGGGAATCCGTTGCAAGCTACCAATGGTCATATGTTGTCAGATACGAAAGGTCATCTGTTGGCATATTAAATCGTTGCAACGAGCATCTGCGGGTATTATCAACGAATACCCATTCAAAATCCCTAAACCCTTGAAATTTTTCTAAGTATCAAACAGAATTAAATCGTCAACGGGTTTCCATTACGATTTCAAATGGATGTCTGTTGAAAGTTGAATATATGATATAAATTGTTTTACAAAAGTTTGGTATTACAATTACACAATTCAAATTTCTTCTTTGGTTGATCCTTCGACTGGCGAGTCTTCCTTTAATTGTTCATTTAATCCTTTCCATATTCATCTTCGGCATCTTCCGGTTTGATGGCTTCATAACCCCGGATGTATTCTGCATCTATGTCAGTTCTTGCGAGAATATCCTCCCGAATGTCTTATTAATTAATCGTATGGGTTCAAGGTGATCGGTTTGCAATGAATCTTCTTTTTCGTCTGTGCTTATAACTCCATGCGGTTTGATCCTAGCTACGGCCCACCACTCCTCTCTTCGACGTTTCAATATTCTTGGATAGTACACGTAACATATTTGATCTACTATGATGAATGGATTATACTTTTCATATTGTCTTGTCGGGTTGATGTCAATCCTCCCCATCAATGTTTTCGTGTACCACGTCCTACGGTTGGGTCAAACGACTAACATTTAAAAAGCATTCCTTCAATCCAACCAAACCAAGATAATCCACATGTAGGATTTGGTGCAAAATACCGTAGAAATTATCACCCTCTATTTCACTATTAACACAAACGCTATAATTATACGTGCTTCTATATTTTCTATGTTCGTAAGTGCGGAATGTGTATCCCGAGTAAACAAAATTAGCCAATACAATACATTTCTTGCATGAACATTAGCCAAATCTCTTAACTACGTAGGATGTCTCTCATCAGAACCTTTGACTTATATAAAATAAAATGAATAAATAATTATAACATAACGTTGTTTACGTGTATATATATACAAATATACATTTTCCTACATAATCTCTCAACCACGAGCCATAATGTTGAACTTTCATTTTCGTGAGTTCATTTGCATTTAGATGAGAATATGTACCCATTACTTCTTCATCAAATATCATTTAATGAAAGTATGTTACCACATATATAAAAAAATATATATTTGTAATTTAAAAAATCAATTGTCATCGCTTTGTACATTTCGTAAGGTAATAGCTCTTGAAATTTAGTAATATATATGTGGACGTGATTATACTCATCTGGTGTTAGCCAATATTCTGTGTATTTCTCTTTTGTACGTCAAATTTGTGTAAAGATCGGAGTAATAGTGCCAAATTGAGGATTATATTGATATAGATAGTTTGTGTAATCTTCTGGTGAGCGTCTTTATTTCGTCGGAATATATGACTCCAAATTTAAATGTGCTAAAATATGTGATTTCATACAGCAAGTACTGTTTAACAATAGATCCTTTAACCATTGCTTTATTATTTTACATTTTTCTTTAAATGAAAGAAAAACCTTTTGAAATGTTACATCATCTGAATTGAACTAGACCACCAAGTATTGCCTCATATGGCAAATGTATTGGCGAATGTTTAATGATATCGAAGAAGGAATGCAGAATAAAATTGTCTAAAAAGCATAATACTTTGGAGATATTTTTCAACAAATCAAAGTTATCCCTTTTTAAATTTCTTCAGCATATATCTACGAAAAATATGTTAATTCCGCAGAGCACATCGTGAATGTTTCATGGTAAGAGCTCAGTAAATGCAACTGGAATTAGTTAATACATGAAAAAGGGATAATCGTGACTTTCCATCCCGATCAGCCTTAACCTATAATATCCATACACCGAGCAATGTTCGGTGCGTATCTATCTGGAAATTTAATGTCTTCTTTTAACTACCTTAATAATGCGGTTTTCGCTGGCCCAAACAATCTAAATATTGGGATAGGTGTCCTTCCATCTCGTAACTCCAACTCAGGTCTTCAACATATTCTCTTCAAATAATTTCTTGATTCTATATTATCCTTAGTTTTCTCCGTCACATTCCAAATAGTGTTGATGATATTATTGAAAAAGTTTTTTCGATATGCAAAACATCCAAATTATGACGAAAATTCAGTGATTTCCATTATGGTAGTTTCCAAAAATATAATATATTTATACTAGTTATGTCATTCACCTTGGTCTTTTGGTTTTTGATGGCCACGATCTCCAACGTATTCTACCGATTCTTGTAAATATAACATCGTGTTTAATCATTCATAAAGAATTTGCGTTCCTTTTTGCATACACTATGCCTCTTCTTTTTGTACCATTTTCTTTCAAAAATATTTTTTTATCTTTTCTGAATTGATGTCCACGGGGAAGAAATCTTCTATGACAATCTTCCCATGTACTAGTCGAAATGAATTTGTGTCCTATATACAATATGGACATATCAATCTCTCGTGCGTACTCCATCTTCTATTGTAAGGTATCCGTCTTTTTAACGATTAACATGTGTTATTCTGCCTTTCAATGTGAAAGTTTGCTTTGTACTTACATCATAAACAAAAGTTCCATTGTTACACAAATCTCTTAATTCATGAATTAAGGGCTGCAAAAAATCAAAACTTTTTTTTAATGTTCTGGTTTTGGAATCAGCAACGTTAAAACCATTATTTCTCTTTTCAAACACATACCGTGAGGCAAATTATACGTAAATAAAATCACTAGCCACAGATAATATTGACTTCCACATTGTCCATAGGTACTAAAACCATCGGTGCCAAGAAAAGATAAACATTTATCGTTTCATACAGAAACTCAGGAAATAGGTCATAGAAATCTATCCAAGCCTTACCATCCGATGGATGTTGTATTATCCCTTCGCCCGTCGAGTGTTTTGTATGCCATCTCCTTGCCGCGGTCGGTTTTTTTGAATCATATAACCTTCCCATCATTGATTGTTACATGCATATTGATAACGTCTATTTTGTTATAGTATTTTTTTTATCCATTTTCATAGTTAGTTTAACCATTCATTTAGACTTTACCGAGCATGAAACATCATTTAGTCCTCTTCTAGAATTTTCTCGTATTATTGCAGGAATAGAAATATCGGGGTACAAACATGAGTATGAAGCAAAAACGATTCTCCTATCAATCATACACGGTTAGCATCTAAGGATCATGAATCGAAGAAGAAGCAAGAATGGCTGGAACACACATGCTGGCCGCTGGAGGAAAAATGGAAACATGCTAGCCGTCAAACACAAAAAAATGGAAAGTTACTGTAGTGCCACTTGGAAGGACACGACTGGAATGAATTAGAAGCTTGCTGGAGCAGAAGAGGCAACCGCTGCACACAACAAATAGAAACTCCAGCCGTGAGGAAGAGAAAAGGAAACTTCGACAATGAGGAAGAGAAAGGGAAACTTCAGCCTGCTGGAACAAGAAAGGAAACTCCATGCCGCCTAAAGCAAAAAAAGGAAACTTCAGCTACTGGAGGAGAAAGGAAAGTGCAAAATCAAAGAGAAAAGAATGAGCAAAAAAGGAAACTTCAAGAGGACAAGCTCAGTTTCGGACAAAATACACAACACCACACAACACACATGTAGAGAGAGAGAGAGAGAGCAACATGCCTGAAGGCTGGAGACGAGGCGACGAACTGGAAATGCGGAGGAGCTATTGAAGACTACGATATTAGGATAGGTAGGAATATCATTATTTATCTGTGTTGATAATAGTTTTCTTTCGTATTTTGTTTTCGAAGTCCATTTTCGAGTAGTTTAGTAGCTATGGGTTACAGTTTTGCCGATATGTAATGAAGTTCTATGCTTTATGCTTGGTTATGATATTTAATCGTTTATGGATTGATTGACTGTTCTTAATGCTTTTGTTCTTGTTGGCCGCTTGAATGAATGATTATAGAAGTCTGATTGCATTGGAAGATGAATTAGATTTTGAAACATAGCCATGATTTGGGTCTTAATCGATTTAGAACCTTGACCGATCGGTCGATTGAATTCAGAAATTAGGATAGCAGTCTTAATGCATTTACTGTGTGA
The DNA here is from genome assembly GCA_036759665.1 of Gynandropsis gynandra. Lineage (NCBI taxonomy): Eukaryota > Viridiplantae > Streptophyta > Magnoliopsida > Brassicales > Cleomaceae > Gynandropsis > Gynandropsis gynandra. Next base: position 26,176,346 of record CM071875.1, read on the forward strand.
GATTACACAATAGGGAGATTGGTAGTACGCATGCTAGATAGTGGGATTAGGCATCAGAAGAGTCATTCCCCAGGAAAGAGCTTGAATTCCCCGAATACGTGATGATATCTATAAACATGATCTTTGTTACCACTTCATTACATTATCGTGCATCTCTCGAAATAATAAAATACGTAATTTTTGATTTATTGAGGGATCAAATTAGAAATAATAAAATATATATTTTCTATAAATATATGGGTTGTTGTCCCCAATGGTAATATATACAAAATATATTTTTAGTAATTATGAAGAAACAAAAGTTTTATCTTAGTTGCAAATTGGATACGGGTATGCTTCCACAAATTCCAAAAATTTATGAATTCTACAATTGGTATAAGAGCATGTATAATTAAAATAATCATACTTTTGAAAGAAAATCATTCTTTCATTAAATGAACATATGCTCTTGTGTATAACAAATAAAATTGTAGTGGATCATTTTTTCTTGTTCTTTGTTAGGATTGTACAATTTAGTTGTTGTTATCTGTTTGGATAACCTTCAGTAGTATAATCTGATTATATTCTAGTGGTATTAAGTAGCCGAATACACCTATTTGAAATATTTTAAAACAAAACAAAACCAAGATTTTTTCTTTCATAAATCGTATATGTATACATACACACATAAATACGGAAATTCGTGTTCTAGATACGGCTAAACAATATGAACAATGAGTGCTATAATAGGAATGAGTCCAAAAAAGTCCTTAAACCCTTAACGGTAGAGATGTGGCCTCGGAAACGAGTAACCGTTTGAGTGGAAAGGTTCATTTTGAACTATCGAGGTTGTAGAGACTGAAACATATTTCGAGCCTTGCATCTCTATGTCGAGACTAGTAGTGTGGGCTTGTGACCCTTGTGGGGCAATAAGGTAATGGAACATCAGTTCTGTCTATTGGGCAGGGCTCGTGTATGACGAATCATTGGACCGCTTGTTCCAAGGGAGGAGTTGAGTTTCATGGCTTGAACAAAGGCTTTGGGTCACATGGTTCTTAGAGCAGAGGGCACTACATGAGACTAGTTTCACAAAGCAGCGGTAACCGCCCGCTCTTGACAGCGGAAGAGAAAGGGTCGATGGAGGTCTTTAACGATGTTGGAGACGAAATAATGTTGGAGAAGGTCATGTTGTTTTGTTGATGGTGATGTTTTGTGGATGTTGGTTTTCCATTTTCTACCGTTTGTATCGTTTCGTTTTGCTTCCTTAGTCTATGAAGAAGGAAATATATAGATGTGTGTATGTATACACACTTTTAAAAAAACGAAAAAGTGTGAATGTATCTAGAGAGATTATACCCCAAACCATATATCTCATAGAACAACCACAAAGCCTCTAGGATAGGTTTCAAATATTATGTGGTATGATCTCTTAATTATACCACATATATATGCTGCTTAAGTAATCCCTTCACATTGTGATTTCAATCCACATTTATGTAGTTTTAAATTGTAAAAGTTTAATATTTAAGTGTTAAATCAAAGCAATATGACATAAAAATATCATTTGTTGTGAATATTTTTCATAAAAAAATATCGAATATTATATATTTGAATATCTATACGAATATTCATCAACCCAAAGGTAGATTCATATTTGGATGGATTTCACGTATATTTTTGATGAAAAATCTATGATGATTATATGGTCTTACATGTAAATATTAAATCGATCCAAAGATAGATTTTTTATTCATGTCTCGTTATCATTGTTTGATAATCACATCAAGAATACCACTAGTAGTTGATATTACTGTCCAAAGACTTGACATTAATGTTGCACTTGGTATCTTGATTTATGTTTGTAAAATTGTTTGATTGTAGTAGTTGATTGATTTTCATTGATCAAGTTAATCTTGTAGTGGTATCTACCAACATAGATATGATTCCAATCCAAGATGGTTCCAACCATAAGGAATGGGAAAATAAGGTCAACATAGTTTTGGGTGCAAGTTTGGACCTTGTATTAAGGATTGAGCCACCTATTTTTTCCTTTTAGATTCAAGTTCTCCTTAAGAGAAGAAAACTTATGAAAAATGGGAACGTTTAAACCATGTTGGTCTTCAGATCATTATCATCATCATTCTAGAAACTTTAGAGGTACTCAAGATGTCAATGTCAAAGATTTCTTTACGAGCTTGAAAAGTGTTTGTACAAGGAATTTGACTGATAAACTTTGTTACATGGTCGCAATTTATAAAAGACATTGAATGACCACGAAAGTTATATTACGAAAAATAAGTCGAGTTTCTTGTACTCTAACAACAAGAGGATTTCAACAAAATCGAAACATATCGATATTAAGTTTCTAGTTGTAAAAGAAAGGGTCTAGAGTGGAAAGATTTCCATAGAGCATATTGGGACAAATTCCATGATAGTGGATCCTTTTACTAAGGGTATTCCACCTATGCTCTTTCATGAGCATACTGCTCGAATGAGTATTTAAGAGTTTGAGGATTTATTGTTTAGTAGGAGTTTGATATTTATTTTGTATTTTGTTTTCTATGTCATAGATTCGAATACACATACATTTTCTGTTTTGTAACAAAACAACCTTCACCTTATTTCACCCTTTATAATAAAGTCATTCAATTATCTCGCTTAAAAAGGACCAATTAAAAATCGAAATGTGTAGATCACATTCATGTAATTTTAACGTTATACATCCATCACAAGATTTGTGTCATTTATTCATCTCGAATTTAGTGGCGATGGAAGTTTTAATTACGAATAGAGTTGCAAAAGCTACCATGATTCTATATTAGATGTGGTTAATGGATGAAATTTTTTATGCTCTACGATTATGCTGGTAACATTTAAGCTCTTATAATACATACATTTCTTCGGATACACATATGGTCTAGTGGAAGATTGTAAGGATTTCTTGGGCCATGTATGTTTAATTTAAATGTATGGTGCCATTATATTATTAGTTACAAGTAAAGTAACTTATGGCTAAAATTTGTAATTGTTATGAAATAAAAGTGTAGAAATCAATTCGTAATTTTTGATTTGTTGAGAGATCAAATTAGAAATAATAAAATATATATTTTCTATAAATATATGAATTGTGGCTATCAATGGAAATACAGAATAAATATTCATGTTTCATAATTTTGAAGAAACAAAAATCTCTCTTTGTCACAAATTGTTTATTGGAACATTCAATCCGAGATTTCATTCGAAATTCTTGATCAAGGTACGCTTCCGCAAATTCCGAAAACTTGTGAATTCTACACTTTTATGAGTCATGTTGCACGAATGAATGTTTAGAGTATGAGAGTTCTAGCATTTAGTGAGAGTTTTATATTTTGTTTGAATAAAGAATCTGATAAGAAATAAGTTAACTTTCTTGTGTATTTCACTTTGTACAATAAGGTTATAAATATGTGATATCATTTAAGTATGATCAATTGAAAATCAACATGTATAAATTACCTTCATGTGGTTTTCATGATAAACATTTATAATTTGATTTATATCATTGGATTGTGTTTGTATTGGTGACCAAGGATAGTTTAGCTAGATTGATGTAGCAATACCGCTTTGATTTTGTGTTGTTGTAGTCAATGGATGAGATTGTTTGTGTCCATGATTATCATGAAAACAATTTTGAGCTCATAAATATAACATAATCCATATTAAATATAAGATCATAAATATAACAAAATCCATATTACGTATGTGCTCATAAATATTATTGTACCCACATATCTTTTTATCTCTTCATCCACTTGCATAATTTTCCATATAATGTTTGCACCCTACGGTTTATTTGGTGTAAGTTGGTAGTGGGTAAACTCATGAAAAATGAGAAACTCTATTTCATGTGACATCAATCCAAATTCTTATGAAATTTTTGGCGCGAGAAACCATGCTTGACAAAGAACGCAACTAACTTAAGCTGTGATTGTTGTTGTTTCATTCCCCCAAAGTAAATTCAAAATTCATATTCATGTTGACAGAAAAATCCCATTTTCATATAAAAATTGTAGTATGATTACTTATAGAAATACATTGAGAATATCTTGTTTAATGAAATGTAAAGAAAAAAAATACATTGGTTGTCTTTCTCTAATCTCAATGTTGCACGTCTTTCTGTAATAAGCAACAATCTAATAAAATCTAAGATGATTTACGTCTTTTTTATTCTAAATTTAAATAAACGTTTTAGAGATTGTATTTACATTAAATATGATCTATATATTGAATTGTAAGTCCAAATTATCTTCAGGTGAGAATATTAAAAAAATCTAATGATAATATTATCAAAATGATGAATTGAATTTGCTTGTATTTATAATATAAGAAAATTATCCATTTAGGGAGTTTGTGCAAGTCAAATCATATATATATATATAAGTTGTTAAATTTTCTGAGAGAACCATTTCATATATAATTATTTTTTTATTCTATTTCATATTATTAGTTAAATGAAAAGTTTTATTTGTTATTAATATGATTGTGGTAAGACTTTCTACAGCAACCACTGCATCGTGAGTATCTCCTCTCTTCTCATACCTCTAATGAAAATTTAATGTTTTGGATTTTTAACATCAGATGATTTTTTCGTTTCCCCATAAATCAGAGAATATGAAGCAGATGAAAGGTTTGTTTCAAAGGTCGCTTCATGGACCATTAGACGAGAACGAAATTGTGTCGCCATTGATGTCGTTGGTGGAGGAGGAATGAACCCAACACGATGTTGTCTTCCACTGTTAGAGTTGTTTTAATTTATGCGAACAACTATTGTGAATTCATCCGAAATACTTATGCAAAAAAAATAAAAAAAATAAAATGAAAAATTAAAACGGACAAAACTTTGTCTAATTTTATAACTCGAGACAAAATAAAAAAGAGTGAATGAATTGATGGAGAGAAGAGAAGAAATGGTTTTTGTTTTCTCTGATGATTTATTTATTGATTGCTAAACACACATATATTTATATATAGAAAATAAGAAGGAAAAAGTCAAAATATGGCGACTCAACGACGTAAAAAAATTAAAATAAATTCAACCTTCAAACACTGACCAAAACATGTTCATTTCATATTGAGGTAAAAAATGGCAACTCAAACACTCACTCTTGCCATTTTAATCCTCAAACCAATTTGATCTCAAATAATCTCAAACCTCTGAGTTCCGAGTGCCTTAGTAAAATCCATATGTGAGTTGGTCTTCACTTTTACAAGACTTCAAAATTATATGACTACTGTTCAACGAATGTCTAACAAAGTGATACTTGATTTTTATGTGTTTGCTCCTCTGGTGTTGCACATGATTCTTGCCAATCGCAATCGTTGATTGCTTATCACAGAAAATTGGCACACCTTCTTCTGTTTCAAACAGGAAATCTTCTTTCAGTGTGGGAAGCCATATCGCTTGGTTTGTTGCAGCACACAATATATATTCAGCTTCAGCAGTTGGTTGAGCAATGGTGTCTTGTTTCCTAGTTTGCCAAGAGAAAATTGTTGATCCGATTGTAAAGCAGTAGCCTGTTGTCGATTTAAAATCCTCTTTGCATCCTCCCCATTCGCTACAGCATATCCTGAGGTCAAGTCTTGAGGCTGTCAAGTACAATAGTCCTCTGACAAGGCTTCGGTGGAGGTTTGGATTAGAGAACTCTTTATCTTCTTCTCTTTCGTGATTCTTCTTATATGGAGTTAATGGTGTTTCCATAACTTTGCATTTTGCATATTAAACTTTTTCAGCAGCTTTTAAGCTTAATATTCTTGAGATAAGAATATTCCTTCTGAGTCTTGAATAATTTGCATCCCAAGAAAGAAATTCAGTAATCCAAGATCAAACATCTCGAATTCGCCTTGCATCCTCCTCTTGAACTTGTTGATTAAGTCTTCTTTGCTTCCAGTAACTATGAGGTTATCCACATAGATACAAACCACCAGGAAATTGTTCTCTGGGCCTTTCAAATATAAGGCATGATCATTCTCACTCCTCTTGAAATTTTTGCAATGAAAATAGTCTTCTATCCGACTATATCATGCTCTCAGTGCTTGTTTCAAACCATAAAGAGCCTTATGAAGTCGAAAGACATTACTTCCTTCTCTTTTATCACAAAACCAGGAGGTTGTTCAACATAGATCTCTTCTTCAAGATTTCCATTAAGAAACGTAGATTTCACATCTAGTTGATATAATCTCTATCATTTTTAGCAGCAACAATAAGTAATAACCTGATTGTTTCATGTCGAGACAAATGGGTAAATGTCTCTGAATAATCCACACCATATTGTTGTGTGAATCCTTTCACCACCAAACGTGCTTTGTGCTTCACAACTTGTCCTTCTGCATTTGTTTTCACGCGATATATCCAATTCACTTGAACAACATTCTTGTCTTTTGGCCTTTCTCTTAACTTCCACGTCTCGTTTTTCTCGTTCATGTGTCTATGTTCTTCCATCGCCTTTTTTTCGTTCCTTAGTGATGATTGCCTCTTCAAAAGATGTAGGTTCTTCCATTCCTATGTAACATGATTCGACATCTTCTACCTCAACATGTGGTGCTTCACGAATTATGTCACTCATTGACCTTGTTCTTATTAGTAGTAATCTGGAACTGCTATCCCATGCTTCGTGATTCAAATTGAAAGGAATCGGGTCTTAATGCCTTTCTCTCCCTCTTTTTTTATATCTCCGGGATCTTGAGATTCTGGTGCAGCATTTCCTAGTATGTATTGTGGTTGGAGTGGTAGACAGATTGGGCTTGTCCTAACCTCTTCCTTTTTAGTCCAATCCCATTGTCTTGCTTCATAAAAGATAGTATCACGTGAAACCTTAACTTTATCTTCATTTGATAGGTAAACTCTATAGCCTTTCGATTGTGAACTATATTCGATGAATATTGCTCTCTTTGACTTGTCATCCCACTTATTTTCTTTTTCATATGAACATATGCATCCAAATACTTTCAGATAATTGACAAAAGCTTTGGTTCCATCCCAGGCTTCCAATGGTATTTTGTTCTCCAACTTCTTGGTTGGTAAACAATTTTGCAAATATGGAGCGATATGCACAGCTTCTGCCGAAATTTTAAAAGCTATATTTTTAGACTTGATCATAGATCTTTCCATCTCCAAAAGGGTTATGTTTCTTCTCTCCGCGACCCCTTTTTGTTGTGTGTACAGGCAATTTTTAGTTGCCTCTCAATTCCATTATCTTCCAGGAATTTTGAAAATTCTGTGGAAAGATACTCTGTTGCTTTGTCAGTCCTCAGCTTCTTGATTTTGCATCCACTTTGATTTTCAACAATATTTTCAACTTCTTGAATGATTGCAATGCTTCTAATTTGGCTTTGATGAAGTAAATCTAAGTCATACGAGTTGCGTCGTCAATGAAGGTCAAGAAATTTTGACTTCCATCTAATGAAAAATTTTGCATAGGACCACAAATATCACTATGGATTAGCTCCAGTTTCTCAACGGCTTGAGAAAGTATCTCTGATGTGCTTCCCAAAGACACATCCTTCACAGATCTCCTTCTCCACTTGGAATTTTGGGAGACTAATAACCATATCTTTCTTTTGCAATATCTTCATATTTGTGTAACATGCATTTCCATACCTTTGATTCCACAAATCAACTACTCCTTCTTTTTGGCTAACATGGCTTCTTCACTAGTTGTACACCATTTGATAGGAAAAATCTTCTTGACAATGGGAATAACTGAAATCTTCTTGTTACTTGGTTCATAAATGATACAACAGTTTTCTTCGAAAATGACTCGAAATCCATTGGTGATCAATTTGAGGATCAGTAGATTTTTTCTTATTTTCGGGACAAGGAATACATCATGAATAACTCGTCTTCCTTTCTTAGTTGTGACAGAGAAATCTCCTTTACCTCTTGTCATCAACACTGCTCCATTTCCAACTCGAATTGGAACTTGGAAGTTGGTGTCGATTCTTGTAAACAATTTCTCATCTGGTGTCATGTGGTTGGTACAACCACTATCGATAAGCCACACATCATCTTTGACAGTTAACTTATCCTCAGCACTTGCGGTAAATAACAGATTTTCTTCACCTTCTTTTTCGTGACTGAACTAAGCTTGTTCAGTCTTATTGCTTCTATTGTCTTTCAAAATATGACCAAATTTGTGGCAGTTGTAACACTCCACTATGCTTCTATTTCCTCTGTCGGCTTCTCTTTTGCTTTTTCTATGTTTAATGTAACATGAGGCTTCGTCATGATTATCCCTTTTGCAATATTCACACCAACCTTTCTTCTTTCCTTTCCGATTGAATTTTTTGGTAGTTCCTCTACTACTTTCTCCTTTTCCGTCAAATTTTTAACTTTTGAAACGAACATGGAAAGCATATTCTGCATTTCCATCATCATCTGGTAAGAACTTTGACTCATGTGCGATCAAAGATCCTACTAGATCCGATACGCTTAAACTCCTCAGATCTTTGGTTTCTTCCATTACCACAACTAGGCTTTCGTAAGCTTTAGGTAACAAAGTTAACATTTTTCTTATAACTTTGTAACCCGTCTTTCCTTCTTCAAGTTTTTCCATCTGGTTGGATATGTCCAGAACTCTATCTGTTTATGATCTTATTCTTTCTCCCTCTATCATATTTAAACCTTCAAATTCTCTATGCAAAGCTTGCAGTTTCATGAGCTTGCCTCGTTCATTGCCTTGATTGGATTCTTTCAATCTTTCCCACACAACCTTAGCGGCCCGTGACGGTATTCTGCAACAATTGAAGTGTCGCCATGTCCTTCACTTTGAGTGCTTTCCACCCTGTGAGTTGTGTATTTTGAGTAGTTGTTGGAGTTTCAGTCGTCGATGGTTATGATGGAACTCAGCTTTTTACAACATCCCATAATTCCCTAAGCATTAGGGTAGTCTTCGTTCTTTCCGCCTAGAGCTCATAGTTTTGTCCATCAAAGGTGGCAATGGGTTGAGCGATTTGCAAGTTTGCATCTATGACTCCGATACTTCTTGTACTTCTTCATTATTTTGTGGTGTGTCTTGTGCGGTCTTCTGATGTGTTGTGCTAGTCTTAAGCTTGTCTTATGCTAGTCTTGTGCAAAACAGATCCCGTGATTAAAAAAGCTCTGGTACCATGTTAGAGTTGTTTTAATTTATGCGAACAACTCTTGTGAATTCATCCACATTTCTTGTGCAACAAAAAAAATAAAAAAATGAAATATTAAAACGGACAAAAACTTTGTCCAATTTTAACAAAATGTTATAAAAGAAAAAAGGGTGAATGAATTGATGGAGAGAAGAGAAGAAATGGATTTCTGTTTTCTCGGATGATTTTTATTGATTTCCAAACACACACACACACATACATATATATATTTATAATAAGAAGGAAAAAGTAAAAAAAACGACAACTCAAATACGTAAAAAAAATTCAACCTTCAAACATTGACAAAAACATGTTCATTTCACATTGAGGTAAAAAATGGCAACTCAAAAGTAATAGATGCATTTGGATGAATTGTATATTCTGACGACTAAAGTTGTGGCAAGATGGAATCTACCCAAATGGATGAACTGGAGATAAAGGTTTGCGGCACAATGATGAAATACGCTGATGATGTTGTTCTGGTTTCTTCTTCATCCGGAGAAAACCGCGATAAGAAACTCAATCAACGTTAAACAATGAGCTACAACAAAAGATCAGAAGAGGGGGGATGAAATTACCTGTGGGCGGGTTTGAATCTCTCAAGGCAATAGGTGCCATGAACGACCTCCATAAATGCTGGTCTTTAGCATAGTCAAAAGTTTGCAAGATGGACATGATAGATTTTCTAATTACTAATTTATTAGACAAGTTTCAAGATATATTTTTCGAATGAATATTTTAAATGATAATTGATCATTTCATTTTCGTATACGACACTACAAAAAAACAGGCGTTTTCCAACAGACAAATCCGTTGGAAAATGCCTAATTGGGACCCGGTTCTTGCCGCGGCGTTGATCCCCTCCCCTGGCCAGATATTAATTCGATGATGCTCTCCAAGTGCTGAACTATGGCTCGAGTTTCTTGAAGTAGTTATTCGAGCTCCTCGATCCACCATTGTTGCGTGAAACTCTCTTGGACTACGGGAGGTACCGTGGTGGCGTCCTCGACGATATCCTTTTGAAGCACCCCGAGACCGTATAGACGCCCCTTATATGGTCTCACCGACTACAAGACAAACAGATTAGATTTAGTTTTTGAAAAAATATTTTATTAATAATCGAAAAACAAAAGAAAAAGTTTTTACCTCTAAATAAATTTTGTCCTTTTGTAAAGGACTCAGGTCGTCGGGAGTCGAACCACAAGCTTGTGATTGCTGTGTAATCTTCTTCGTCACAGCTCTCACGGTTCGTCGACCTCTTCTCGACGACCGGCTTCTTCTTGGCGTGGGTTTCCAATACTAGCTCAAGAAGAGTCGGTTCTCTTCCTATCTGTTGCATTTGTAATATAAAATAAACTTAATTACATAAATATTCAAATAAACAAAAATTTACCAATTCGTTTTTTCTTTTCGGGAATGATTTTGATCCCGAAGTATGGCGATGCGGACCATCTCTGGGAACCTTCTCACCGTACCGACATTTTTTGGCCTTGTCGCTCTTGGCCTTGAATTCTGCGGACTCCCAATGCTGAATCATTTGATTGAAGACCGCGTCCGTTGCCATGTCGGTTTGGGATTGTTGGCATAGTAGTTGCGTTTCGCGTTGTTCATCATCAAGCACATCCGAGCCTGCATGTCGTGCATCCATGCTGTGTAGATGCGCAATGTATCCTTTCATCGCCATTTGTATGAGCGCTGCAAAATAATTTATTAATTGTTAGTTTATAACATATATATATATATATAACTAATAAGTTGAAATTTAATGTAATTAAAAACTTACGATAAAAGTGCGCCACCATTGCTGGCGCACGACTTCTGGCATAACTAACCAGGAATAATATAACTGGTCTTATAAGGACCCTTGGATAATGTTGTTGTTTGTTTGTTTGAGTACATCATCCACGTCAAACCTGCAAATCAACATTACAAAGTTAGATAATATTTATAACTTATAATAATACAAATGAAAATAATAATTATAATAACACAATCATCTACATTTATTACACATAATACACATTATTGTATTTACATTTCTTTTTCAGTAGATTCATCGGATGCCTGTTGGAAAATACGTCATCTCAACGGACGCAGCAATTGACGTGACGTCTTGCATGTCCAATGGATACCTGTTGGAAATGTGTGTTCCCGAGGCAACGGACGGCTAAATGGCGGCTCGTATCCCTTTGCAACGGCCATCCGTTACAATTTCCAATGGAACAGCGTTGGAAATTCTGCAGACTAGGGTAGGCATCATTACACTTTCCAACGAGCATCCGTTGGAAATTGTAACGGATGTCCGATGAAATTTTCTAACGGGAATCCGTTACCAATTGCCAATGGACGCCCGCTAGAATAGTTTCGACCGTTAAGGTTCCAACGGATGCCCATTGGAACGTTTGTAACGGGTGTCCGTTAGAAATTTCCAATGGATGCTCGTTAGAAATGTGGAAAACTTAGATAATTCAACCTCGTATTAGATAATTCGTGGTTCAACGGCCATCCGTTAATATTTCAAACGGATGCCCGTTGGTATTAGATAATTCTAATTTGTAATACATCAACATCGTTTATATAAACTGTTCGATTGTATTAATGATGTGTGGGATCAGAGGTTCTAAATTTTTCCAAGACCACTCTACCGCAAGTATACGGTTCGTGTAATACAAGGGTCGAACTCTGGGGACTGAGTGCAGCGTTAGAACTAAGAATTCACGAGAAGAAGATCGATCAATATAAGATTATGATACGGGAAAGTAAAGATAATAAAGGATACCGAAGTTAGACTCAACAAGATAGAGTACCATGGGCTTCAGGAATACTGTAACATGCAATGGATGTTTTTCTAAGGATCATGAATTCGTTTTGTATCAATCGATGGGGAACTAATATCTAATCATCTACCTAGGAAATCAACGTCACTCATCTCTCGATGTAGCTCGGAACGTCTAGATGCATGAAGACCAGTAGGGAACTCTACCCCTAATGCTCGAAATAACTTGGCGTAAGCCTAAATCTCCTACCTAGGAAATCAACGTCACCCATATCCCTATGTAGTGCGGAACTTCTAGATGCATGAAGAACGATG
>CM071875.1:26191201-26206462 GCA_036759665.1 Gynandropsis gynandra
TAATATCTATTCCTCTACCTAGGAAATCAACGTCACTCATCTCTCGATGTAGCGCGGAACGTCTAGATGCATGAAGAACAGTGGGGAACTCTACCCCTAATGCTCGAAATGACTTGGTGTAAGCCTAAATCTCCTACCTAGGAAATCAACGTCACCCATATCCCTATGCGGTGCGGAACTTCTAGATGCATGACGAACGATGGGGAATTCAACCTCTAATGTCGGATGGGAACTCGACCTCTATAAACGGAAATGACTTGGCGTAAGCCTAAATCCTATATCTAGGAAATCAACGTCGCTCATATCCCTATGTAGCGCGGAACTTCTAGATGCATTAAGAACAATGGGAATTCTACCTCGATAATTACCGTTCCTAAATAGATTAACCGATTGGCCAAATTCTCGTTAACCTAATTCATTCGAAAGTTCATTCACGAGACTCAAATCTGACTCTCTCAAGCCTAGACGAATCTTTAATCTCCTTCAAACATGCTTAATATCAGTAGAATAGATCTAGTCTTATCCTAACTTGAAATCAACAACGTATGAAGGCATTACGCACGAATCGAACCATTCAATTCAACAAAACCGAAATCAAGCATTAATAACTTAAACGATCCAATACAATGGCATCCCTAACCCATGGCAACGAGAACTACTCAGAATACATAGAGAAGAAAACAAAAACGAAGTAAGTGTTCGACTCCCCTATCATCCCGAGCGTAACCTCCGACGAATCCTTCGGTTGCCCAAGTCTCCTTCTTCGGCCGTGCTCTCTCTCTTCTCCTTTTCCTAATTCGTGCCCCTTGTTCCCTTGCCTTTTCCAGTCTGATCTTGGCTCTCCCCTTCTGTTCTTTTTAAATGCAGGCCGTTCAAAATTCAAGGAAAGTTGTTAAGAAATTGGCCGTTCTAAAATCAAAAAGTTTGTTGAGAAAAAGGTGGATCCGACAAGTCTGGTTCGAATCCTAACTTTAAAAGGTCTCTTTTCTCCTGAATTGGCCGTTCTAAAATCAAGGAGGTTGTTGAGAAATTGGTGGACCCGAGCGGGCACAAGAGCAGCCCGATCGGGTGCACAAACACAGCCCGAGCATGCACACTTGCAATTGCTCTTTTCGCTCCTTTCGCTCGAGGTTTGAGTGTTCCGTTTGCTTCCTTGGCCGTGCACATGAGGTATCTTGTCATTTTAACATGTTTTCAGGATGGAATTGCCGTAATCATTCGTGTTTTTCTTCATGTCTTCATTTCCTACACAAAACACGAAATGTAGATAAAAGCCTCGAATATATTAACATTTCGATTGTTCGATTACACATCATATACATTACTACACATCATGGACGTTACACGTCATTTACATTACACATCATCTACATTTATTACACATAATACACATTATTTTATTTACATTTCTTTTTCAGTAGATTCATCGATGGGCGAGTCTTCCTTCGATTGTTCATTGAATTCATCACCGTTTTCATCTTCAGCACTTACGGTTCAATGTCTTCATAATCGCGTATGAGTTCTCTGTCTATGTCAGTTCTCGCGAGAATCTCGTCGCGATCTGTATCAATTAAACGAATCGGCTGCGGATGACCGGGTTGCAAAGGATCTTCTTTATCATCAGAGCTTATGATCCCTCATGGCTTGATGTTTACTACGGCCCACCACTCCTCTCTTCGACGTTTCAATGTTGTTGGATATTGCACGTAACATATTTGATCTGCTTGATCTCTTGTGATGAATGGATCATACTTACCATATTGTCGTGCCGGATTGACGTCAATTCCTCCCCAATGGTTTTTTCGTATTCCACGTCCTACAGTTGGGTCGAACCACTGACATTTAAAAAGCATCACCTTCAACCCAACGCGACCAGGATATTCCACTTGTATGATTTGGTGCAAAATGTTGTAGAAGTAATCACCCTCTATATCACTATTAACGCAAACGTCATAGTTGTATGCGCTTCTATGTTTTCCGTGTTCTTACGTGTGGAACGTGTAGCCGTGAGTAAACAAGATTGGCCAACACATGACATTTCGTGCGAGACCATTAACCAAATATTTTAACCATGTAGGAAGTCTTTCATCACAACATTTCACCTGTACGTAGCATAAAAAAAAATTAATACTTTTATGATAAATGCAATTAATTGTCCACGTAGGAAGTCTTACCATGTACTAGTCGAAATGAATTTGTATCCTCCATACAATATGGACATGCCAATCTTCCGTGCGTGCTCCATCCAGATAACATTCCATAGGCAGGAAAATCGATAATTGTCCACAACAAGATCGTTTTCAATGTAAAATTTTGCTTAGTACTGACGTCATAAGCAAGGATTCCTTCGTTCCATAACTGTCTTAATTCATGAATTAAGGGATGCAACAAGACATCAAAACTTTTCTTTGGATGTTCTGGTCCTAGAATCAACAACGTCAGAAACCTTACCTCTCTTTTTAAACACATCTCGGGAGGCAAATTATACGGAGACAAACTCACCGGCCACAGAGAATATTGATTCCAGATTATCCATAGGGACTAAAACCATCCGTGCACAAGCAAAGATAAACATTTCGCATTTCATACGCGAACTCGGGAAATATTTCATTGAAATCTTTCCAAGCCTTACCATCCGATGAATGTTGCATTATACCTTCTACCGTTGAGTGTTCTGCGTGCTATCTCATTGCCGCAACGGTTTTTTTCGATTGATATAACCTTCTCAACTTGTTTGCTACAGACATATAGAGCATTTTCTTGTATGGTACATATTTACGTGAAGATGGCTTTTTAGGCCGAAATCAGCTTGCACCGCAAAACTTGCATTCCAACAAGTCTTTATCATTTTTACAAAAAAACATGCAACTGTTTCTACAAATATCAATTTTCTCATGTGGCATTCCCAAATCTTTTAACATATTCTTTGTTTCGTAGTTTAGGAGCTTGATTATTTTCAGGCAAATATTCCCGCATTGTTTTGCAAAATGAATCCATGCAATTTTCAGCCACATTGTAGTATGTTTTAATACTCATCAATCTTGGAGACAAAGATAAACGAGAATGACCTTCACGACAACCTTCATATATAGGTTGTTTCGCCGAATCCAATAGTTTGAATATTCGACGTGCATCATGTTCGGCATCTCTTCATGCGTTTTTTAATTAACAGCTTTAGGAAAAGTATCTGACACCATTTCAACATATGGATGGGTCGTTGATGCTTCATAAATAACTTCTTCATTTCGTCCTACTTGTGCATCTTGCACAATATCTCTAACACCGCAATTTTCACCGTGAAAAAACCAAATTTCGTAATTTTCAACGAAACCCACCTTGTAAAGATGTTTGCAAACAATTTTTTGACTTTGATACTTCATGTTTTGCATCTTTTGCATGGACATAACATTGTCCCGCGTTCTTGACACAAAGGCTACATCGATGCAAAACTCATGAATTGCTCCAATCTGTGCAAGAATTCTTGCATAATCTCTTCGGTTATAGGATCTTTTCTTCTATACATCCACTCTCTCGATCTATATATATTTCGATTTGAAGAAGACGCCATTTTTTTTAAATATTTTTGCTATTGATGGTTTGATGCACTCTTTCATATGATCTAAATACTGAACATTCCAACGGACATCCGTTGGAAATTGCAACGGATGTCCGTTGGAGGTTCACGTAAATTTATTTAAACCGGTGAACCTCGAAATTAAAAATTTCAACGGGCATCCATTACCAATTGTAACAGGCATCCATTGCCAATTGTAACGGGCATCCATTGCCAATTGTAACGGGCTTCCGTTGCAAATGGCAACGGATGCCCGTTGAAATCATATCCAACAGATTAGCGCCCTTTGAAAGTGCTTACAAATCCGTTATTTTTACATTATTACAATATTTAGATCTTATGAATTATAATTTTGTAATTATAATTAATTTCACGTCGAACTAAAGCGGTGAACAAATACCGAAATGACGCGAAATATGTAATCGAACTCAAGCGGTGATCAAAACCGAAATGACGCGAAATATGTAATCAAAAGTTAAACAAAAATTTCATTAAGTTCTCTTTCAATTATGCTATAACATATTGTAACAATAACCTAAGGAAAAAACATTTAGGAAATGACTTCAACTCAGAGGCAAAGTTTTGAACTCTACTCGGATCCTCTCCGCCGACACCTTCGTCGTTAAACCAGCATCTTTACGTCTATTACCGAATTCAAAAACAACCCTTATAAACTGCATCACCGTCGGGAATCCTTTTCCCTATCCCGACGGTGAAACAATTTATAAAGGTTGTTTTGGATTCAATAATAGATATTAAGATGTTTGTTATTGATGATTTGAGGCAACCTTAGGTTCCGATATAAATAGTAAATATTCCAACCAACATCCATTAGCAATTGCAACGGATGCCCGTTGCTCGATCACGGAAATTTATTTCGACCGGTGAACCTCGATATTTACAATATCAATGGGCATCCGTTGCAATTTCCAACGGGTATCCATTACAATATGCAACAGACGCCCATTGCAATTCTTTTCCCGGCTTCTAACGGGTCTTCCAACGGAAATGGCCAACGGATTATACCCATTACAATCCGTTAAAAATTGCGACGGATTTCAACGGATATAGCAACAGAAAGAATCTGTTACAACTCCGTTGAAATTTGTAACGGATTGCAACAGATGTAGGCCCGTTGAAAATATCAACAAATCCGTTACAATCCGTTGCTAATTGCTTCCAAAGGACGGATTCGTTGCCCCGTCCGTTGGAAACATCGAATTTTTTGTAGTTCGATTCTCATATGATTTCAGATATGTTTATGATGATAGTTACGATGTTTACATGTTATTTTATATTCGTTTTACTTGTTTCCATGTTTTCATGTTGTTATAGGTTTTAATGCGTATTTGGTTCATTCAGAGCTAAAGACCATAGACGGGACAAAGTACGAGATAAAGAGATTATAACGGAGCAAATGGGACGAGAAACGGGCAAGGAATGCAACACGACATGAGGAGACAAGGCCCCCCACGGGCTGGTTTCCTTAGCCCGCTCGAGCCGAACATCCAGCAGAAGTTGCCCGCCTCGGATTCACGTCCAGCACGCTAGGATCAAAGCATGAGAGGAGCCCGCACGGGGTGCTCTCCTTAGCCCACGCGGGGTGGTGTTCTTGAAGTTGTTACCTGAGTCCTGCTATGAGGAGTCCGCACGGGTTGCCTCCCTAGCCCGCACGGGGCAGGCCTAAAACAACTTCCCCAGAATGTCTCCAACGGGGAATTTGTATAAAAAGGGACTCTTAATTGAGTTCAAAAGCAAGCAAATAGAGAGGACAACCCCAGGAGGGTACACAACATCCATCATTCCATTCAAGAGCCCTCTTTGACGAGAGACACAACAAGGAGTCAGAGATTGATTCAGAATCATCGCTCATTTGATATCTCTACGCTCCTTACTCTACTGTTTCGTTTATGTTGTTTAGACTCATGGGCGAGTAGTAGATTTGTTCTAGGAGAAACGATTAGCCCATGGCTATCTCAAAACCACCTTTTATTTGTTTATGAATGCATTTCCCGTTTTGTTTATCTATTCTTTATCTAAGCGCTTATTGTCTTGTGTTTACAAAGACCACGTAAATGAATGTGTTAGGGATTAGGAGAAGTACCAAAATGAGAATTCTAGTCATAGAATATTAGGTTTAGAATAACCGAGACTAGATCAAGAAAGTAGGATAGTAACGGTTGAGGTTTGTATTGGGGGAATCATAAATCGTAATGGGGTTTAGTTGGGGTGTCAGCCACAAAAGTGGGGGATGACTCAATCTAGCCACGTTCTTGTACCTTGAGAGAGGGCAGGTTCTACATTAGGATCATTTGCCTTAGATATCTTGATATAGAATGCATGATTAGATAGATCGGAGATAGGTTTCGGAAGCTATACGGTGAAACCGGATTCTAGAATGTTTGTCTCTTTGTTTAGAACTCCCTATTCCACTTCATCATCATCATACTTGCATCTTATCATCTTTATTCCTTTGCACCAAGCATTGATTCTAGTTTTGATTTTTAGATCGTGTTGCATTAGTCCTCGTGGGGTCGACACCTTATCTACTACACACGTGCCCGTGCACTGGTAGGTAGTTTTAGGTTAACTTGTTGAACTTGACATGCATCAAGTTTTTGGCGCCGTTGTTGGGGACTAATTGTCAACACGTTTAGGATTCAGATTTAGAATCATACTTGTTTTTGTTTTCTTTTCCTTTCTTTCTACTAATTCTTTTTACTTGTCCCTTGTAGGTGCATGACCCGATCTCGTGGTAATTCAATTTTGCATCGAATCGACCCCGAGATTGAGAGAACGATTAATAAGCGAAAGAAGGGCAAGAGAGAAGAAAGAGTAGACACGACCAATCCACGAGCAATGGACAACAGTAATGATGTATTGGATGGTCACGGACAGCCGCAATTACTCGTCGATAATGTGGCGCAATTACAGCAACCGTAAGCTCCTCCACCACTTCATCTCCGTGATTACGTGGTGCCGAACATTATTCATCCAAACTGTGATAAGGACGCCCGTTTTTGCGAGGGAACAATTCGAGATCAAGCCCGCCATGATCAACATGTTATACCACAAACAGTTCATGGGCAGAAATCACGAAGACCCTCATCAACATCTATGAGACTTCCTAGAGCTATCAAGCACATTCAAAATTCAAGGAGTCTCGGAAGATGCTATTTTGCTACGTCTCTTCCCTTTCTCAATTGGGGGACGAGCGAAAACATGGTTACAATCTCTTCCCGCTGGTTCAATCACAACGTGGGACCAGCTATGCACGACATTCCTATCACAGTTCTTCCCTTCGAGCAAGACGCTCCAAATGATAGGCGAAATCACAATGTTTAGAAGCCGAGAGGGAGAGACGTTATTTGAAGCATGGGGAAGATTCAAAGACCTTTTATAAATGTGCCCTCATCACGGTCTAGAGTAGTGGTTCGTGATCCAAAAATTCTACAATGGGATCACATATGAGCATAGAACGACATTAGACAATGCTGCTTGAGGATCATTCATGGACTTAAGCGTTGAAGCGGCATAGGAGCTGATCGAAAATCTTGTCATGAACCAAACCATGTTGTCTACACCAAGAAGTATGTCGAAGAAGACATGAGGTCTTTACGAAATTGATCAAAGAAGTGCGATGGGCAATGCGGTGAATGCCTTCTCTTGTGTGAATTGCAGAGATATGGATCATATGGCTTACCAATGCACAATACAAGAAGGCATGGAGCAAATGAACTACCCCCAACAGCAAGGCAGCAGGCCATTCGGGAATTCATGCAACCCGAATTAGAGGAATTACCCGAATCTTTCGTATCGAATGAGTCAACCATTGAAGTATTCGGGTTATCAACAAAGGCAGCACCCATACCAGCAATCGCAGCCACGCCAGCAAGCTCCTCAACCCCCTCAAGCTACTTCGTCAAGTCTTGAGTAAGTAATGCTTGAATTCATCAAAGAACAAAAGAAGCAACAATCACTTCAAGCAAAATTCAATGAGGAAATGAGAGCAGCGATAAATGAACTAAAAAATCAAGTGGGGACTGTG
Source organism: Gynandropsis gynandra (assembly GCA_036759665.1). Classification (NCBI taxonomy): domain Eukaryota; kingdom Viridiplantae; phylum Streptophyta; class Magnoliopsida; order Brassicales; family Cleomaceae; genus Gynandropsis; species Gynandropsis gynandra. Next base: position 26,198,824 of record CM071875.1, read on the forward strand.
ATCAATGAACTGAATACTCAAATGGATTCCTTGAGCACGCATGTGAAGATGCTAGAAAACTTCATTATGCAGTAGGCTGCATCATCCACTCAAAATCCCAGAATGCTACCAGGAAAGCCCGATCTAAACCCGAGAGGGCACGTAAATGCCGTCATTTTGTGCAGCAAGGATACGATCGAGAATCCGCCATCCAAAGCGCAAGAGAACGTTGGTGGAAAAAGGAGAGGGTAGAATTGCGATCATGGAAGGGAATGAGCCTGATTTAGAGAAGCCATATATTGTTTTGCTGGCGTACGTACATCCTGTACCATTTCCTGGACGCTTAGTGAGCAGCAAGAATCAAGAGAGCATGACCAAATTATTTCGTTGCTTTAAGCAGCTCGACGTCAACATGTCGTTCGTGGAAGCGCCCCAAAAGATGCCTAATCGAGCAAATTATCTTAAGGAGTATCTTTCCAAGGAGAAGCACATCAAAGAGAGTGAGACACTGGCACTCACGAAGAATGCAACGCCATTCTCCAAAACGAGCTGCCACCAAAGTTAAAGGACCCCGGAAGCTTCTCCATCCCATGCACCATAGGAGACATTGTCATCGACAAAGCTTTGTGTGATTTGGGAGCAAGTGTGAGCATAATGGCCAATTCAGTCTATAAGCAGGTAAACTTTGGAGATCTTAACCCTACGAAGATGTGTCTACGACTAGCTTATTGTTCGGTAAGGTATCAAGTGGGAATTGTTGAAAACATTCCCACCAAGACAGGCAATCATTGCATTCCCACTGATTTTGCTGTACTTTATATCGAGGAAGATGCTAAAATACCTATTATTCTTGGTAGACCATTCTTAGCTACTGCAGGTGTAAAGATAGATGTAAAACAAGGGAACCTCTCTCTACGTGTTGATGACGAGAAGATTGAACTCCATTTGTCCAACCCCAAGGAGTCATGCCATAGATTTGATGTGCTGGATGAATCGGCGAATGACATGTTTTATCGAGTAAGTATTTGCAATCCTTTGAGAGAGGGCTAACAAAGGTTTGCAATGCTGCAGAACTTAACCGATGAAAGAGTCAAAGTCTATACTAAGTTCATGAGTTCCATTGAGGCACTGCAAGACGCCCCACATGAGAAGACGCCGCATGAAATGCGCATTGATTTTGCGGTAGAGAAGGTGTCTAAGCTTCAGCTTGAACCTCTTCCTGCTTCTTTTTGGCATGAGATACCAAATCTACCCATTCGTCTCAAGAAGTGTAGGAGAGTGAACCCTTCAACATGTATGTGCTGGATGCCTAAAGAGGACAGTCATGAACCCTCCATCGACGATCAAAGGAGGTTGCACCAATGTTTGGAGGAGAAAGGAGCAGCGAATGCATTGCGCAATGAGAAAGACAACCACGCTGAAAGATGGGAAGCACCTTAAGTTATATCAAGCCGCTTCATCGATCCAAAGTGGAAACTCCATCTCCCTATTCGATCCACAAATCGCCCACACATGAAGCATGGAGACGTCAAGCTTAACGACGTTAAACAAATGCTTTCTGGGAGGTAACCCAACATGTGTTTTCTTTTCGTTTCGTATTTCGGACTTGTCTATTTGAAATTAATAAAAAATAAAAAATCATAAAAAAAGAGAAAAACACCTACAACCGTGATCTCACCTTCCTTATCCTCCATTAGAGCTTCACGTCTAAGACGCCATTCAATTCAAGTGTGGGGTGAGTAGCTCACATTTGTCAGGTGACTTCGTTTCATGTTCTTTTGTTTTTGTAGTTCTAAGGTTAGTTTTAGTTTGTTTTTGTTTTTTAGTCAGAGTCATCCCAGGCACTTTTCCGGTGCCACGTTTTTTAGATGAACCTTGAACCTATGATGCTTAAGAAATTAGCCTTTTCCGTGATATCTTGCATGATTAGAGCTTATTAGTTGGTTGAGGAACGAGTAGGTCATATGTCTTTGGAATCCTAGTGCTATTTTTGGGAAGTTTAGAAAAGTTTGCTAAGTTAGTTTTCGTGTTCATTTTCTCTATCCAAATGTTCATATAGACGATGCTTTACTTATTTTTCATGAGGATGCTTTGATAATATGAATTGAGCTTGTTTTGCAGAAAATGAGAGCGCACACTAACACTCCGCTATCGATAGAAATAATACCTAAAAAGCATGATCTAAAATCGATATGAGATCATCGATCTTGATACATTTTTTATGGCTCGGGTCTAAGTGGTGGGTTGGCGATCATCTTTCTACGACCTAAGAGCAAGGCACATAAAAACGCCATCTATTTCGCTGCACTGTTAAACGAGATGCAAGAGTATACCGTTATCGGTAACTTGGGTCTAAGTAGAAGTTAAATCCCTTCAAATCTGACATCCTAGAAGCATATGTGTTTGCAATATTAATAAAAGAATAAGAAAGAAAGAAAAAAAGAAATTAAAAAAATAAATAAGAAAAAAAAGAGAAATAAAAAAATGAAATGAAAGAATAAAGAAGCTCGAGAATAAAACAAGTATCATGTTTGATTACATGATTAGCATTTGTTTGAAGTTTCGTTTGGTTGAGAGAGTTGTGGTTTCTCACTTAGCTCGTCTTTGATCTACTTTCATATAGGTAGGCATGGTGAACCTAAGATGAAGACTGAAAGTTATTAGACCAAAATTTTCTCTAACTTGCATGTTGATCGATTAAGTTTGCTTTAGCGGTGTTTCCAGGGAAAGGGGAATTCTCGACTTTTATATCTCCTAAGTGTTCCATGTTTACGTTTGCTTAGAGACAAGCAAACTTTCAAATCTTGTAGATTTTGATCATCTCGTTATCGTAAACGATTCTCGGTTGATTTTAGATATGTTTAAGACGATAGTTGTGATGTTAACGTGTGATTTTGTATCCGTTTTACTTGTTTTGTTGTTTTCATGTTCTTATAGGTTTTAATGCGTATTTGGTTAATTTCGGAGCTAAAGAACATACACGGGACAAAGTACGAGCTTAAGAGATTATAACGGAGCAAACGGGACGTTAAACGGGCAACGAATGCAACACAACATAAGGAGACAAGGCTCCCCACGGGGTGGTTTCCTTAGCCCCCTCGGGCTGAACATCCAGCAGAAATAGCTCGCCTCGGATTCACCTCAGCATGCACAGATCAAAGCATGAGAGGAGCCCATGTGGGGTGCCTCCCTAGCCCGCGCAGGGTGGTGTTCCTGAAGTTGTTGCCCGAGTCGTGCTAGCCCTTAGCATGTGCGGGTCATGGAGAAAATGAGGAGCCCGCGGGGGTTGCCTCCCTAGCCCGCGTGGGGCATGCCTATAACAACTTCCCTAGAATGTCTCCAACAGGGAATTTGTATTAAAAGGGATCCCAAATTGAGTTCAGAAGCAAGTAAACACAGATGAGAACCCTAGGAGGGTACACAACATCCATCATTTCATTCAAGAGCCCTCTTTGATGGGAGACACAACAAAGAGTCGGAGATTGATCTGAAATCATCGCTCGTTTGATATCTCTACGCTCCTTATACGTTTACACTCATGAGCGAGTAGTAGATTTGTTCTAGGAGAAGAGATTAGTCCATGGCTATCCCGGAACCATCATTGATTTTTTTATGAATGCATTTCCCGTTTTGTTTAGATATTCTTTATCTAAGCGCTTATTCTCTTCTGTTTACAGATGCCACATAAATGCATGTGTTAGGGATTAGGAGAAGGACCAAAAGGAGAATTCTAATCCTAGAAGATTAGCTTTAGAACAACCGAGACTAGGTCATGAAAGTAGGATAGTAAAGGTTGAGGATTGAATCGGGCGAATGATGAATCGTAATGGGGTTTAGTTATGCCTGTCTATAATTGCATAAGTGTTGGTGACGTAGTTTTCAGTCTTGATCTTTCGATGGATTCCGAATAAAGATGAATTATGAAAACTATTTGCTAACACATTACATCCACTTGTAATCCGTCGACAACGCCCTGCCCTTCCAAATTAATTTTGGACGGGTTTGACCATTTGAAAATGACATTTTCTGGTAGTTTTTCTGATATATATTTAATGGAAAATACATAAATTAAATAGGATTTGAATATTTTTTTAGAGATTAATATATAAAAGATATTCTATAAAGTAATACTCTAGAAAGATTGCTTACCATATCAATTTTTTATGTGATCGAGATTGGGGAAACAAAAACGAAAATCATAAATAGATGATTCTAATATGGAGAGAGATCACCAGAGTACAAAAGCCATAGAACCGACAAAAGTTACTCATCTTGTCGCACCGAATTTGTTAAAGAGGATATCTAAGAGTTTGTTAGAGAGCATATCTTGGCCACTGGAAAAAATCGTTTAACCCGATCGTCTTAAGCTCCTTATATTGAAAAATTGTTGAACCATGCTAAGCCACAACAACATTAGTACGAATTACTGGAAGACTCAAGCATGAATTGCAAGCCCACGACCTTTGCTTGTACTATTTGAATCATTTCACTCATGAAGTTCCTAAAACCACACAACAAAACCAACCACTTGAAGCACTTTTCTGATGTATGGCCAAGATAAATACAATGTCAGCACAAAAGAGTTGGATCACGAACTTCATTTTTCGAACAAACTTTGTATTTAGTCCAAAGCGCAAGAGCTATCACAATTGTAGCTCTTTCATCCAAAATGGATGACAAAATACGAAAATCCTTGTTCTAAATTACAAGATTGAATACCTTTTGAACGAGGGTAATAGATAGAGAGCCAAGAGATTGGAACAAATTGTTCAATGTTGAGCATCATCAAGATCAATAAGAGATTGAAACCCAATCATCTTCTTGTTTCTTCACTAGTTTCTCGGTTAAGTTACACTTTCAATAACCAAATGTAAAACCTTTGCATTCAAAGCGAGGAAAAGGATTACAAGATCTCAAATCTTCCATAATTCTAAGACCATAATGCTTTTCTGTCAACAAGAGAGTAAGTTGACTTTTAATTAAGAATACACGGGAAATTAGATACCAATAATGTGCCTTACTTTTGCGCCAAAATTCCTAGGTGAGTTCAAAGTTGGAAGCACTCATAAATATAGTAGAAGCGATTTTATTTCATATCCAAAAAATGAGTGAAATGTTTGCACATCATTCTTCCAACTCGTCAAAACCTTTATGGGACCATTGGAGCGAGCCATGAACGAATCCAAACTTCTTCCTTGACGGCAGATTAGTTAATAATTCACAAGCACAATCAACGTAGTTGTGATCCATTAAAAAGAACTTGAGACAAAACACATCCTAGATCGTCATGGGATGACAACTCATACGGATTAATCATACGCCATTTTTCGGGAGCAGAATTAAGAATTTTTTACCATTACACATAGAATATTTAGATAAATTACTCTGCAAAAAAAAAACCATGAAAAATAAATGCACCAATAATCAACACCAATAAGACTTATCTCCTTCTCATGGTGAAAGCCTCGTGAGAACAAGATGACATGAACCAATTGAGGCCATAACGAAACGAACCAACTGAGACCACAGAGACACAAACAAAAAGATATTATGAAGACATGAACATTCTTTGCCCTAATAAATGCTTTATTCAAAAGTGTACTGGAAGATATGGACAACTCACCCCGAGCAACGGACTACTTGACCCGAGCATTTCCCTAATTCATTCAAAACTCGATTGAGAAAAAGAGATGAGCAACCAAGCATATTGTTTTGGATGAATGTTTTAGGTAAAACCTTTATTTGGCACTTGACCAGCGGGCTTCTGATCAACCGATCAGTTCCCTATTTTTAAGTATTTCCCTAATTTTTGTATGTTTTCGATTTTATTCTAGCCTTATATAAATAAGGAATCCATTGTAGCTTGAGGTAAATAGATTTAATGAGAGAGATTTTCGATGTTTTTTTTTTTGCTTTTTCTTTGAGATCTAACTACATATTCTTGGATTTTATGGATGAGTGTTCACCAACTTATCAACGCTAGACCATAAGGATTGTGATGTCACCGTTGTGTTTGAAATTGTATAGTCGAGTTATAAGGGAGTTTAGAGCGTTCCTCAATTATCGAACACGTTCCAAGTTCTTTTATCAAATTTTAGAGGGTTTTATTCCTTTCACCATTTTTGCTAACAATAGAATATTGATCTAGGATATAATCAGTTCGTGTTTTAATCCTACATGTCTTTGGATTTTAATCGTCTTTTGCATCTTGTATTCCTTCATCTTCAACTCTTCCTAAAAACTTTCCCACCTCATACGGTGGTGGCGTTCAAGGGTATCAGCCAAGTCAACTGGAGTAAGGTGTTAGGGAAATGGAGGGTTTGAATGGGCATGGCGAGGTTCGAGTTGTTGCCAGTGAGTCAAACAATCGTTGAATCGATAAAGAGGTGACTCAGTAACGCAAAATGAATCTACTAGGGTTTTACCATTACTGAAAAAATGAATGGAGCGATCCACACTCTATTTAAGAACAATATCATAAAAATAATAATCACAAAAAATATATGAAAGAATAAGAAAACATATTTGAAAAGAAAATAAAAAAATAAATGTGAAAAAATTTAGAAAAAGAAACAAAGAAGTTTGAAGAAAAACATCACTTTGAATATTGATTGGATTCGTTTTTCTTTGATGTGATTATTTGTTTTTCATTTTTTAATATTTCAATTCATCAATCCCAAATTTTTAACAGAGGTGAAAAGTCTAATTTGTATTGATGTTGGATTTGGTATTGATTGCATCATGAGATGATAAATCATTTACACTCGTATTCATCGTCACACTGATGTAGTTCGATCAACGACTTAAGGCTTATGTAGGTGGTCACTTCAAAAAACACAGTATTTCCAACGGACCGGGCAATGGATCCGTCCGTTGGAAACGAGAACCAACGGATTACAACAGATGTGGGGAAATTGCAACGCGCCAAAATCTGTTACGAATCCGTTACAATTTGCAACGGATTGGTAACAGATATCCTCCGTTAGAAAGGCCGTTGGAAGTCCGTCGCAAATTTTAACGGATGGGAACGAAAACCATCCGTTGGTAGTGTCCGTTGGAACGTCCGTTAGAAATCATGCAAACAGTCGTCCGTTGCGATTTCTAACGGGCATCCGTTGATTTTGTGAATTTCGAGGGCACCGGTTTAAATAAATTCACGTGAACCTGCAACGGCTATCCGTTGCAATTTTTAACGGATGTCGAAAAAATGTTGTCGTCTTCAAATCAAAATATATATAGATCAAGGGAGTGGATGTATAGAAGAAAAGATCCTGTAACCGAAGAGATTATGCAAGAATTCTAACACGGATTAGAGCAATTCATGAGTTTTGCATCGATGCAGCCTTTGTGTCAAGAACGTGGGACAATGTTATTTCCAGGCAAAAGATGCAAAAACATGAAGTATCGAAATCAAGAAAAAGTTTGCAAACATCTGTATAGGGTGGGTTTCGTTGAAAATTACGAAATTTGGTTTTTTCACGGCGAAGATTGCAGTGTTAGAGATAGTGTGCAAGATGCACAAGTACAACGAAATGAAGAAGTTATTTATGAAGAATCAACGACCAATCCATATGTGGAAATGGTGTCAGATGCTTTTCCTGGAGTTGTTAATGAACAAACGCATGAAGAGATGCCGAATATCGATGCACGTCGATTCTTC